>CM032464.1:24253647-24853647 GCA_019059595.1 Marasmia exigua | reverse complement strand
TTAGGGTGAAGCCAAAGCTTGCGCTGCGTCATCGCAACGCAGCGCAAGCTTTCGACGGAATGGGTCCCACACGATCCGATTCGTCGTCGTGTCCAAGTATCGTCGTACGTTAATATTAGGTTTAGTTTGTGAACAACAATGGACCGCGTGCGTCGTTCCGGCGTCGGAGCGCTGCACCACTCCCCCCGCTTCGTCTCTCGCCTTCAAGTTCAAAACGCGTGCGCAGCGCATGCGTTGCTGTGACGTGCGTCGCCACAACGGACCGTGTGGCATGCTTTTCAATTTGTATGTAATATAACGCACTGACGACGCTCCGGCACCGCAGCCACCGTGGCCTCTCTAGACATTGTGTCCGCTATACCGAAACGTAACTAAAAACCGCTATCATGCCTGTAACTTAGATATCAGCGTTAGGTATAACATGTCGCACCCGTTATCAGCTACCAAATATTTTAAAACAAGGCAACACGCGCTAACGCGGCGATCGCGGCAGCCAAGTTTCGCTCGCTAGTTTGGTTAGTCAACGATTCACAGTTGCCGTAGCGATAGCCAAAATAATTATGCTTTAAGATTTAGTAATTTTAAAATGATCTTTCTCTTTCCGAAATTTACGCGGGATTTGTTTTGGTTTTGAGTTATTAGGTATTTTGTTTTAGTACTACAGTCGGGCCACCGAGAGAAGTCTGATTTGACACATGGAAATTTGACGTTAATAGTGATGTGCCATAGACTGCACTTAGACTGTTAATGATATTACCTAATACCAAAGATTAGCAAATTACTGCTATTTTTTGATACTTTTATTCATAGAAAAGAATATTATGTTATTTATTGCTTTTATTTTTTTATTTATTACGTTAATTATCGTTCTCACATGAAAAATAAGGTTATAAAAATAATTTAATCGCGAAGTCGTGAATTTTTTGAGAAATGTGAATCGTGACTAAAATTTGTAATTAAATATTAAATAATCTATCCAATCGATTCTCATCTTAATTTCAATGGTTCAATATCAACTGATTTTTTAAAATGTGATATATGAAATAACATGATATTAAAAATCCTAACAATAATATAACAGTTACAGGCACGTCACTACACTTTAAAAAGAAAAAAATGACGTACGACCTAACCTCGTTTAAGTGTGGGATGGAACGGAAAAAATGGTGTTTCTTGCAATTTATAAAGTATTTCTTGATAGAAACTTTTGATTTTATCTTAAAACTGCAGTATCCAAATACATTTGTATTTATTTAAATTTTGAATGTCAGATTAATAAAATTTAGTTTTATGATATTTTGTACCTCAGTCCAAAGTTGTATCGGTTGCAAATGTCAAATCAGACTTCTCTCGGTGGCCCGACTGTAGCCTAGATAATTTACGTTGCACGCGTAAACCAATTATTAGGTAGTTTTTTGGATTTAGGTTAAATGCGCCAGAATTTCATTATACTTTTTACGAAAAAATTTGTGCTACTCCTAAGCCTAGTAAACCATGAAGGGAAATTGCCAATATCAATGTTTGCAATCCCTGAAACGTACCTATAATACACTTGGTTATTTCAATTGTTAGTTACTTAAACCATCGAATGAGTAGTTAGACAATGATAATGGAGCAACTAAGTACAAGTACAAGAAACACGGCGGGCTCAGATACCGATATTCGGCAACGGTTATCAATATCGATATTAAAACCAAAAAACGGTTAGGTAGCGGATGCCAGAAATAGCTGATAACGCCCATGTCTAGGCCTCTCTCTTAGGCAAACGTCTTTACTAAGCTTAATCCCATCATAGTAGTGATAACTCTATTTCTATTTTTTTATTATATTTTATTTGGAACACCAACAGCTTAATTTACCTATATAATTTATTTATTTATTTATTTATTTTCTTTATTAAGGAAAAATACAGCTGTTAAATAGTACTCTGTTCTAAAATTACTTAAATAATACATCAGCAATTTAAATTTTCCACTACAAATTAATACGTATAGTGTTGTGAGACAAAATACAAAAAAAAAAATGCGAAAAAGGATGATTATTTTTGTTACCTATTAATTTACTTCAAAACTAAAGATTTTTTAAAAACTGTAATCTTATCATGAAAAATGTCGATATGGTTATAGCTGCTATTAAATTTATTACAAGCTCTAACAATAAAACTATTTTTCCTGTAATTACATTTACATAAAGGAGTAGCAAACGTATTCTTATGCCGCGCGTTAGGTCTGGAACACTTATAAAACAATTTGCTTAACAAGTAAGTAATAATATATGGTTACAAAGTTTCTATAACTAATAAACAATTCATAAGTATTCGCTTATGGATAGAAATGATGTAAACCATACTATAAAATATTTAACTACCACTTCAATGCAAAAAAAAAAGAAAAATTACTTTACAAAATTACGTTCTTGAAGCACATTTGGAGTGGGGGCCGAAAAACTCTGAAGCCAGTAGTTTAGATATTGTTTTAGGAGTAGTCTGGAATAATTCCAGCTCACTGTAATTTTTCGCTACATGATTAAAGGAGTTACCTGCGCGTATGAAGAAGGAATTGCGACGGTAATTAGTGTTCATCATCATCAGCCCATTTAAGTCCCCACTGCTGGGGCACGGGCCTCCCTCAATCACATGAGGGGTAATTGTCATACTCACCACGCTTGGCAGACGGGTTGGCGAGGGTTTTGATATAAATGCAGAGTTTTCCTTCTCTGGGTGCTGATGATCATGCCAGCAGCTTTACCTAAGTCGCCTTTTACGACACCTCGGTAAGAGTGAGGGTGGCCTATTCTACTCTGCCGGGGACCACACGGCCACCTTACGGCCACACAATTAGTGTTAGCTCTGGGTATTGCTAGCGTTTGAGGACGTCTACACGTTAGTTTGCGTGATGGAGGTTTTTGTCTTGCAGTGGGACAGTTAATAGGCTGATACTTTACTTTTTTTTACTTGTTAATAACATACCTAGATGCCCACGCTGGAGGCGCTGGAGGGCCGCGCGCTGGCGCTGCAGCGGCGGCGCTGTGAGTTCCTGCTGGAGCGGCGCCGCGCCGACGTGCGCGACCAGGCGAACGACGTGCGGGCGCTCACTGGTCAGTAAATAAATAAATATTTCACAACATCACATTACATTGATTTGACCCCTAGATAGGCAGCTCAAGCACCTGTGTTACGGATATCAGAATCAACAGTGTTATTACATATCGCATCCTCAGTGGAAAATAAGTATAAGTGATCTTACTTCCGGCCATCGATTTTATCATTTTGAAAAGTACGTTTGAAAATACTTTATGTTGATTTTTTTTCATATTTATATTCTTTCGGCGAATTAATGGAAGAAATTCAACATAATATGTATCTTCAAACAAACTTAAAATATCATAAAAATAGATGGTTCGAAGTAAGATCACTTATGCTTATTTTCCCCTAGTGGAAAGTGCGATATATACGAGGGCGACACTGAAAGTTTTTAGAACTGGCCACTTATAAGACGATGATTAAAAAAATAAGTTTAAATTTTGAAAATGGAAAACTTTCAGTGTCGCCCTCGTATACATGTAATACTTTTCTTTTGTAAAATACTTATAATACATAGAAAACACCCAGATTAATACAAACAAACATGTTCATTCATGCACACAAATGTTTGTACTGTGCGTCAAGGTCATTCTTCTACTTAATGTTCTTCCTCCTGTAACCAATATCTCGAAAACGCCTGACGGTGTCCGAATGTGTGCGCAAACACCAGTACATCAATTGTCCCGGCGCTGCGAGTTCCTGTTGGAGCGCAGCTCACTGATCGGTAGTCTCCTTGGCGTGCTTCGGTGGCGGCAAATCTCGACGATTAGCCAACATTCAGAGGCACGTCTAATTCATAGCATATCTTCGTACAAATGTGCTCACTTTACCGTTATTTATTTTATTAATTAAAACTTTAAAAGTAATACGTTTCATTACAATATTTGTCTTACGTAACAAGACCCGCATATCGTCTTTTAATCAACATAGTTAATTGAAAATCAACTATGGTTGATTAAAGGATTCAACGTGGGAGAGCCACGCTTCGGCATGAATGGGCCGGCTCGAACCGGAATGATACCACGGCCTCACAGAAAACCGGCGTGAAACAGCACTGTGTTTTTCGCTGCGTGAGTGAGGGTACCGGAGGCCCAAGCCGGGGGAAATAGGTTTAAAGGTTGGCAGCGCACTTTTGAATCGACTGGTGTCGCGGGTGCCTATGGGTGGCGGCAATCGCTTACCATCAGGCGATCCGTCTGCTCGTCTGCCACCTATCACATAAAAAAAAATCAATCTATGGAAACCTTCCTAAGATTTTTAATTTGCCCAAAAAAATTAAAAAAGTAATTAATCTTTTTGTCCTTTACGTTTTGGACTTTATAATTTAGTGCTAATAATACAATAAATATTTTGATTGATTGATTGATCCTATACAAAGTTACAAAGGAGCATAAATACTAATTTACTGCTTTAATTTATTTGATCAAATTAGGTTTCCGTTTTTCTTATGGAAAGGTGGCGTATCCTTATTTATGTTTTTCTTTTATGAACATTTTCAACACAAGTAACAAAAAAACAATAGACATATTGTGATCGCTGTTAATCCCCAATAAGTTAATCTGAATATTGTATTACAGCCCGACCAGGTGCGGTGAAGCCAATAGAAACCGAAGAGAAACGCCGCCGCTGCGCCGAGCGAGAGGGAAGACGCCGCGCTAGGAGAATAAAGAGAGAGGAACAGGCGGCCGCTACCGGGGTCACTCCTGCGCATAGAGATGGGGACTCTAGCGACGATGAGTTGCCGCCCTGCGGAGCTACATCATTACCAGACGGAGAGAGGTATAGAAATGTGGCCTGGTGGGTTAGCATGAACTTTTTAAAAGATTCCGTAGCGTATGCGTATCGTAAGCAGTTTGTATGAAAAATTGAAGAACTCCCTCTATAGTACGGAAACAATTAAAATTGACAGCGCGAACGTCTGACAAGCTACGAAGATCAATAACCCTTACCATAAGTTTGAAAAACTGTTCTCGCTATCGAAAACTATCGCTGTGTCCCTTTCAGTGTGGTGTATATGAAAAAGACAGAGCAATAGTTTTGGATAGCGAGGACAGTATTTCAAACTCATGGTAAGGTCTCAGAATTCACTCCCGTGACATTGACATGGGGGAATGGCTTATATACTAATGATGTCTGACGTATTACGTAGGTGACTCATCAGACATAGCAAACGTGAAAAATAACCGTTGCCTGTGTAGATAAAAAAGAAACCTTATTTGGAATAAACACAGAAGTTTACGGAGAAGTAGTGTTTGGATAATGCCTGCATTAGTTCAGAATAATTGTGTCCCCTAACTAGTGATACCAATCGATTTAAATTGTTAGCTACTAAACCGGATCTATTTTAAACAATTTCGGAGCGGGATTCTCTAAGTAAACATTTATACTATTTACTTAATAATTGTGCATTACTTTTTGATCTGTTGTTGCATTCGAAATTTTGATTAACGCCATAAGTGACCGTTTTTGGTGGTAATTCAGATTTCGAGTACAAAAGCAGACCCAAAAGTTAAGTATTAAACAAATAGAAACAGGGGTTTCCGAGAGGCTGCAGCTTCCAAATTGTTAAAAAGATATCCGGTGCAGTTGCTAACAATTATAATCAGTTGGCTTCGCTAGTGTGCCATTCTAGCATCTAGCATTCGAAACAAGATTCTTTTTAAATTTATTTATTTTTCAAGATAATAACATCAAAATCGAATTTAAACGGTCGCAGAGTCGATCCAGTCGGGCGCGGCGCAGCTGTTCGCGGACGCGCTGGCAGCGTGGCGCAGCGTGCGCGGCGTGTGCGCGCGACTAGCTCGCTCAAAAAAAACGTCCGCACGCGCTCGCGCGCGCTCTACGCCGACGCCTACGTGGCCGACTGCCTGCCGCGCCTGCTGGCGCCCTATGTCAGACATCAGGTATGTCTACTGCCGCGCGCGCTCTACGCCGACGCCTACGTGGCCGACTGCCTGCCGCGCCTGCTGGCGCCCTATGTAGACATCAGAGTGTGTGTGCGTAGCTGCCGCGCCTGCTGCCCCTATGTCAGACATCAGTATGTCACTGCCGCGCCTGCTGGCGCCGTATGTCAACATCAACGTATGTCTACTGCCGCGCCTGCTGGCGCCCTAATGTCGACATCAGGTATGTCTAACTTGTCTACTGCCGCGCCTGCTGGCGCCCGGGATGTCAGACATCAGGTATGGTCTACTGCCGGGCCTGCTGGCGCCCTTGTAGACATCAGTATGTTCTACTGCGCGCGCCTGCTGGCGCCTATGTCGACATCAGTATGTCCTACTGCCCGCGCGCCGGCTGGCGCCGTATGTCAGACATCAGGTATGTCTACTGCCGCGGCCTGCTGGGCGGGCCCTATGTCAGACTCAGGTATTCCTACTGCCGCGCCTGCTGGCGCCGCTCTGTCAGACTCAGGTATGTCTACCTACTTACTTGCCGCGCGCTGCTGCGCCCTATGTCAGACATCAGTATTTCTACTGCCGCGCCTGCTGGCGCCCTATGTCAACATCAGGTATGTCTACTTGCCGCGCCTTCGCTGAGCCCTATGTCAGACATCAGGTATGTCTACTGCCGCGCCTCTGGCGCCCTATGTCAACATCAGGTATTTCTACTGCCGGCCGCCTGCGGCCCCTATGTCAGACATCAGGTATGTCTACTGCCTGCGCCTGCTTGCGGCCCCTATGTCAGACATCAGGTAATGTCTATCTGCCGGCCTGCCTGGCGCCCTATTCCGACTCAGGTAATGTCTACTGTCTACTGCCGGAGCCTTCTGGCGCCCTATGTCAGACATCCGGTATGTCTACTGCCGCGCCTGCTGGCGCCCTATGTCAGACATCAGGTATGTCTACTGCCGCGCCTGCTGGCGCCCTATGTCAGACATCAGGTATGTCTACTGCCGCGCCGCTGGCGACCCTATGGTCCGACATCAGGTATGTCACTGCCGCGCCTGCTGGCGCCCTATGTCAGACATCAGGTATGTCTACTGCCGCGCCTGCTGCGACGCCCTATGTCAGACATCAGGTATGTCTACTGCCGCGCCTGCTGGCGCCCTATGTCAGACATCAGGTATGTCTACTGCCGCGCCTGCTGGCGCCCTATGTCAGACATCAGGTATGTCTACTGCCGCGCGCGCTCTACGCCGACGCCTACGTGGCCGACTGCCTGCCGCGCCTGCTGGCGCCCTATGTCAGACATCAGGTATGTCTACTGCCGCGCCTGCTGGCGCCCTATGTCAGACATCAGGTATGTCTACTGCCGCGCCTGCTGGCGCCCTATGTCAGACATCAGGTATGTCTACTGCCGCGCCTGCTGGCGCCCTATGTCAGACATCAGGTATGTCTACTGCCGCGCCTGCTGGCGCCCATTGTCACGTGTATAATACGTCAGTGGCAAACAAGTTCCGATGTATTTTTTCTTTGCTGCTTGCTAATCCATTTTGCTTTTCTTATTTTCTTGCCTACTTATTATTATTAGTCGAAAAAGAAACCAACGAGATCCACAATATCGAGTAACGAGAGGAATCACAAGCGTATGCGCAAAAACGAACAAAACCAACAATCACAAAATTCATAAACTAGGAAGAAGATAATACGTATGCCAATAATGAAGCAAACAAGAATGGCGTTTGTTTTGAAAGTGACATTTGCGGGTCGTTACCGCATAGTTCTATATCAGATAACCCGAACACTCATTAATGTGTATATTAAAAAATAAAAATAATACTTTCTTTTTTATAACAATCACAATTTATAAATCACTTAATAAACAGTAGATATTTCATTTAAGTTAAAACTATAATTTTACTAGAACGAGATTCTCTGAATTCCTTACTTTATAACACGATGAGCGAGCAAACCGACTGACTAAGCGAGCTGGCAACCTCGCGCGAACTAAGAGCCGAGTGCGCGGTGCGGCAACGTCGCATTGCGTACAGCTATAACGCTTAGTATTTTTGTACGAGCAAATATAACATTTTATTTTTGCCTGGAGCTAACAGCATGAAATCTTAAAATTGTAATTTAATCAAAGCTTGATATTTTTTTGTTTCAAATGGGGTTATAGGAACAAGATACGAACTATAAAAAGAGTCTGTTAAGTTTGGGTGAATTTGGTACGGAAATACGTGTACAAAATGAATTCAAACAATTTATAGCTTGATTTTTAAAATTAGTATCAAATGCTAATTAAAACTAATAACTTATATTCAGAGGCTACACTTCCAACTTCAAGGTCTTTCTGAACAGTGTGTTTAATTTCAAAGCTTCACGAGCTATATGTTAACTCAAAAATGATTCACAATATAATAAACGTTATGAAAAGAATGTGTAACTTTGTGTATCTTTGCGTAGCTTTTTGCACCTTTAGCCTTCATTTTGTGTACATTTGTGTACGAATTTTGTATGCTAGTATTCTGTTTATTTCTTAAGAAATATCATTAGTTCTTATTTCTAACACGCACCAGATGATCCTTGTTGCTCCTAGGATCCCGCGATCACGGCTCGGTACTAAAACCACTAGACCAACAAGACGATATTGGGGTGGTGGGTCTTGGGAGGATTTTCTAATGGGGGGGATTATTTTTTTTAAACTTTATGCTTATGTGAAATGTGAAAAGGCAAGAATAATATGTTACAAAAATAAGAGAACAACCCTATACCGTAGGTGACTTTCTGTCTGCATATTTATCTACTGTGACTGAACATTGTATTTTAGAATATGAATCGCTTCAAATTAGTTCTAATAAACTTAAACACATTTTCAGCTTATACTATGGAATCCACTGGCGGATGAAGATAACGAGGACTACGAGAAAATGGACTGGTACAAGTGAGCATTACTTGTTTACATTTTAATTTTAATATTAAATTATTCCACCATTAAACTGTTAAAACCAGTTAAATACTATTTATAAAGAGGTAAATCCTATACATAACTATAAGGGTCCCTTTTCACCAAAGATTTGCTGCCCAATGTTTTATGCATGCGTTTGATATCCATAAAACATGTTCATTAGCTTTCACACCTCGCAGCATAGCTGCGTAGCATATCTTTAATGGAAAGTCTTATGATGAGTAACTCGAACAGACGACCGGAGACACTTGCGCGATGTAATCGGCATCCAGTATTAAATATTATTTATTTCAGACTATAGATCCATATTTGTGTTACATAGTAAGATTAATATCTATTATCTAGTGCCATCTATCGGTAAAGTTTGGAGTTGATAGCACAAATTCACTAGTAAAGTAGTAGATAAATAGAACAAGTTGTATTGCCAACTTTACAGGGCCTAACTTCTATCTTTTGTCTATGGTTGTAATCAGTTTGGGGAAAATAAAATTAAATAATTTTCAGGATATTTTGATTCCTAATATCATTACCTGTGATGAAAAATGGATTCTTTACGATAATCGGAAGCGCTCTTTGGAATGGTTGGATCCTAGACAGCCGGGCCAGCCAAATCCTGCCCTAACCGAAAATTAACCCCAAAAAAGTTACTTGTAAGCGTTTGGTGGACTAGTTCCGGTATTGTTCTTGTTGTCTTTGTCAGCAATTGCAAACAATGATGGAAAAACTAACGACTAAACAACCCAGGATGGTTAATCGTTTCACGCCACTGCTGCTTCACGACAACGCTAGACCACACACTGCACAACAGACGGCTACTAAATTAGAAGAGCTTCAATTGGAATGTCTAAGACACCTTCCGTACTCTCCGGACCTTGCTCCAACAGATTACCATTTTTTTCGAAATTTGAATAACTTCTTGCAAGGGAAAAATTCAACTCTGATGAGGCAGTCCAAATCGCACTCAAAGATTTCCGTCCGGCTGGTTTTTTAGTAAAGGGATTAATGAACTTCCTATGAGATGGCAAAAGTGCATAGAAAATAATGGTTAATGGTTCCTACTTTGATTAATTAAATATACTTACTTATCGACTTTTTTTCCTCCCATACAAAACGCCAATTTCATATGTAAGGACCTAATATTTCAGGTCTGCAGATAACGTATCTCTGTTATTCCAGATGCCTTATGATGTATGGTGTCCGAGCTGAGAAGCTGTCCAGTGAATCCTCAGGCTCGGATGACGAGGCGGAGGCGCCGGTGTTCAGCGAGGGCGGCGTGCGGGACGACCCTGACTTGCTGCTGGTGCCCACGTTGATCAACAGGGTTGTGATCCCTAAGCTTACTGGTTAGTGGACTTTGGTGTAACTTGTCAGAGATGTGTAAGATGATGCGCGAACTGGTGACTTGTCGGCGTGACTGTGGCAGCATGCATGGACCTTTATGACATTGCACGCACTAGGATGTGGGTGACTTTTTGTTCGCGGGAATCAGCGACAGTCCGTAACGAAACGACCGAAGGTTTGCTTTAATTTATTTATTCAATACATTTCTTACAAACTAACAGATGTCAGCATTCAAAACGCTTATAAGAATAAGTAGGTAATTAGTTTATAACATCAGAATCACTTATGAAGTCAGTGTTAGTACAAGATAAATGTCAAAATTAGCAAGTTCAATTCCACGTGTACCACGTTAAAGAGCAAAAAAAAATGCAAGTACAAAAAAATAAAAATATAGACAGGCAATAACATAATTATTGACGAAGTAAATAACACACTCTCTCAAGTACTTTAGTGGTTCACTTATAATAACTTGGTTCCTAATTCAAATAAAACTAAATGTGTTAAGTTCACAATCCCTTATGTAAGACAGGTCAAAATTAATATTGTCATGAATAACGAACCTGTCGAAATCATAAACTCCACAGTTTTTCTAGGTATCACTCTGGATACAAAATTGCAATGGAGCCCTCATATTGCTGTATTGGCAGGAAGACTTAGTTCAGCTGCATATGCAGTTAGAAAGATGAGGAATCTGACTGATACAGCGAGACTGGTTTATTTTAGCTATTTTCATAGTCTGATGTCATATGGGGATCCGGTGCTGACTTACAAGCCATCTTTATTTTGCAGAAGAGGGTCATCCGTGCCATCTACGGTCTTAGACCACGTGACTCATTTAGAGAAGTATTCAAGGAAATATAATTAATATTTTAACTGCATCATCTCAATACATTTTTGGTTGTATCATGTTTGTACGCAAGAACTTGCACCTTTACTCGCAAAAATCTGATTTTCATAGCTTTAATACGCGAAATAAACATAGGCTTGCTGTTCCAAATCTAAGACTTCATAAAATTGGAAATTCATTTGTAGGATTGAGCATTAGAATGTTTAATATGTTGATCTGTTCGGCTGTCCTCTAATGTATAATTCATTTCATAATTTTTCTTTGACGATTTATCTAAACGATATTGATTATAAGCATTGTATATCATACTGTCACTGAAATCATAATTTGTATAAGAATAAAAATTGTAATTACCATATTATTTGAAAAGAGTAACTACTGAGTTTCTTGCTGATTTTTCTCGGTAGAAATTGATATTCCGAATCAGCGGTAGATTACATAATATTTGACATTCATAAATGTTCTGTATGGACTTAAATTGAATAAAGACATTTTTGATTTGATTTTGATTTGATTGAAATGGCCTGCGTGTTCCACCATGCATACGGTGACAATAGCGAAACTAGTCTCGATGACAAAAGTAATCAGTGCGCGCCTTTCTTTAAGGGATCTGCCTATCGTCTGAGGATGCAATGACAGAAAACTTGACTTGCTGCCATGCTTGCTGTTAGTGTCTATGGAATATCAGACGAGCAGATAGATCACCTTGTAGTAAGCAAATGCCGTCGTCCTTGGACACCCGCAAAATCAGTGAAGTCACAAGTGCTCTACCAACCTTTACCCTAAAATCGACCTCCGGTACCTTCACTCAGTCGGCGAAACATAATGGAAGTGCTGTTTCACGCCGTTTTTCTGTACTTATAAACTACTGAGAGCCTACAGCAAAATAGTTTTGTAACGTACGAGAATGTGTTTGTTGCATCTAAACAAAAGAGACGCGATGTGAAATGATTGATGGTAAATTATGATGTGCTATATGGTAATACAATCGTTTTACTATTATTTGATGATTGTGTTGATCGATTATCATGTTGCACCCTCAGAGCTAGTGGAGCACGCGTGGGACCCGATGTGCGTCCGCGCGTGCGTCCGTCTGCGGCAGCTGCTGGTGCGGCTAGCCTCACTGCCCGGCGCGCACACAGCGCTGCAGCGGCTAGCCCGAGCGGCTAGAGCGAGGCTACAGGCCGCGCTCAACGCTGACGTGTTCCTGCCGCCTCTGTGAGTGTAACAGTGTTGTCCCTCAGTGTCCACAGCTGAGCAGTTTTCAGATTTCCCTAATCAAGAATCATTGTCCAAGTCTAGAGGGACTGCTTTGGATGTAACTGGGAATAAAACATCAATAATATGCACAGGACACGCTAAGATAAGATGAGCTGAATGTTCGTCTGCCAATTTTTTTACCGACTTCAAAAAGGAGGAGGTTCTCAATTCGTCTGAATATTGTTTTGTGTGTTGTATTTTGTTTTGTGTTGTTTTGTATGTATGTTACGCGATAGCTCCGTAAATTATAAACCGATTTTAAAATTGTCTTTTTTTTGTTTGAAATGGTATGGTAGATACCATACTCTTTCAAAACTATCTAGGTGGTCCAGTTGTTAGTATGTTATGGTCTGATGATGGAATGCCAGAGAAATCGAAGGCAACCTTCATATTTTATAGGCACATATAGTTTTTGTCTATTTCTCAAAGCTCCACTAGTATTTTCACCTGGTCAAATAATTATATGACTAACATCTTTTCTCAAGTGTACTGTTACAAAATGTTTTTTGAAGTGTTAAAAATATTATTTTACTCTTTTCAGTTCGTGGTTTTTGAAGGCGGATTTTTTTTTCGTAGAAACTGTTTTGTAATAAAAAAAAACAATTCCTTACTGAAAGCGTTTGAAAAGGTGGTTCCAACAGCGCTGTGAATAGTAATGAATCTGTTTCTGCATCGGCAGGGTGTCGGAGGGCGCGGGCCTGGCGTTCTGGCGGCGCTGCCTCGGCGCGGGCGTGCGCCTGCTGCGCGCCGCGCTCGCCCTCACGCGCCCGCCCGCGCTGCTGCGCGCCGACCCGCTCGTGCTCGCGCTCATAGGTACCCGCTCCGCTCACTCACACTCACACACCGCCCTCACGCGCCCGCCCGCGCTGCTGCGCGCCGACCCGCTCGTGCTCGCGCTCATAGGTACCCGCTCCGCTCACTCACACTCACACACCGCCCTCACGCGCCCGCCCGCGCTGCTGCGCGCCGACCCGCTCGTGCTCGCGCTCATAGGTACCCGCTCCGCTCACTCACACTCACACACCGCCCTCACGCGCCCGCCCGCGCTGCTGCGCGCCGACCCGCTCGTGCTCGCGCTCATAGGTACCCGCTCCGCTCACTCACACTCACACACCGCCCTCACGCGCCCGCCCGCGCTGCTGCGCGCCGACCCGCTCGTGCTCGCGCTCATAGGTACCCGCTCCGCTCACTCACACTCACACACCGCCCTCACGCGCCCGCCCGCGCTGCTGCGCGCCGACCCGCTCGTGCTCGCGCTCATAGGTACCCGCTCCGCTCACTCACACTCACACACCGCCCTCACGCGCCCGCCCGCGCTGCTGCGCGCCGACCCGCTCGTGCTCGCGCTCATAGGTACCCGCTCCGCTCACTCACACTCACACACCGCCCTCACGCGCCCGCCCGCGCTGCTGCGCGCCGACCCGCTCGTGCTCGCGCTCATAGGTACCCGCTCCGCTCACTCACACTCACACACCGCCCTCACGCGCCCGCCCGCGGCCCTCGCGCTCATAGGTACCCACTCCGCTCACTCACACTCACACCCCGCCCTCACGCGCCCGCCCGCGCTGCTGCGCGCCGACCCGCTCGTGCTCGCGCTCATAGGTACCCGCTCCGCTCACTCACACTCACACACCATGAACGGTTTTGATTTATTTATTTATTAAAGAACACAGACAGAGTACAATCATTACAGAAAACAACATATTAAATTAACTTAAGTTTAGATCGTAATCCAATAAAGTGTTCCTAGCATGTTTAAAATTGTAACTTTTATTAAATTTAAAACAATTGGTGCATCACAAAACAAACGAATACATGAAAAATTGATGAACATTGAAATACATTGTGCATTGCATTAAAATCAAAATTTAAAAAAAAACTACAATGTTATTTAAAATTAATTTTCATAATAACTGAAAATAAATATTATTTTTAAAGTTCATATACACTAATAAACAATACGAGAAGGTATTTCAAAACAAGTCAAATAGCCTATTAAAATTATACCTCGTTGGGTATTTCGCAGACACGCTCAGCTGTGCGGCGGGCTGCGCGGCGGGCCCCAGCGCGGCGGCGGCGTGCGCGGCGCTGGCCGAGACCCTGCCCCGCAGCGGAGCCCTGCGCGCCGCCGCGCTGCGCCGCCTCGCGCAGCTGGCGCAGCGCGCGCTCGCGCGCCTGGAGCCCGACAACCCGCTGCATCTGTGAGTATAGCCTAACCCATGGTAACTTACAACTTGGAAAAGCGCCTTCTAAAACCCAGGTATTGAACTAAAAGCTAAAGCAACAGAAGTGTTAGTTCGCTCGAGTACCGTTAGATGGCGTTGTGCAATTTTACTTAACTCACTCTCACCGAGGTGTCGTAAAAGGCGACTAAGGTAAAGCTGCTGGCATGATCATCAGCACCCAGAGAAGGAAAACTCTGCATTTATATCAAAACCCTCGCCAACCCGTCTGCCAAGCGTGGTGAGTATGGCAATTACCCCTCATGTGATTGAGGGAGGCCCGTGCCCCAGCAGTGGGAACTTCAATGGGTTGATGATGATAATGAAAAATACTTAACGTCAAGATCGCTCGAGTACTCGAGATGACCAAAGACTACTATTGTATATGTAGATGGTGTTGTGTAATATCATATCGCGCTTGCATTTGGATTATTTAAAAAATTACTACGTACCTCAGATCATCGTGTATTTCGTGCAAGTAACAAGGTTGTTGGAAAAGCGCAATCTTAACGCCAGAAATCTTAACATCTGCGGGCTAGATGGCGCTGTATCACGAATTTACAAAAATGTTGTTTCCCGTGCGTTACCTCCTTCAGCCGTGCCATAGCTTCTTATGTAAAACTAACTTTAGCCCGCGTAATATTCGCTTTTGTTTATCCCACATTAATCTGCCATTTTACTGGATAAAAAATATCATATATCCTTCCCCTGGTTTTAAGCTCTCTCTTCATTATTTTAGCGTGTAATTCATGGTGGCATTCAAAAACATCATCTTAATGTAAAATAAAATAGTACATACTATCTTGAAATAAAATAAAAATATTTTTGTACAAAACGACCATTTTGGTCGCTTTCTACAAAATTATCTTTTTGGAGTTAGACTTTAGTGCTGTTGGAGTTAGACCTCAGTGTAACAGTACGCCATCTAGCGGGTTGTCCACACGTGATGGGCCACATTGTCTGAACTATTAACATATTTAATTTGAATTACAGAAAAGCACTGGAGCAGGCCCGGTCCGTGATAGCAGAGTCCCGCGCGGCCGAATGACACACTTCAATTCAGTACTTTCAACTTATTTACACTCCATCATATAAAATAAGAGAGGTTACAATCAGAGTCTGCCGACATTTTACATTGTTCGTAAGCACAGCTACGTATAGTTAAGACAATTAAGAATTCAACATTACAACGCCACAATGAACATTTTCGTTATGTATGTCTTCAATGGACAACATTTCATATTTTTAACAAGCCTTTGTTATATTGACAACAGTGATACTTACAATAACCTTGTTGAGCAAAATAAGAAATACAATCGTGTAAATTCTTTCTTCGAAACAAAAGGTAAGTCTTGCTGGAGTAATAAATTATTTTAAAACTTTTCGTTGTGACACCGGCTATGTTCTCGATCACAGGCTTTTCCAGTTAGTGAAGCTTTTTTATAAAGTTCAATTGTTGTATTTCATGATATTGTGCCCAAGCGCAATGTGAATAATGTAATCGAATAACTAGGTATACTATTTGTATATAAGTAACATGAAATAATGTGTGAGAGAAATAAAATGATAATTTGTTAAATATTTTTTTATTTATCTAGTCCTCTTACCAATAAACACGACAGATAGCTACATAAGGCAAGTAGACGTGCAGTGACTGCTTAAATAATTTTGTTTGCGTTTTGCAGTTACAATTAAAATCCGTTATTTTGAAATGTTGATTTCACACTTTTAATGACACTTCAGAATTCGTTTTGCTTTTTAAAAAAATATTTACTATAAGTAATAGGTATATCACCCACATGTGAAGTGTAAACAACACTGGCGCATTGTACAAATGAGCAGTTCTGTTTGTGTAGTCAACATTCCTAAATTGCAAGGACTATAATAGGGAACAGTGCAATAACTATGGTGGCAGCACTTTTTATCGATTAACAGGACAAATTAAATTCATATGTATGGCAACATCATTGATTTGCACGTTCTGTAATATAGTGTTAGTGTTAAGGGATAAAAAAGAAAAAAAATTAAAGAGTATTTCGTGTCAAAACGATTTATTTCTTTGGTTTTATCCTAAAGTTCGCCTCTCGGGAAGGGCCGCCGAGCCGAGCCCGCGCTGGGTGTCATTACTCGCTACGCCCAACGACGGGACTCAAATTTACAATACGAGAAATTATTATCACATAGCGGTTTAAACATAAAGTTGTTTGAGAAATCGTTTAAATTAACATGCCCTATTCATAAACGTTTTGCTGAATAGTCGAATGAGCTCGATTTGTTAAGTGTTCAGGAAGGTAGTCTACTTTCGCATTAAACAATAATACGAAAATTATTTCAGAAGTACCTTCAAATAAATACTATATAAAAATAGGTACTTTGTATATGTATTTTTGAGATTAACTGTAATGAGATCTGTAAAAATTTCTCCATAAGAATTCTCGTCATAATGTCTAAAAACATTTTTAGACATTATGACGAGAATCGGTTGAAGAAATTTAACAGATATTAAAGCGTGGCTACCGTACCGTACAGTACCGTACCGTACCGTGCCGTACAGTACAGTACCAGAATAAACCTAAGATTGCTTTGTTTTTACATGTTTATGAATAAGGAGCTCGAAACTTGTTTCCTTCCTATCATCGGCAATAACAATATATTAAGGAGTTACTTACAATATACTGTCTTATTGTTAAGTTATATACACTGCTGATTTATAGTTTATACAAATACAATTAACTAACCTATACTTATACGAGAGGAAATTATTAATTTATTAGTTATTTGCATGAGAAGACCGGTTCGAATATATATTATTGGAGATTTAGTCTGTAACATCCGGAACAAAACAGTCCAGCAGGTTTCCAACATTGCGGGTTGGAACGGGATGGCATGATATCAACAGCTAGTAAAAAATTGAACGTTTTATTAAGTTTCAATCCATAGATAATGGGTTAGTCAAGTAATGGATGAAAATAATATTCGATCCGGTGTTCTCTAGCAAGTGAAATGAAGGCTCTAGTCATACTGATGTGAAATCACGATTAAAAGACAAATCTTGATTTTTATACCACTGTCAAGTCGGTTTTTATCGATGGCAACAATACTAATATGCAGTTTTTACATTAGCGACACTGTTTTTGATTACAGGCTGCGGCTATCCTCTAGGCACGTGGTAAAAATTAACGCGATGTTCTTAGCTTAGCAAATTTAGCATGGAAGACAGTATTTCTAACACTTTTATATTGAAAATTTAAAGTATGTACTGTCGTTAAATGTTGACAAGTAGTCGAAACCACGTAACTAAGAACTTTTCGCCACAAATTATTACATCATGGTACGACTAAGCTCCGTTCACTAAAATTTTACTCGACGTGCTATTAAGTGTTCAGGTGTGGGATTCCGCTAATAGTACAGTCAACAGCACAAGTAGCTGCACATATTTCGCTGTTTGTAGTTCTAAGAGTAAGAGTCACTAGCTACGAAAAGCGTGCATCAACTTTTGTTGTTGACTGTACGTGTTCCTAAATAAATCTTCTTCCATCATATTTTTCGCGTTAGTGTGACTAGAGCTTAAAGCGAACGATTGAAACTACTACCGAGGTGGTGAGAATACCTAGCGATGCATCGATCTATTTGTTATTTGGAGCATTTAACCAAAGAAAATATCAAAGAAAGTGACACCTCGCTGCCAAAGTATGGAATGTGAATTGCAATGGATTATTACCATGTGCCTCATTGATTTTCACTTTGATCAAATGCTCTAATACTTTTTAAAATCTACATTGAACAGCTCTGTGGAAGACTTGGATGGTCATGAATCATGATCTTTGATGAGACTGTGCTCATTGACTTAAAACAGGCTGAAGCCAAAGCTCTGAGTCAAATATGTTTCTTCATTTAAACCACATTCCTTTAGATGTAAACGAGGGTGAACGCGAATAAAAAAACTGTTAGATGACATTGACACTTTAGTTCAAACTTTAACGGCATTGGGTTTTTTTTCGTAACTTAGTACGTTATGTAAATGTAATTTTAAAATAGTACCACGTCAAACGACAACCAATAATTAGAGCCGATGTATACATAAAGCCATCTAGCAGATTTTCCATTCGCCATGTAATTAAATTAGAGAACCCGATTTTGAACTTAACAAAACTTGGTAAGCAACTTATTAACTTCTACAGAGCTGCTTTAGAAGATGAACAACTATAAAATAATGTTGCCAAACTAAAGTTAGTAATAAGCATCATACTAGCAGTGCGATATCCACCGTGGTCAATTTAATATAAAAAAACTACGCTAAGTTTTTGTAACAAGTACTTTTTATATCTCTTTTTACAATAACATAATTCGCGATTTAGTATCACAACCCCCTGCATATATTTAAACAAAGATACAGCTGCTCAATTCACTTAAATTCGCAGAAAAATATTATACCTACAATATGATAGCCATACAATGTTAAGTAAAAATTAGAATCCAGATTTTAACTCTTTGTGAAATAAATGAAATGAATAATCATTACAAATAGTGAATTCATATATCGGCAGCAACGATCAACTCTGTCTTTCACCACTAGAGGGCACTCTCCCTTACCACGCGCTATCAAATTTACATACCTTACAAGTACGACAAATCTGTTTAAGCTAATGACAAAAATCTGAACTCTTGCATGTCCGTAAAACATAGCTGGATTAGAATTACAGATGACCTTTCTTTCGATAAGCATAAGGTTTATCATTTTACCAAGTTTCATTCCAGATATTTTTATTACTATTGACTTAAAGTTCATTTTTAGGTGACACTAATGGTTATTTTGTATAAATGCGATATTTTATGGAAGTGAAAGATTGCGACAATTTCTCTGATATGAGATAAATGTGCAGTCGACGCTTTGCGCCGACCGCACTAAGGGAGCTAATGGAACAGGACAGGACATTGATAAAATTTGGAGTCGATGCTTGGGTTTCAGTATCATTTATCGGCTAATAAGAGACTTGTCGCATATATAATATAGTAAAAATGATGAAGTTTACAAATAGGCATTTTCTTTATAATTTTCAAGCATTTAGCGCGCAGTACCCCTTGCACAAATAAAAAACAACTAAATATACATAAACAAGTTCGTCGGGGAAGTCTGTCTGTTTGTTCGGTTGAAGCTTATCTCTACACTCCCAGATTTAAACATTCATTCATTAATACAGGAGATAAAATATTATATAATTCAAATTAAAGGATTGGGATTTAAATTAACATTTATTTTAAATCTTCGAGACTCCTACATATATACATAACTAAGTTATTATGGCGGCGCAGGATGAGAATTAAAACGTAATGAAAAATAAAACGTAATAATAATGAGCTAAGGTGAAATCTTGCCTGCACCTGAGTTTGCAAAAAGTCCGGCAACTATCCGTCTCACTCACTCATCGCAAAGTGACAACTAATAGCACTTTAATGCAAATGAATAGCTATATTAGCGAACGGATAGTTGCACAGTAGGCTCCCAGTCGCGGCATTCCATCCTCTACCAGGCCCTCTCCGTTGCACATTATATAATATTGCACCAATGCAATTTGCCAGTCCCGATCCTGCTACTTCGTTAATACGTGAACAGTCAGCTAATAGGGCACATTTGAGATAGAATAATTGAAGAAGTGATGTTTACTTCTCGGAACAGCATGAAAATAAGGCTTTCGCGTATCAAAAATCTGTTTAATTGGGTACTGTAAAACTGAGGTCCAACTTCAACCTCATTGGCCATTATATCAATACGTACTAAACAACCAAGAGGACTTCTACCCTACAGTATGCAACCTAACGGATTTTTATCAGGGATGGGACACCCGCCAGATGTCGTTTGATAGGCGTCACAGAAAAAACGACGTGATTGGTTTTTGACGTTTTAAAACATCACAAGGTCAACGTCAAATGATCTGTTGGCCTAACATGCGCACCGCGACATATTTTGTCTACCCCGTTATCTCGTGTTTTATTCGTTTATGTCTATATGTCTTCCGACGCTAACATGGCTCCACTTAGAACTCGACTCTTCACGATCGTGATGCGCATGTAAGAGAAAACGACATATTAGTCGACATCGACAAATTTCTCGTATCTCTTCCGTGAAATATCTTGCGATGGCATGTTAGCCCGACTGGTGGTGTCCCGTAAAGCCTTTATTTTATGAAAATGAGATCCGCGGACTTTCATATATTTTTGGTTCAAATATGAAAGTATCGACCGAAAAGGGATTTTGCTGTATTCTGTTAGGACTTAACCACCTGATGTTCAAATGTCAAGATTTGGCATAACAAAAAAATGTTTTTGTTAGTTAATTCACTGAAAATGATGATTTTTGATATTTACCCTACTGCTATGGTGCCAGTAACTAATACTCAGAGGGACAAGCTCTACAGAATACAGTAAAATAAATTCTGGCCGGCACTTGGACAAAAAAAGCGGATGTCCTTTTAAATTATGGCTGATATTAAGGCTCTTTTGTGAGTAATTTTTAGAAGTAAATTTCTCCTATTTTATGACGTCAATTACCCTATTTGTAAAACCCCTTAGAATTTTGTAAAATTTAGTTCATCTATCCGATAAAATATAAAGCATCATGAAAATTACAGAACAAAAGCTATGGAGTACAAGAATACAAAATTCTATGGAGTACTTACAACCGTGAACTGTACAATTGCGAATATTTTGCGTCTCATTTTAATCAGGTATTTATCTAACCTTTTGTGATTCATTGTACCGATAGAAAACTTTCGAGTGACGATCATAATATCGATAGTTCCGTTCAAATTTGTCTGAAACATCACAGTTTCCCTTATGGCTGACGTGGTTATGAAACGATCACTAATATAGAGGTAGGACCGACAGCCTAAGGTACCGATTTAATACAAGGTGTACAATTTCATCCCTAAAACGACTACTTTTATTGACCATCTTGACAACAGATAACTTTTAGGGATTCTAATAAATTTGAAAAATTTTAGGCATAAAAACTCGGACCGTGCGACACGTTTTTTTGGCCGACGGCAAAAATGTGAACTAAAATGCTGTCAAATTAGTGACAGATTTTGGCAAATAACTGTCTATAGAAAAATTGCAGTACAACGCCTCCCTTTCAGTTTCAGTTTTCGGTCAAAACTTGCAGTGTGACTACTTTTGACAAGTCCTCATGAATAGAACGATGTACGACCTTAGTTTCATTCGTGAAGGGTTCTATCGATATTACTGGAAGTCGTCAATAGAACTGCCACGTTTGGCTTTCGGCATTGGGTATAGTCCAATATGTTAAGTGATGCCGGTTTAGCGATAGAACGGTGACTATCGATACTCTATCGACGGCTGTCTGTTGAGCGGCGTGGACGTCGAGTGCGGCATGGCGGGTAACGCTGCTACGCCTGGAAACAATAACATAGATACATAAATAAAAAATATACAATAATTCAATTGTATAAAATCGACAAAGTAAATGAAGGACTAAACTTACTGTATTGTGGATTAGAATAAAAAAATGCATCTGAAAATTCTTCAATGACTCTTCGGTTGAAACTTTCATTATTTGCGTGTATGCTTTTATTAATAGGCCACGGAGTAAGTAAACATTTTGATGAATTTTTGCAAGTGTTTGAATATAATTCCTCAATACAGACTTGAAAATAAATGACGGCGCCACACTGTCGCTTACACTGTCTTTGTTTTGTAGATATAAATATTTTAGCGGATTGATCTATTAAGTTAAGTGAATTGGAAATAAACTCTCTACTTCATTCGACATTCACTATTTAAAATGGTTTGCTCAAAACTAATTTATGTGACAATAAACGACAATATCGGTTTTAGGACATTTTCCTTATAATATGTAGATACGGGCGTCACGTGCTGTAGCTTTCGTTGGGCTTTGGACCGTCGTCCCTATGTATGAGACATGAGTGTTATTTCCGCACTGCGGGAGGTAATTTGACTAGACTAGACGTCGACTCAATATCGACAAGGGTCGATACCACCGAACTGGACAGTACCACTCACCGATCTCGCCCTTGCTCTCAGTGTCGATGGAGTGCCTATCAGCGGTGCGTCGGACGCGTCGTGCTGGCGCTAGCGTCGCGGGTCTAATATGTTCTCATTTCGAAGCAGTGTTACTTCAGTGGTCACTCATTGATCTCGCTCTTGCTCTCATTATTGATGGAGTGCTTGTCCGCTGTCGACAGGCGGCGCGCGCGGCGTGATAGCGTTAGCGTGTATGTGGTCATTTCGAAGCAGTGTTACAGTTTTACCAATTTTATAAGATACTGCGGAATAATCTTAACCAATCACAACGTTTCATTTACATGCGCCAAAAAATACAATTCTTATTGGTTGATGCGTCAGCGCCATATTTGGTGCGAGTGCGGTTAAGAGAGAGATAGCATTTCTTTCTGCGTACAACATAGCGCAATAAAGTCTGTAATTAATCAATCGGATTTAACTTGCTCTTCTGTGTAGATGAATTTTGTCGATGTAACTTATAAACGTGGTACAGCTGTACTTCAGTGGTTACTTACCGATCTCGCCCCTGCTCTTAGTATTGATGGAGTGCCTGTCCGCTGTCGTCACGTGGCGCGCGCAGTGTGATGCCGCCAGGGTTGCGTATATCATCATCATCATCAGCCCATTTAAGTTCCCACTGCTGGGGCACGGGCCTCCCCCAATCACATGAGGGGTAATTGCCATACTCACCACGCTTGGCAGACGGGTTGGCGAGGGTTTTGATATAAATGCAGAGTTTTCCTTCTCTGGGTGCTGATGATCATGCCAGCAGCTTTACCTTAGTCGCCTTTTACGACACCTCGGTAAGAGTGAGGATGGCCTATTCTACTCTGCCGGTTGCTGTTGCGTATATGTGGTGTCACTTCTAAGCAGAGGTACCTCAGTGGTCACTCACCGATCTCGCCCCTGCTCTTAGTATTGATAGAGTGCCTGTCCGCTGTCATCAGGCGGCGCGCGCAGTGTGATGCCGCTAGGGTCGCGTATATGTGGTGTCACTACTTAGCAGAGGTACCTCAGTGGTCACTCACCGATCTCGCCCCTGCTCTTAGTATTGATAGAGTGCCTGTCCGCTGTCGTCAGGCGGCGCGCGCAGTGTGATGCCGCTAGGGTCACGTATATGTGGTGTCACTTCTAAGTAGAGGTACCTCAGTGGTCACTCACCGATCTCGCCCCTGCTCTCGGTATTGATGGAGTGCCTGTCGCAGGGCTGCGGCGGCGTGCTGCGCGGCGCACTGGCGCTCCGCGCGCGGCGTCGCTGACGGCGCGGACGGCGCTCGGCCGCCAACGCCGCCTCGGGCAACAAGGCCGCCGTGTCCGCCACCCTGACGGGACACGGACAACTTCCTCTAAATATGCTATTTACTATACTTTTCAATTTTGGAATCAAAAGACAGAAAGAACGCCCTGTTTGTCTAGTCATCATCATCATCGTCAGCCCATTTAAGTCCCCACTGCTGGGCCATGGGCCTCCCTCAATCACATGAGGGGTCATTGCCATACCTCACCACGCTTGGCAGACGGGTTGGCGAGGGTTTTTAAAATATATGCAGAGTTTTCCTTCTCTGGGTGCTGATGATCATGCCAGCAGCTTTACCTTAGTCACCTTTTACGACACCTCGGTAAGAAGAAGGTGGCCTATTCTACTCTGCCGGGGACCACACGGCGACGGGTTTGTCTAGTAGTTTAACTATAAAGTATCAAGACAGGAATTAACACGATATTTATTATGTGAAACAACATTGTGTACTCACATATTTGGCTCGACGTTTCGGCTACGTTACAGCAGCCGTGGACACGAGCGGACTTAGATAGCGGAGCGGTTAGTCCGCTCGTGACCACGGCTGCTGTAACGTAGCCGAAAATGCAACGCGAAAATCTAAAAAAACTAGTAGTTTAAGTACCGGGCCGTGATCTCGGGGTCCTGAGTTAGATTCCCGGGACGAGCGAAAAGTACGTTTCGAGGTTTTCGAACATAGCTCGGGTTTCTGATTACCAATCCGCATTAGGCAAGCGTGGTGATTAAGCCTAATCCCATCATAGTAGCGATAACTTGATTTCTATGATGGAGGCCTTTGCCCTGCAGTGTGACAGTATATAGGCTGATACTTTACTTTTTTATACTGTAATCAAAAGACCTCTCAATGATAGAAACATCCTTGAAAGAATCACTTGATTCTCATTTAAACTACCTGAGATATCACAACTTTAAAATCACATTATTTTGGGCAAACCCAAAACGCTCCATACAAATAACTACTAAAATGTGACGTCACACATAAATATTTTGTATACATTTAATTTGAATTTTGTATGATAGCTATATCAAATGTTTCGTTTATGTCAATGGTTCTATTATAATAGTTGATGCAAATTGTATGAATTATTCAATGGTATAATTATTTTTGGGCGGGAGCAATGACGTGCATTAGGGAGACCTATGTCCAGCAGTGGACGAGTGTGGGTTACTAATGATGATAATTTTTATAATAATTTCAAACTTTTAAAATGGACTTGCCCATGAATCTTTAAATGACCTTAAAACCCTGTAGACGTTATATTTTTAATTGAGAACATTTACTATTGACACATATTTACTCTATATTTTGTAAATTCTCGAGCTTAGTCAAATACCCTATTTTATTCCTGTAAAATACAGCTTTAAGTTTCAATGAACATTGGATTTATCTTTTTTTTATCTCTGTGACACCAGTAGCTGTCACCATGAGGTGATCCGGCAGAGAACCAAAGTCATCGACATTGCTCACCGGATTAGCAAGCTTAAGTGGCAGTGGGCTGGCCATATTAGCCGCAGAACCGACAACCGATGGGGTAAACGAGTTCTAGAGTGGAGCCCGCCTCTTGGCTAACGCAATGTAGGGCGCCCTCTGGCTAGGTGGGGGGACGATCTGCGCAGGATGGCTGGCAAGAGCTGGATGCGAGAAGCCATGGATAGATCACAGTGGCGAACAATTGGAGAGGCCTACGTCCAGCAGTTGAATGCGATAGGCTGATGATGATGATGATGATTGGAAGAACGATCAAACCATAATGGCAACCTTACAAAAAAAAAATAGTTGGCTATTTTCAGGTTATTAATTATTGTCAGATTGGTGCAAGTAAAGCGCGGTCACTTTCGCCGCTGAAAAAGTCAATTTGACCGAGTGATTAGGCACTGTCCCTCTTATTCCAAAATGTGGTTTAAACTAAGTAGGTGTGATTAATACTGGGAATAACTGAAGAACTAGAATAATCATTATTACAAAACTAAGTTTAACGTTATTTAGTATACCAACTATAATAATAGAGTTAAACCCGGACCCCTAGTTTAAAATGAGAACTAAAATAATAACCTCCAAATTTCTATTCAGTAACCATGACAACTTATCCCTGTGACAGTTCATTCCGTTTTACGCTAAAGTTATTTGTGAGGAAGTAATTAATTTATTTTTGGGATTTAATCCCAAAAATATAAGCAGTTCCTATGCATATTACTTGGAAACCTTACTTAGGTCAATATTTAAATGTATTGTTGCTTAAAAACCAATCTTTAGAATTTTTACTTCAGACAACAAATTAAGGTTACGTGAAATGAAATGTCACTGAACGAATGATTGAATGATTCGATCAATTTTAACTTAGTACCTAAGTTGTTTATGGTTAGTAGACGATTTGTAATAAAAATTTAAAAACTAACATTATTCCATACTAATCATGAACTTGCTAATTTAGGATTAAATGCGGTATCAGAGCAGTTTTTTGTAATAAGAGGGTGTGTGTTTAGTGGTTATTTAACCATCAAGTTGATATTGAATTGGTTTTAAGAAATAAGTAGATTGAATGTATAAAATCTCTAAAACAACTTCAATGTCGAGTGCATGCCCTCTGGAGCCCAATTCTCATGACGTGATATTTTGTCAACCTTAAAAATCGTAAAATATATTTGTTTTCATGCGACACACGCAATGTATTTTCATATAGATAATCCCGAAAATTGGGGTTCTGGACAGAAAAACTTGCGTTTTTACTTACTCTTCGTTTTCATTAGCAGGTTGACTGGGTTCCTCTGTAGCTGGCGCTTCCTGTAACAAGAATTTCAAAGTAAAGAAGACCGTAACAAATTGTTAAGAGTCACAATTCTACTAATGAATATGTTATAAAAATTCAAACCATTTTAAGCTACTTAATACGCAATCAGGTCAATCAATGAGATGGTATCAATTTATTTATTATTTTTACGAAAGCTGAAAGGGAGACGTGTTTTATAACGACATATTTTTATTTATTTCATAATCACAACACTAAATTGTCAATAAAACATTTTTCTAATTTGATATTTGTTATGGAATCTGATGGAAAATGCTCCTTATGTTATCTTGCATACGCATTCCATAACAGCACTAAGTAATATCCCCCTATTTCAAAACGGGTTCTTAGAAAAGTTCCGGAAATAAACTCGTGCCTGCCCCTTCTAACATTGCGTATTAGGAACGGGACGGTCTGAGCTTTAGTAAGGTATAGGCCCGTGATTTATAATAAGGATGGAAAGAGTTTTGATCGATTAAGCACCTTAATGTTAAACAAGTTTGGTTCAATATCGATTGAGGAAATATGTCAGATTGCGGTAACCTAGACCCCAATTCTCTTGCTCGTGACATTTATTTTCATACGACATATATCACTAAAACATAGGTTTTTTGTATGGTTTTCAGGTGATATCCGCAATGTTGTCATAATATCACGAGCACGAGGTCCAGTAGCCCAATTCTCGTGCTTGTGATATTTTGAGAACATGGCGGATATCACCGAAAACCATACCAAAAACTATGTTTTAGTGATATATGTCGTATGAAAATAAATGTCACGAGCCCGAGAATTGAGCTCCAGTAGCCCAATTCTCGTGCTTGTGATATTTTGAGAACATGGCGGATATCACCCGAAAACCATACCAAAAACTATGTTTTAGTGATATATGTCGTATGAAAATAAATGTCACGAGCCCGAGAATTGAGCTCCAGTAGCCCAATTCTCGTGCTTGTGATATTTTGAGAACATGGCGGATATCACCCGAAAACCATACCAAAAACTATGTTTTAGTGATATATGTCGTATGAAAATAAATGTCACGAGCCCGAGAATTGGGCTTCTGATGTGTGTTAATATGTTGTATGTATGCCAATAAAAATCGTGAACATAAGATGGCCGACCTCAACGTCCGGGCGCGGCCTGTTCCCGCGGCGCAGGCGCGCCATGAGGTTGGCGGCGCGCGTGAAGGGGTTTTCCCGCTGCTCCTCGAATGTGCCGCCCTAGAATGAAACATTATTTCATTAATAAGCGCCAATACATAAGAGTAAGGTTATTGTCTCACGTAACAGGTTAGGACCTGTTCATCATGGACCTTATCACAAAACCGTTTCGAGGCATTTGCATTTCATACCATATACTTCGAATTCAAAATTTGAAATTTATCTGGTGAAAAGTATTAACAAAGTTTATTAATTATTTGAATCAAACTCAAATAATTCTTTATTTACATAGGCTTGTACACAGCACTTACAAATAGTCATACATTTGAATGACTTAATACTATTTATAAGTACTTTATGTATAATTTACATGTCAATACACATATATGTTGATACGTCCATTATCCAGGTCCAGGTCCAACGCGTACGCGAAAAATTGATTCAGCAGCACTTTTGGCGTGAATAAATTTAAACGGACCCAACATTTGTGCATGGTTATTTAATAAATAGTATATACTGCGCCTCAATTACTATGACACAGAATCTCTGTTGAAGGAAGGATTGTTACACTGAACCTAAAGCACGCACTAATCACTCAATTGTTCACACACACACACACACACGTACACGCACACGCACGCGCACGCGCACGCTCAGGCAAACGCGCACGCGCACGCAAACTCACACGCACACGCAAACTCACACGCACACGCACACGCAATATTTTAAGGTGGAAATAAAGATTATTATTAATTAATTAATATTAACCTGTCTGAATAGCTATCGTATCTAGGGTTAAATAAAGGTCAACGCTATTTTATTGAAAACATCCTTGAACCAGTGGTTTTACATTTTAAAAATAATAAAATATGTTATGAAATACAAATGCTCCGAAACGGTTTTCTGATTAGAACTTGTTTAATTTCTTTTACCATACCCCATTACACGCTAAGACAGGAGGCGGATGATGATGATGGTCTTACTTGCGTGTGCGTGGGCTCGGCGTCCAGTAGCGGCGAGTCGCTGTCTTTAAAGTCGGAGCCTCTCGTCCTGTGCTCCTGGTCGAGTTCCTTTGTCTAAGGTTTGCGAAGATCAGACGGCAGTTGCTTCATTGTAATGACTCTCTAAATCCTTGTCGCGACTCTTCAAATCCTTGTTTAGACGTACCCTGGGCTCCGAAGTGAGAGCTTTGGACTCAACTGGGAATTACACGCTAGAACGAGGAGGCGGATGATGACGACGGTCTTACTTGCGTGTGCGTGGGCTCTGCGTCCAGCAGCGGCGAGTCGCTGTCGTCGGAGTCGGAGCCCCTGGGCCTATGTTCGCGCTCGCCCGCCGCCAGTACCTTGCGCTTGCACACGGGGCACACGCGCCGGTTCTGCGTCAGCCACGGGTCGATGCACTTGGCGTGGTACGCTGCCGACAGACATTTGTTGCGTAAGCAAAATTTATTATACACCGTGCTTTTCTTCGCCGTGTGATCCCCGGCAGAGTAGAATAGGCCATTCTCACTCTTACCGAGGTGTCGTAAAAGGCGACTAAGGTAAGCTGCTGGCATGATCATCAGCACCCAGAGAAGGAAAACTCTGCATTTATATCAAAACCCTCGCCAACCCGTCTGCCAAGCGTGGTGAGTATGGCAATTACCCCTCATGTGATTGAGGGAGGCCCGTGCCCCAGCAGTGGGGATTTAAATGGGCTGATGATGATGTGCTTTTCTAACCGTCTTACTTCCTTATCTAGGACACTATATTAACAATCATTTTTAGCGACTTCAAAAGAAGAGGTTCTATATTCGACGATATATTTTTTTTATGTATATTCACCGATTTCTCCGCCAATTGTTGACCGATATGCATAATTCTTTTTTTATTCAAAAGAACACACTTCCAAGTTGGTCCCATTTTCATCATGTCAGAATATGATAAGGAGATCCCAGAGAAATCGAGGGCAACCCTTAAATTTTAAAGGCATATGAAATGTTTTTGTATTTTTTAACAAAGCTACACCAGTATTTACGCCTGATCGCATCATTATTTTTGTGGGTCATCTGATGTTAGAAGGTAAACTCCTCAACGGTTAGGAGTTAAAAGATAACTCTATCAATACAGTATTCACAATTAGGCTGATAGCGGGACTACCAAAAAATGAAACACTGAAAAGCATAAAAAAAAAATCGGCAAAAAAAACCGCCTTCAAAAACTCTAATCCCTGTTGAATAATTAAATAAATAAATATTTCACAACATCACATACATTGCTCTGACTCCGAGATAGGTAGCTCAAGCACCTGTGTTACGGGTATCAGAATCAACAGTGGAATTACAAATATATACATGTAATACTTTTCTTTTGTAAATATATACTTATAATACAAAGAAACATCCAGACCAATACAAACAGACATGTTCATGCACACAAATGTTTGTACTGTGCGGGGATCGAACCCGCAACCCTTGGACCAAAGGCAGCGTTCACTACCACTGTTCCAAACGGGTCGTCAAAATAATAAATAATTAAATCAAGTATTACAAGAATTATATGTATATATTTGTGATCCCACTGTTGATACTGATATCCGTAACACTCGGAATCAGATCAATGTATGTGATTTGTAAAATATTTATTTTATTTATAGTCTTGGCGCCGACTTAGATAACGCCTTTTCTCGAGTGTACTGTTATAAAATGTTATTTAAAGTGTATGAAGTGTCAAAAATGTTATTTTACATTTTTAGTTCGTGGTTTCTGAAGGCGGTTTTTTTATTCGGTTATTGAAATTGTGTACAAGTTATATTGACCTTTACAGTCAATTACTTTAAAGGTTGAAATTACATTAAACACATAGTTAAAAAAAATTCAAGCCCCTTACTTCACGTTTCGGATAAAGGACGGAAGCGATTTTTTGGTTCCCTCACTCGCAGAATTACGTCCAGTCACCGTAACCACCGTCACACCTGTTGTGAGTCACTGAATAACATATTCACTGTTTTTTAATATGGCTCTACTCGAAAATAATTTGCCAGTAACTTTTAAAACTATACTAGGTCCAAACACGTTGTCACGTGACAACTAACTTGACACACAATAACATTTTTCAAAACGACACAAAAAGCAGCGAAACACAGCACAGACGCTTCTTCCCGCCGGTTTCCTGCGAGGCCTTGGTATCACTCCGAAGCATAGCTCTCCCACGTTGAGAAACTCACCATTGGCACAAGGCAGCACTCGCAGCCGCTCCCCCTCCTGATAGTCATCGAGGCAGATGGCGCACGTGTCGTACCAGTCTACCTTGGTGAACTCTTTATAACAGAGGATCTCACTCAGCACGGGCAGCACTCCGGTCGAGCTGACCGCATTCACGCCGAAACGTAGCTCTTCCACATTGAGAAACTCATCATGGGCACAAAGCAGCACTCGCAACCGCTCCGCCTCCTGGTAGTCGTCGAGGCAGATGGCGCAGGTGTCGTAAGGGTGTCCCTTGGTGAACTCTTTATTTTATAACAGAGGACCCTACTTACTATAGGCATCACTCGGGTCGTGGTAGCACTCTGGTCGAGCTGGCTCATTCATGCCGGTGTGAGTCTCTCACGTTGAGAAACTCACCATGGGCACAGCTTTACTCCCTACTGGTAGGCATCGAGGCAGATAGCGCACGTGTCGTAAGGGTGTCCCTTGACGAACTCTTTATTTTATAACAGAAGACCTCACTGACTATGGTCAACACTCGGGCCGTGGTATCACTCCGGTCGAGCTGGCCGCATTCACGCCGAAACGTAGCTCTCCCACGTTGAGAAACTCACCATGAGCACAGGGCAGCACGCGCAGCCGCTCCCCCTCCTGGTAGTCGTCGAGGCAGATGGCGCAGGTGTCGTACGGGTCTCCCTTGCTGAACTTGCACGTGGGGATCTTGCGTAGAGACCGGTTGGGCAGGCGGTGGCGCCGCGCGCGCCGGCGGTCCTTGATGCATTTCACTATCTGTCAATGTAGAAATGGGAAAGGTCATATCACTATAAACAATAGTTGGATTTAAAGCTGACGCCTTGAGTTCATTATGTATCGCATACGTTTTTTTTGGAAGCCTAAATGGTTTCATTTTTAAAATGAATGACCTGATTTAACCGATTTTACCCGATTCAAACAGGGTGTTAATCACATCACACGTTATGTATCGTTATTCATATATCATAGATTATTTATTCTCGGATAAAAATTGGTCGAATCGGGGAAAAATAAACTAACCAATTGATAACAATATAGACTGGTGGACGATATGTCATACAATCAATAACACTGTCCGATTGACACTATACTCGTGCCAAAAGTCTTTGGCTCGAGTATTGTGTCATTTCCTCGTCCTTTATTTGTTACAAGTACAATATATAGAACCAATCAATGAGGGTTTTCGCGTGTGTAAAATCCGTTAGATGGAGTACTAAAGGAGTGAGGTACATATACAACGTGATCTATCAAAATGTCAATTTTACAAACTAAACAACCAATGCGGTTGATGTTGGACCTCAGTCCAACAGTACGCCATCTAGCGGATTTCACACTAGAAAACCCTCATTCAATTATTTTATTTTTAATAATAAATAAACTGCAATTTTTTTTTAAATACAACTGGTTTCAAAGTCCATTTATGGAGCATGATCAAGTATACACGAATAAATAGATAACCTAACACTAAACGCAGCACTAAAGGCCGAGCTCACCAACTTTAAGCTAGCATATTGGTGCTTGCATAGTTAAAGTGTGATTACCGTTGTATGAAAAGTTAGTGAACTCGGCCCTTAATAGAAAATATGTGCATAATAATTAAAAAAAGTAACTAACTGTTAATAAAATTAGTCCTTCACGAGATAAATTTAGTAATGAGCAGATCTCACCAGAAGCCATATGGAGAGCAGGACGAGGAGGCACAACGCGACGAAGACGAACGGAACCAAAGCCGGACCAATCATCAAGCCCATCAGGTAGTATTTGCAGTACCGGTACTGTACACCAAACCGGCACCAATACAGTATGACTGTGTATCGGTAACACTTGACTGAGTATCCACTAAATACCATTTAATTTGCCAACTTAACGACGCGACGTTGTCAACATAACGAGCAGCGTTGCCAACATAAATGTGGACAGACAATGGTGTGAAAAGAGTTATTATTCGCTGTCTGAGTTTTTGATACTACCTAAATAGTTTGTAATTAAATTAATATTGTGGTTATAATTATAGTGGAATTAAAAATTGTAAATTATTTGTTGAAATGTTATTTATAATTTTATTGTTTTTATTATAAGTATATATAACAAGTAGTTTTTAAGTTATTGCTATTCATGTTCATTAACAGAGTTCATGTTGAACCTTAATTACTCTCAACACCTGTAATTCGCAACATAAATGATTTGTATTTGTGTTAAAAATAGTTCCGCATTGAAGGATGTTTTTTCTAAAGAAATATTTCGTGTATTAATTTCATCAAAATTAATAAAAATTCAAATGACATTGCTACTAGAGCGAACAAGATCTCTTAATGGATACTTAGCTTCAATAAAGTTTTAGTGTGTGGTATATAAAAATATCATGTGCCTGTATAGTGGACTGATATCACACTGAACACAGTGTGGTGTACAATATCGGTGAAATGTTATATTTAGCTTTAGGCCATTTGTTATATCTGATAAAGTTCCCAGTCACTTTTCGGCCTTAATGCACTAAGTCTAAAAGTGGTTTACCGGGAACTTTGTCGGATCCATGCCAGGATGTATAGTCGAGAGTATAGGTGAGGTACTGTAGCTCAACCGGTAACAATACGTGTTGGTACAAAACCGGTACCAGTATGAAACCGTACTGTACAAATTAAAAAAATATATTATGATACCAATAGGTATAGTGTATGGTAAATGATGGAAAAAGAACTAAATAACAATAATATTAATAAAAAAATGGGAGGTTAAAATACATAATAATAACCAACAGAAAAATTTAAATGTACAAACGAAAACATAGCTTCATGATATGTTTACTGCTGATGGTACTTAAAGTTCCAAAAATGGTGACGGACACAATTTTTTGAACTTTAAATACTTCAAAAAAATCCAAAGCCAATAAATGTTATCGTATAATTTAGCGAAGGCTCAGAAGTACTCACCATGAAGATGATGATGATGATGAGGCAGAGAGCGACCACCACCGCGAACGGCAGCAGCAGGTGCGTGTTGATGTTGAACGGCAGGTCGCTGTTCACCATTATGTAGAAATCCCTGAAAGCAAGTTCATCATCATCAAAGTCGCAAACGGTTAGCTGTGAACGAAAACATCGTGACAATACCGGGCTAGCGTGGTAATGTAATGTAAAGTGGACTCCTTTTTCCGCACTTAGACTCCCATTTGGTCCATTGAGCGTGTTGGGTCCTTGGCTATTCTAGCCAGCCCAACTCCGCCCAGAAGCGCAGAATCTTTACACACAGGCTTCGTGGAGTGACCTCGCCGATTCGAGGATTTCTTCGCGTTGTCTGGTCACCGCATCGCACTTCAGGACCACGTGCGTGACTGATTCCTCGGCGCTGAAGCATCCCCTGCATAGAGGGCTGTCGGTAGCGCCTAGGGTGTAGGGCTAGCGTGGTAAGACTGACACTCATTCACTTTCAGCTTTACCGCTATAAAGTCCACCCTCCCATGGTCCGTGGGACGCGGGGAGGAGTGCAAAGTTTATTTTCTCTTTGGATCAATCAGCGGGGGGCGGAGTATGCTTGGCCAATCGAAAGCTATAACCGTGTGACTGCGAGAGATCCAAAAGAACTTTTTCGATTGGTCAAGCTTACTCCGCTCACCGCTGATTGGCGCAAAGAAAAATAAACTTTGTCGATTGGTCGATCCCGCGGACCATGGGGAGGTCAATTTTGTAGTAAGTGTAAACTGGTGAATGATGATACTGACTCCGGGCGGACCCCGGGCTCTAAAGAACCACCTTGGTAAAGTTTGACCAATTTTACAAGTAACACCAATGTACCTGCGCAGAAGTCTTATTTTCGAAAACGCGGCAAAATCTTAACCAATGACAACGCTCCATTTACGCACGCCAAAAATTACTATTTATTATTGGTTGATGCGTCAATGTTCGGTGCGAGAGCGGTTAAGAGAGCGAGACAGCATTCCTCTCTGGATTTATTGTATTTAATCTTAACGTAACGCAATGAAGTCTGCATTTCAACTGCATTCGCAATAAGTAATCAATCGGATTTAACTTTGCTCTTCTGCGTAGACGAATTTTGCCGATGTAACTTATAAACGTGGTACAGCTGTACGCAACTGGGATTTAACGCTAATATGATGGTATGGTGATGATGATACTGACTGTTTGTATGTGTATCTGGTGGCGAGCGCTTCGCCCGCGTCGCTGGTCACGAACACTGACGGGATATCGATGCCCTCAGGGTTCTTCGCCGACATCGTCTCTGTAAAAAATCAATTCAAAATTTATTTCCTTCCTACGTACACTTATACGATTTTAAACAATCTAGAATCTATACTAAGTAGTGACCACTTTTAGAGACCCAAATGTGAGGGGCTGACACTCGATATAGGTTTTAGAGAAGCTGGGTAACGAGTCGCCAGGCCTGTCTCCTCGGTGGGACGTGTATTTTTTTAATCGTACGCAAATTATATCGCGTAAATAAAAAAAAAGTCATGCATTTTTTGCTGAAAACGCCATCTAGTGCTTTCGCTTAATATCAAAAAAACAGGTGCTTTAGTAAAATGACACAAAACGCCTCAATTAGAGCAAATGACTATACCTTAGTTGGTTAATATCGCATATCTAGACTATTTAAGCACTCAACATAATGAACTCTGTGGATAACTTTTTGGCCTAAGATTTAAATGTGATTTGCCTTATTTTCATCGTCAACCCATTTAAGTCCCCATTGCTGGGGCACGGGCCCCCCTCAATCACATGAGGGGTAATTGCCACACTCACCACGCTTGGCAGACGGGTTGGCGAGGGTTTTGATATAAATGCAGAGTTTTCCTTCTCTGGGTGCTGATGATCATGCCAGCAGCTTTACCTTAGTCGCCTTATACGACACCTCGGTAAGAGTGAGGGTGGCCTATTCTACTCTGCCGGGGACCACACGACTTGCCTTATTTTGTAAGTACTTTATTATGTCGAAAGCTGTTGTTGTTCCTTAATAAATAAATAAAAAAAAATTATATTTAAAATGCTACTCTGAGCGACCTATATTATGTATTATTGAACTTACTAGCCGTTTACGTTTCTATGTATGGAATGGTAAGTCCTTTATATGTACAACTAGCTTTTGCCCGCGACTTCGTCTGCGTCACACAATATCTTTATGAATTATAGCCTATGTGATATTCTGATCTATAAGCTACATTACTGTAAAGTTTCATTAAAATCCGTTTAGTAGTTTTTGCGTGAAAGAGGAACAAACATCCATCCATACATCCATCCAAACAAACTTTCGCCTTTATAATATTAGTAAGGATTAGTCCACGATGTAACAAACAAAATTTTATATCCACCTTTTACATACAAACATAGTATACACAAGCTTTGTTTTATAGATTAGGCTACCGACCACACAAAAGTTACCTTCCTCTATTACGTACGAGCATATCGGTACACACGAGGGAGAACCATAAAACAGAGTAGCAGGATCACATATAAAAAACAAGAAGTCACTGGTAGAAAAGTCCTGAAAATTTTTCGACAGTCTTCGGGTCGGACTCGAACCCACGATCTTTTGCTAACCGGGTAAGTGCTTCACTAACTAAGCTACCGGAGATCTTGGTAGGTCGACGATTTTTTGCAAGTGCTTTTTGCTTCGTCGTGAGCGAGTGAATTTTTAAGTGCATCATCGTCAACCCATTTAAGTCCCCACTGCTGGGGCACCGGCCTGCCTGAGGCGAGGGTTTTGATATAAATGCAGAGTTTTCCTTTTCTGGGTGCTAATGATCATGCCAGCAGCTTTACCTTAGTCGCCTTTTACGACACCTCGGTAAGAGTGAGGGTGCCCTATTCTACTCTGCCGGGGACCACACGGCATCATTAACTTAAGAATAAATTGCAAAAGATTGCTATACCCCAACAAATCATATGGAAATGTACTGATTATAGATTTCTACTTCAATTAATCACATGAAATCAGGAATAGAAACTCACTTTAAAACAGTCAATAATTTTATGGAACACTTCCCGATTGACGATTTCTCTGACACCGTCATATTAGATATTTTCACAGGAGTATTCTTAGTTCTGAAATAAGTACGGAAGTAAGCAAACGCGACGAGTCCTCCCGCTCGGACTGGGATAACTGCGGTACTTAACCTGACAGTCATCGTACTTCAGGGATGTCACAGAAACAGAAACATTATTAACATTTGACTGACCGGATGGCGCAATTGGTAGTGACCCTGCCTCTTACGGCAAAAGTCGTGGGTTCGATCCCCACCCTGGACAAACATTCGTGCGATGAAAACTTGTGTTCGTTCAGTGTCTGGGTGTAATACATGTATTTAAGTATATATTTGTGTTCCTCTGTTGTCTGATATCTGTAACACAAGTGCTTAAGCTACTTAGTACGGAATCAGGTCAACCTATGAGATGTTGTGAGAATTATTATTATTAAATTATTATTTATTTATTTATTTATAATATACACACAACACATTACAATCGTAAATAAACAAAGTGAGAAAAATAAAGTGCAGTTTTGAACCAGATTCACAATCCAAAAACAATGTGTACATAAAAAAAACAATAATATTATTATTATTTATTTGCTTTTTTTGTGATTGGTGGCAGACGAGCAGACGGATCGCCTGATGGTAAGCGATTGCCGCCGCCCATAGACACTCGCGACACCAGTGGACTCACAAGTGCGCTGCCAACCTTTAAACTCCCTTTTCCCCCGGATTCGAATCTACGATCCATTTAGAATATGCACGTTCGCGTTCTTATCTACTGATAAAAGACAGAGAGACTTGTCGGCTTGAAGACATTATTTTTGTACCATCTATGTATCAAATTAGTATTAAGCATTCGGCGTCAATGGGCCGGCTCGACAGGAGTGATACCACGGCCTCACAGAAAACCGGCGTGAAGTAGTACTGTGCTGTGTGTGTGTTTCGCTCCGTGAGTCAGGGCACCGGAGGTCCCAAATCCAGGGGGTTGGCAGCGCACTTGTGGCTAAGTTGGTGTCACGGGTGTCCGTGGGCGGCGGCATCGCTTTCCATCAGGTGATCCGTCTGCTCGGCTGCCACAAATCGCAAAAAAAAAGTTCGCTTAAAAAATCTACTTTCCATACAAAGTCGGTCACGTGACTTAGTCATTTTGTATGGGAAGTCGAAAAAAAAATTCTAAGTTCGAAAATCTACGAAAAAAGCCTTTGTTCAAAATGGTTGGTAAAACACGTGGTTAAAGGGATGTACCTAAATATTCGGGTCCACCCTGTATGGGGGTATAGAGAGCATTTGCCATCCTTCTGGCTAACAGCATGAGTCGATGCCGTTATAAACAATGAGGTGTGGAGAGGTAGCGATAACTACGATATGGCCCCTCGCAAACAAATGTTCCTTTAAGCTTTTACTCTGCTCATTAGCGACCGTATCTCATAAACAATGTATGCTTTTTTTATAAATAGCATTTTGTTATTGGCTGAATGAGGTATGCGTGTGAGTGTCATTTAGATTATTTTATGGGATCGAGTACACAATAAACACATTGAGACGGTTTATTTTGGACTAAGATGACGGGTAGGGCACACTAGCGACGCCATTCGATTTTAATTTTTAGCTATTAAACCGGATCTATTTTAAACAATTTCGGGGTTACAACCTCTCGGCAAACACTTATACTATTTATTGAATAATAAAGTATACGCCAAAGTGCATTTTCATTTGCTGTTCGGGAATAAATGACACAAATGAAAGTACACCTCAAATCGATTGGCGTCGCTAGTGTGCCCTACCCGTCACCTTAACCTTAAACTTGAGTCTGGAGATATTTTTAACGTTTAACCAGGCAATGGATCATACGAGACCACCAGATTTTGATCATTGTGCAATTGAGATAAAGTTGAAAACCAATGAATTAAATGATGTCTAGTTGCTCGGTAAAGGGTTAAAAATAAATCTATGAATAAGTATATTGCTTCTACATAAAAGCAACGGAATAAAAATCTCCTGCTTTTCCAGCCGTTTTTACTTCCTGATGTATCAGCCTATAAACTTTCCCACTGCAGGGCAAAGGCCTCCATCATAGAATTCAAGTCATCGCTACTACGATGGGTTTAGGCTTAATCACCACGCTTGCCAAATCCGGATTGGTGATCTATGTTCGAAAAACTCGAAACATACTTTTTGTTCCCTGAGATCACGGCCCTTTTACTTCCTATGCCCACCAAAATAAACGCTGACTGTGTGACACTTCTAGGTGGGAGCAAAGGCGAGAGTTCTCGTGCAAGTACGTTGGGTCAATTCAAATGGTAGAGTTAGTGGCACGAAGATAAGAAGTTACCAATAACAACTTACCAAGCTCTGAGGAGTTGACGTTGTGTACAATAACGCAGTCATAGCCGGCGAGCATGGCGTTGCGCACCTTCGCCTCGAAGCTGCAGTTGAACCTGCAAATTTGGTTAGGTTATAGCTTTATATTGTTTGAAACTTTCATGGTCACTAACATTAGAATAGAATAGAATAATATTTATTTCGCTTAAAAGGTGGTACATGATGATCTTAAAACATAATGGAGTTTCACACATTTTGTCAGAACCTGACATGCAAAATTAAAGTATTTTAAAATAATCTATTAATATAATAAAATTTAAACAATCATAAAAAAACAATAAATTACACTTTTCTAAAAGATTCAAAAAATTCATTAACAGAATAGAAACAGTTTTGTATCAACCAGCTTCTCAATCTCCTCTTGAACATTCCCAACGGTAAAGACTTCAGCTCATCGCTCAATCTGTTGAATATTTTGACTGACATTTGATATTATACACATTACTATTCATATTGTTCAATTTTGTAGTTATTGTGTTTAGGATCAGTTTGTTGGGGTATCTTGTTCTTGTATTATGCGTTTCGATTCGCGTTTTGTATAAATTTGAATTATTTTTCACAAAGACGCATATTTCGTAAATATACAAGCAGGGTACTGTTAAGAGATTTAGCTCTCTAGAATAGTTATTTACGAGATTTCTACCATGTACCTTATTTTTGAGTTTCCGATATTTCGGCACTGTTGCAAGCGCCATGGTCACGGAGTAACTGAAGTTTTAGCGGGTAAGATGTTACTGGCAGACAAAACGGTCTACCCTGCATCGCAGTCTTTTACTACGCGCACCAGCGGTACCACTGTTCACTAACTCACTATTTTCTCGCACCTGTTCTCGACACACAACACTCACAGTATCTGGACGCGAATTTCTTAGGTTATAGCTTTACCGCGAGAAATTCTACCATCCTATAGTCCGCGGAACGGGAGGGGGCGGAGTGCGCTTGACCAATCCAAAAAGTTTATTTTCTCTTAAGGCGACGGGTAGCCCTAACTAGCGACACCATTCGTTTTCAATTGTTAGCTGCTAAACCGGATCTATTTTAAACAATTTCGGGGTCACAACCTCTCGGCAAACACTTATACTATTTATTAATTAACCATGCACAAATGTTGGGTCCGTTTTTGTACGCGAAAAATTGATTATCGCCAAAAGCGGCCACTTTTAGCGTGAATCAATTTTTCGCGTACAAATGTTGGGTCCGCATCGATTGTTTAATAAATAGTATAAGTGTTTGCCGAGAGGTTGGAACCCTGTAATTGCTTAAAATAGATTCAGTTTAGAAGCTAACAATTAAAAACGATTGGCGTCGCTAGTGTGCCCTACCCGTCACCTTAATCATAATTCTGTATTCTTACTCTTTGGGCCAATCAGCGGAGGCGGAGTGTGCTTGACCAATCAATAAAGTTCTCTTTGGAACTCGCGCAGTCGCACACGGTTCTAGCTGCAAACGTGATTGATGGGCCCAAACAGAATATTCATATTCATATTTATTTATTGCATAATGTGGTACAATTTGGTCTTATAACTAATTAAGTCCTCACATAAACTTTTTGGATTGGTCGCGCGCACTCCGCGCCCTCCTCGCCGTCCCACGAACCATGGAAAGGTCGAATTTGTGGCGGTTGAGCTATGGTATTAGCCCCTTGACACGGAAAGATATCAGATACATCGCCCTGATCCCAAAGACCAAGCCCAAGTAACAAAATAAAACTCCAGTGTTTAGAGTTTTATTGCTATACGGATATTGTAGAGACCTCACTACACTGGTGGTATTCCGTGCATATCATCATCATCATCATTTCAGCCAATAGACGTCCACTGCTGGACATAGGCCTCCCCCAATGTTCTCCACACAGATCGGTCCTGTGCCGCCCGCATCCAATGGATTCCCGCGATCTTCACCAGATCGTCGGTCCACCTTGTAGGAGGCCTGCCACGGCTGCGACTTCCTGTACGTGGCCTCCACTCGAGGACCTTTCCGCCCCAACGGCCGTCTGTTCTCCTCGCTATGTGCCCTGCCCATTGCCACTTGAGGCATGCAATCCTTTGGGCTACGTCTAGGGGTACGTCCGTGCATATGAGTATGCAAAAAGTGGCTCGGCTTCGTGTCGCCTTTTTGGTTTACGCCTTAATAAATGTATTTAATTAATAAAGTATCAGCCTATAACTGTCCCACTGCAGGGCAAAGGTATCATAGAAATCAAGTCATCGCTGCTATGATGGGAATAGGCATAATCACCACGCTTACCAAATGCGGATTGGTGATCACAAACCCGAACTATGTTCGAAAAATTTGAAACATACTATTTGGTCGACCCGGTAATCGAACCCAGGACCCCGAGATCACGGCCCGGTATTTAAACCACTAGACCAACAGTGCGTCTTTTTAATTTAATTAATCAATATTTTTAATCATCATCATCATCATCATCATCATCAGCCCATTTAAGTCCCCACTGCTGGGGCACGGGCCTCCCTCAATCACATGAGGGGTAATTGCCATACTCACCACGCTTGGCAGACGGGTTGGCGAGGGTTTAGATATAAATGCAGAGTTTTCCTTCTCTTGGTGCTGATGATCATGCCAGCAACTTTACCTTAGTCGCCTTTTACGACACCTCGGTAAGAGTGAGGGTGGCCTATTCTACTCTGCCGGGACCACACGGCTGTGGTATATTTTTAATAGGTTTATTATTTTCAAGTTTCGCACCTGGCAACAAGCACGATCCATTTGTCGGTGGAGTTGTCAGACACAGGCGGCCCCGTCATGTTGCCGCAGCCGTTGGCCGGCTCGCCCACCACCAGGCGGCCGCGAAGGCCGTCGGCGAGCGGCAAGTCCGGCCCAAAGCTCGCCGGCAGGTCGTGGTACTCCTGCTCTATCTGTAAGTCACAGGTATAAGTAAGAATAGGGAATATACACGCTGTAAGACAGCGATTGGCGTAAATGCGCGAAAGATCGGGACCAGCGACTTTAGTTTTTTATTTAGTCTGTAGAGTCCCACAGCTGGGCAAAGACCTCTCCATTCCTCCCTATCCAATGCCTTTACTTGCCATTCTTGGACATACGTATTGAAATCGTCACACCATCTTTTTTTTGGGCCTGCCGCGTAGTCGACGTCCATCGGTCGGTTGCCATTGGGTGACGATTTTTGTCCATCTTTCAGGGTTCATTCTGCATACATGGCCCGCCCACTCCCATTTTAACATGCCTGGACCAGCGACTTAATTATTGATAAAAAAATCCTAATAAATCTTAATATGGGGGAAGCCTTTGCCCAGCAGTGGTACAGTATAGGTTAAGATTAAAAAAATCTTAATTATTAATCAAAATGCAATTAATTTTGTTTTAAAATTTTCGTCCCTTATTACAAATCGCTATATAAGAAAAGTTCCAGAACTAAACTCGTTTCCTGCCCTCTTTAACATGCTAATTGGAACGGGATTGCATGAGCTTTAGTATGGTAATACTGCTGCCACAATAGATCATCTACTGGTCGCAGTGGCTATGAGACGCAGGGCTCACCCCATTTCTATCAATGGTAATACTGATGATCGCGTTTTGTAATGGGTGGTTTGGCTTCTCTGCCAATCGCGCAGTAGGTCCACGAAATTAGCACTCACAGAGACAGAGAAGTGTTCAGCATATCTTAAACGCAATACATGCGCATTTGGCATTTACTTTAGATATTGCTTTAAGACGTCACCCTGTTCAGCGGGCATCACCAGACTTAACAAAATACGCTAGTGTAAAAATAATAAACATAATATATAAATAAATTGAGACAAGATCACATACACCGTCCTGGTCTTAAACTAAGGTTTTCCCTTGTACTATAGAAACCAGGAACAACGAAGGTACCAAACACCGAGACTCAACACAAATATCTGTTTCATCAACAAACATTTGTGTTGGTGCGGGAATCCGAACCCTTGCGTCTCAACCAGCGCACAAACCATTGTGCTGAACTGGATCTTCAAAAAAAAGGTAACGGTTGGGCCTCATTTTATATTATTGGTTAGAAGAATATACTAACAAAATACTGCATCCCGACCAACTGCAGAACATGTATCGCAAAACGCTGATTTGCTGCGTGTTTCATTTTATCCAATTATCACTTTCACATTTCACTGTCTCAACCTATACCACTTTTCCCAGGGCCCGAAGTTCCAGCACTGTCCATGTATGGGGCCTTCACTACCAGGAAGCTGGGTATATCCAAAAACTCGAAAAACCTTGAACGTATTTCAACAAAGTTGTCAAACGAACTTGAATGTATTTAACTAGGATGTTAATTCCTGATTCGACCAATCTTTATTCGTAGACAAATCTATGGTATAACGTCAGATTTGTGTAGAATGACACCGCTATACCATAGATTTAGTATCGGATTGAGATTGATCGAAGCCCGCCCTAAATGAACTTGTACGTATTCCTAATCCACATTACAACGGGCGTAAACACGACGAAAATTAGACAGGCACATTCAAAATAACTTGGATGTATTTAACTAGGATTCGAAAAGAACTTGGAAGTATTTTAATTAGGATTTTCAATGGCTAGGACGAATCTCAGTTACTAAAGTAAATTCAGTTTCCTTTTTTTCAAGACTAAGATTGGCAAATGGACTAACAAAAACAAGACTCAAATCAGATTTCTAGATCCCTATTTTTGACATTTTTTATAGTCCTATAATTCAAGCCTTGGCGAGATTCTTGGCTCTGTGTCTGGATTGAGTAAAAAGAGCTATCAGAATCCTAGCTTAGCTTAATTTTGGTTTTTAATTTAGTAAGAATGTTTGAAATAATTTTAATTACTTTTGCAAGTCTGGGGGCACGGCAGTGTCCCCGACAAGACAAACTATACAATGACGGATTTATACCAAGTTATCGAAATAGAAAGATACACTACACAAGTTAATATCCTCCAACCGATTACGGCTACGGCGGCCAATCTCAACGATCAGCCACGTACGCAGGATATATTATAGTGCTCAAGTGTGTGCGCAAACACAAGTGCACTCTCTACTCCCTTACCCTCATATTCCGATGGGACACTACTGTGACACGATCGGAGAGGGATCGGGCGCAGGACCAACAGCTTAACGTGCTTTCCGAGGCACGGGGTTACAAGACCGCCAACTTCCAGACTCCGGGCTGCCACTAAGAATTTCTTACCGAAAACATAGGTACAAATTTTTGGCCCGACCCGGGGATCGAACCCGGGACCTCTTGTACAGCCGTCGCTTTGCGTGACCCACTGACCACTGCGCTACAAATGGTATACAACATATAAAAACCTTAATAACTATTAGTCAACTTTAACCACACATGTATCATTACTTAGCTTTTCATAGGGCTTGTTTTCAACATGTTTGTAAGGACGAAAACCAGATAAGCTGTATCTATAGATTAAATACTTGACATTCACTATTGGAAAATTACTGGTTTGCTTATGAGGTACTTACTTTAATGGATTGCCCACTTTAATGGAAATATTTTTACTTCATTACACAACAAATATAGCTGATAGACTATATAGATAAATAACGAATTGAGCTATTATCACATCTATCTATACTATTTATAAAGAGGTAAATTCTATAGACTAGGAACAAGGTTTCAAGGTAAACCGAAACAGCGAAATACTTGCGCGATGTAATCGACTCCCAGCGCCATCTATTGATACAGAATTATACTAATGGTAAAACCCGAAACGAAGAGAGGGCGGGCCACTAGTACAAAATAAGGCAATTGGGTGGTTAAAGCAGAAAGTTATAATCCTGCAGCATTTATTATTTACAAGGTTTAGATGTTTTCCCTATTTTAGATCCCACACCCCCTTATTCCAAACCGCGAAATTAGCATAGTCCAGAAACAAAACTCGTATCAGCCCCTTTTAGCATTTGGAAGGGGATGACATGAGCTTTAGTACGGTAATAACTTTAGATCGCGATTTATAAGGTGGATAGGGTCTAACGTTGCATTCTTCAAGATCAATAGGGTATACGACTAAGCTCACGATTTTACAAAATATACATATTTTATCAAAATATAGATCAATATGTGCCAATGGCAAAAATTCTCAATTAAAAATATAACGTCTAGTAGGTTTTATGGTCATTCAAAGATTCATGGGCAAGTCCATTTTAAAAGTATGAAATTATTAAAAAATAATTGTATCATTGAAGAACCCATACAATTTGCACCAATTATTATAATAGAACCATTGACATAAACGAAACATTTGATATAGCTACCATACAAAATTCAAATGAAATGCATACAAAATACTTAAGTGTGACGTCACATCTAAGTAGCCATTTGTATGGAGCGTTTTGGGTTTGCCCAAAATAATGTGATTTTAAAGTTGTGATATCTCAGGTAGTTTAAATGAGAATCAAGTGATTCTTTCAACGATGTTTCTATCATTGAGAGGTCTTTTGATTGCAAAAATAAAAAAAAAATGTCGTATACCGTATTCTAGGTACCGACACTTTTGAGAATCGATCAGACTTGCTGGTTTCCTGGCAATGTTTTATCTCACCGCCTAGCTTATGTATAACTACGCATATATTTTCGGTGGAAAAAAACTAGAAGTGTGTGCCGTCTGATCTTAGGCCCCGTTCAGACAGCGCACGGTTTTATCCACTGAGCTAAACAATGGTTTAGACATTGAAAATGTGTAAAAATGTAACAAATGATCTTCCAAACTGTTTCATACGGGTTGTGTAGATAGTACCCATCGATGCATGTCATTATGCTTGAGTTGCTGCCTTACACAAACTAATTGCGCGTGATTATTATTTCGCTTCAAGACTTACAAGACAGATACCAGTCATTCACCTGTACAAAATATATTTCTTTTTTTATGAGATAAGTGGCAGACGAGCAGACGGATCACCTGATGGTAAGCTATTGCCGCCGCCCATGGACACCCGCGACACCAGTAAAGTCACAAGTGCGCTGCCTACCTTTACACCTTCCCTTTCCCCCGGATTGTGCCTCCAGTACCCTCACTCACTCAGCGAAACACAGTACAGTGCTGCTTCACGCCGGTTTCTACAAGAACTATTGAAAAAATCTTCTTTAAAATATCCTAGCAACTTCCACCGATGAAATAAGAAAAACCCACCATAACGAGCCAAAAATCGCGTTTATTGTATGGGAGCCAATTAAATAATTATTTTACTTTATTTTTAGTTTAACATGTTGTTAAAGCGGCAACATAAATACATAATTTATGAAAATTTTATTAAATACATATGTATCAAACAATTTAATCATAGATTAGAAATATAAAGTGTTACGAGTAAAAACTCCTAACGTTATATTTTTACTAGATTCCAGAGCAAAATTCCTAGTTTTCCGTCTGTGTTAAAACCATAAAAAGAGTAACTGGCGAGTTTCTTGCCGGATCTTCTCGACCAGAAACAACTTTCCGATCCGGTGGTAGAATCGCATTATGTTTATTTATTACTTTAGTATATTTTATGTATCAACATATATATGTATTAACATGTAAATTATACATAAGTACTTATAAATAGTTTTAAGTCATTAAAATGTATGACGATTTGTAAGTGCTGTGTACAAGCCTATGCAAATAAAGAATTATTTGATTGATTTTTCAGGTTCATGTCAGAAATTGTTGCACTGTAACTAATTAACAAAGGAGAAAAAATACTTTCTAAAAAGTAAATTTATCAAAGTAAAAATATATTTAACTCAACGAACGCATGTCTCTAAATACAAGTATTTAGCTGAATCAATTAAGGCACAAAGTTGTGAAAATTGTACACCAATAAAATAGATAAATACACCCAAGTTCTGCACTAGCAAACACAAAACCCATTACGCGATGAACACCAGACGCGTGTAACACCGGATTACCCAACGATACTCTAATCGTTGGACGCTCGGAACATACTAAACAGCGATGAAGCTACGGTAATGATCCGAACCTACTTTTGATAAGATATTGAGATGGTAAACAGAGAGCGATGGTAGGTCAATGGATAAGATCGGAGATGGTATCCCCATGAGTCCTCAGTCTTTTTAATATTTAAATCTTTAAATGTTTTAAGAATAATCTCTGAGTTTACATGACTAAATCTAAAAGATGTGGTGCACTAATCTACATGAGACTTGATGAGAGAAGCAGCGAGATGTGGACTCGAATTTAATGTTTTAGTGGTAGTGACTGGAATGTTTGAAAGGAATGACTCAAATGTGTTTGCCACTTCAGAGTCTGTATTTTTTTATGCTAGAGGCGACAAACGAGCAAGCTAGTCACCTAATGAAAGCAATCATCATGATATCAGTGTGTAAGAATAGTTGGTCTGGCTACCTGGTTCAGAGTTGCGAAGGTCAGACGGCAGTCGCTACATTGTAATTACCAGACGCCCCAAATACTGAATCATAGTCTAAGCGTACCCCGGGCTTCAAAGCGACAGCTTTGGACGCAACCGGGAATTACACTTGCTGGAATGTGGTGGGGTCTATGTAGCATCTACAAAAGGCTATTTGACTAAGCTCGAGATTTTACAAAGTATCAATATTTTATCAAAATATAGGTAACTATGTGCCAATAGCAAAAGTTCTCAATTAATAATATAACGTCTAGCCGGTTTTATGGTCATTCAAAGATTCATGGGCAAATCCATTTTAAAAGTATGAAATTATTAAACAATAATTACACCATTGAATAACCCATACAATTTGCACCAACTATTATAATAGAACTATTGACATAAACGAAACATTTGATATAGCTACCATACAAAATTCCGATGAAATGCATACAAAATACTTGCGTGTGACGTCACATCTTAGTAGTCATTTATATGGAGCGTTTTGGGTTTGCCCAAAATAATGTGATTTTAAAGTTGTGATATCTCAAGTACTTTAAATGAGCTCTGAGCGGCTCTCCTGGTACCCACATCTCGATTTAGTTGCTAGCAGGGTAAGGAAATTAATATGGATATTCAATACTTTAAGACATGTGGTGCCGGGTACAGGTCCGCGTGACCAACATTCCCAAAGAAACATCATTAAAGAAATCTATACTGCGCTAGTGCAGTCTGTCCTGACATATTGCATCCCTATTTGGGGCGGAGCGGCTAAGACGCGAGTGTTAAAAGTGGAAAGAGCGCAACGTGCGTTACCGAAAGTAATGCTTTTTAAAAAAAGAAGATTCCCGACGAGTACTTTGTACACTATTATTAATGTCTTGTCCGTGAGGAAACTCTATGTTCTTAATTGTATATTAAAAAAACACAAAACTCTTACCTACGACGGAACCTTACACCAAAAGAGAAGAAAACCAATAACCGCTAACATCAAAACAAATACCGCATTTGCTGACAGGCAATATACAAAACGATCGAATTTTCTGTACAAAAAAAAATAATAAAAATATAGAAATTTATACTAAAACATCGTATGAATGTTTACTAACTGGTTACTAACTTTCTGTTACCATTGGATTGCGAAGAAACGGAGACACTACTAGTGCACTCATGTTACACAAACAAATACACACACACACACACTTAGAATAATTAGTACAAAACAGTTTCTTTAATGGGTAACTATACTTTTGCAAAACCTACAAACTTGTATGTTAACTTTTAGATATGCAAGAGCGTAGTCACCTGACAAAGGCATTCTTTTGCTTACAAGGTGACTACGACCTTTGTAAAATACCATTTTTAATGAAATAAACCTTTTTTACTTTACGTTACATCTATTTTAAACGATTTCGGGGTTACAATCTCTTGACAAAACTTATACTATTTATTAAATACTAAACTTTTGGGCCTGCTTTTGTACTCGAAATTTGAATTACCGCCAAAAGCTGCAACTTTTGGCGTGAATCAATTTTTCGGCGACAAAAACGGATCCAACATTTGTGCATGGTTATTTAATAAATAGTACAAGGGTTTGCCGAGATATTGTAACCCCGAAATTGTTTAAAATAGATCCGGTTCAGTAGCTAAAAATAAAATCGATTGGCGTCCCTAGTGTGCCCTACCCGTTACCTTAACGGTACTTCGAAGCTTAATAAAAAGTTTCTACATCTTTTCATCACGTTGAAAATACATAAAAATATATTCATGTAGTTATCGAATATTTAAAAAAATCTAAATTAGTATGTTGAACACAATATAAGATAAAATTACAAATATTAGATATTGAGCGTAAGCATGCATAGCATAGTAGGAAAAACATAATGAACGTTGAAGTAAATAAATGAAACAATTTATCAACCCACCTAATTGGACATGCAGCTCTTTACTATACCCACACATAGTAAAAGGTCACGATATATCGCATTGCCAGAAGGAAAGAAGATAACTAGGTATCCGTTACTATCCGCTCATGTGAATCATTGACCGTACTCGCGGGGGAAAGCAAATATTTATTTTTGATACTTTCATCGTTTCGGTCATATAATGTAGGTCATCGCATCGTTAGAGATGGTAGTTGAGAGGATAATAACTGCAGCTTCTAACCATCGTAGATTCAAATCCGAGCATGCACCTCTAGATTTTTCATTTTTTTTTATGTGATAGGTGGCAGACGAGCAAACGGATCACCTGATGGTAAGCGATTGCTGCCGCCCATGGACACCCGCGACACGAGTCACAAGTGCGCTGCCAAACGTTTTATCCCCCTTCTCCCAGATTGAGCCGGTACCCTCCCTCACGCGGCGAAACTCAAAACAGTGCTGCTTCACACCGGTTTTCTGTGAGGCCGTGGTATCACTCCGGTCGAGCCCATGCATGCCGAAGCATGGCTCTCTCACGGTCAAATCAATGTGCTTATTTCGAAAAGATCGTGAGGAAAACCTGAACCATTCGAAATTTATGGATAGGCACAATTGTTGAAATACCGATTTGAATGTGTTACCATAATAAAAATGATTTTGTAACCTGTATAAGCATTGAATAAATCTTTTTATTCTTATTTATTTTTATCTTTTATTCAGTTAGTCTGTTTACCCTGTCCTAACGTTGCAAAGGTTAGACAGTGGCTTTTATTATAATTACCATAATTTGCTGGATCATGGTCCAATCGTAAAATACGCTGAGATGAGATGATATGATTTTAGTAAAGAGTGAGATAATGATCTGTTGGGTTGCTGCTGCAGATGGTAATCGGTTTAAATGCTCAACTTACATACTTACAGCAAACATAAGTACTATTAAATAAAATCTAAGCAACAGATAATTATTATAACTGATATACATAGATAAGTAGATAGGAATTTATCCTAGCTACTAACACTAAAGAGTTTTATTGCAAAACATACAATACTATGATATGATATGATACCTATGAAAAGAAACGAAATGAACATGTTTAACAATCTGATCATTTTAATTGATATTTATCTTCTGTCCACTGCACTGGTTCCATTCGTTTTATCACTTGAGTATGTTTGCTTTTTTAATCTCGTATTATACGATAACCTATTATAAAAGGCGTGTGTATCAGATAAACTCAGATGAACAGGTCTTATTATGACATTTAACTAAATTAAAATCGAATGGCGTCGCTAGTGTGCCCTACCCGTTACCATAATGTAAATATCGATACACTCAAAAATCCTTTGGCAGTAAAGCAATATCTTAACTAAGTAGCTGCTCATAGACGGATGTGGTAGGAATAAATTTTATAGGATTTTAGTTGTTATCCACGAATATTTTTGCAGTTAACTTATTTTTTAAGGTAAATACAGGGTGTATCTGTGAACATTTACATCCCTTTAACCACGTGTTCTACTAACCATTATGAACAACATATGTTTTATCACTTTAGGAAATTCGCATGAAAAAAATTTCAACTATCATACAAAGTCGGTCACGTGACTTGGTCATTTTGTATGGGGAGTCAAAACATTTTTCGATGAATTTCGAATAGTCGTTGAACAAATGTTGTTCAGAATGGTTGGTAGAATGGTTAGTAAGTAAAGGGATGTAAATGTCAACAGATACACCCTGTATAGCAGATTCATCTGCTATTAACTTAAGCAGAATCATACTGATTTTTTTAAATGTTTTCGCTTATTTATGATATTTGTCTATTAACGACCACGACTTCAGACGCGTAGAATTAAGCAACCCCCATTTGATCCCCTTATTGGAGCTTAGTAAAACCCGTTTTAGTGGATGTTTACCTACATGCTATAGGGAACCTACAGCCAAATTTTAAGGTTGTAGACGTTATAGTTTCAGAGATTTTGGTTTAAGGTGACGGGTAGGGCACACTAGCGACGCCAATAGATTTTAATTTTTAGCTACTAAACCGGATCTATTTTAAACAATTTCGGGGTTACAATCTCTCGGCAAACACTTTTACTATTTATTAAAAAACCATGCACAAATGTTGGGTCCAACGCGTATGCGAAAAATTGATTCAATTCAATTTCAAAAACGGACCCAACATTTGTGGTCGCGATGATGATGATGGCGTCACTAGTGTGCCCTACCCGTCGCCTTAAAAGTACAGATGTGTTTTTTTTACTGTGGATCGGTTCCGGTTTTATCGAGACACATTAAGCTGCAAAAAGACATTGAGGAAAATTTGTTCAATGAGATGAACCCTCGGTAATGGATGGGACGTTGACCTACAGACTGCCAACCATTTGATTAAGCCAGGTTCAGTGACACGCCTCAGAAGCGTCCAATGCAACATTGAACAAGACATTAAATGCATTCAACCATGACTTTCTTTTGTCATAGCAATAAATTACGCACTTCAAATCTCTCGATTTTCGAGTGAGAATTCGAACCTATGATTTTTTGCTAACCTGACGACTGCTCTAACCACAGAGCTATCGAAGGACTTAGACATATTTAAGTCGACAACTTTTTTGCTTCGTGTTCATAACCATTTCACATTTTGAACTGATATACATTGATACAATACTTAAGATGGACAGTTCCTATGCCCATTAAAAGTAAGTTGGAACTTGAAATACATTTTTCCATCCATTTCAATATCTAAAAATAAATAATCGAATGAAACCTACTCACACTCACTATATTTAGAATGTCCTTCCTGTAGACGATGACGTCAGCGCCGGCGGCCGCCAGTAGGGCCAGGCCCAGCGCGGCCGTAAGGACCGCGCGCAGCATCCTTACTGCATCACCAGGATATCCGCAAAGACGCCAACCGCTTCACATCTCATGTGCTCCTACGTGAGTGGTGGTAGGTGCTCGAGTTTGGCGCATGGTTTTTTCTGCAGAAACACAATGAATGGTTTGTGAATATTCATGATTTGTTACCATTAACTGGCGCTTGACACCTCTAGATTTAGCGAGACTAGAGCGCATCGACTTCGTTAACTTGACGATCATCGAGAGAATGGGGGTAGATTGTCCAGTAAAGATACTTGAAGGATGAGATTGAAGACGTCTGCGCAGAATTTTAGCGGAAGACTGGCAGGAGGCTGCCTCCTGCCAACTCAGATGAACCAGTCTTATTATTGAATTTAACTAACCTCATGCTTAATTTTTATTTTCCACGAACATTTTTGCAGTTTTAACTTAAGCAGAATCATACTATTTTTTTAATCATCTTTGTCCATTATGGTAAATATTAAATGTTTTCGCTTATTTATCATTATTTGTTTATTAACGACCACATCTTCAGACGCGTAGAATTAAGCAATGCTTATTTGACCCCCTTAGGGGTGGAGTTTAGTAAAATCCGTTCTTAGTGGATGTTTACCTACACCCTATAAGGAACCTACCACCAAATTTTAAGTTTTGGCAGGCATTGACAGAAGGCTGCCTCCAACCAATCTCCCGCTAGAAGACCAGTGCGCCAGGTGCCTTGGAAGGATGAAGTCAAAAAAGATTTGCGCTATTGCATGGTCTTACAATGTGCACAAAATAACATCCTGAGAACGATCAGTGGTGCAGCGTGGTTCACACGAAACTCAGAGATCCAAAAATACCTAAACGTAGAATCAGTGGAAGAAGAAGCCAAACGTTACTCGGCCAAATATAGGAACACCCGAACCCTCTAACGGGCCACCTACTCCAGCAAAACGTGGTGAAACACCTGAAAAGAGCCGACGTGCTCTGTGCCCGGGATGAGCAAAACAAGAGTCTGCATACTTGATTGCTTGTTGAAAGTCATTCGTCAAAGTATCAACAAATATGATAAAAGTTTTTTTTTGACTGATTGCAGATAAAATTATAAAAAAAAAATTGCATGGTCTTGGCGGATGACTGGCTTTATTTATGAGAAAGGGAGGCACACCAGCAAGTCACTGGTAAGAGATAACCGGCGCCCACGGACGTCAGCCTCACCAGAAGGAGTGGAAATGTGTTGCCAGCCTTTTAGGAAGATATAGGCTTTTTACTTACTTCTACTTTATTCAGTTAACTTAACAGCCAAACTAAAGCTATTAATCTGAAAAATATCTGTTAAATTATTGAATAGAATGTAATAGGCATTAGATTTAACTTATGGTAAAACATAGAAAAGGTCCAGATGGAACCATTATCTTTAATTTTGATCAATAACTCGTGATACATTTTCAATACAAAAATCAGACTAAACAAAATTTAGAACAGCAGATGAAGAAGTCTGTAGAGAAGTGCTGTAGACTGAGTTATTAGTCCAACTTTTGCAGCCAGTGGTTGCAATCTGCAGCTACAGTATGAATTTGAAATGAATCTTGATTGTAATTATTAAATGAAAACTTTTAAATTTGCAAGCATGTTTAGGTTTACTATCTTATTTCTTGACTGATTGAATCTGTATTACAATATACATGTATTTTTGTGACAGTTGAAATTTAATTTGAGCAAAGAAAATAATCAACAAAATATTCAATCAAGCAATAGTTACACATGAATTTTATTGAGAAAGAAGTATAGTCTTATGTTTTAATAATAACAGCTTTATCAAAGAGAATATTATCATTGATTTTTTAATAGTGGATAATCATCCATAAGAAAAAAAATGAATACGAATGAACAACAAACAATAAAACAATTGTTATACTACTATCTATGTAAAATAAAGAGAATAAATAAATAGAGGCAAATAAATTAGCAATAAATGGGATTAATTGGCTTCCATTTGCAACAAGTTCTCATACAAATTAGAGATGATAAAAATTGTATTCTGTTCAGGTAAAAGCAACTTTTTTCCTCAACTGAAATGAAATTATTTTAACATTTAATAATATCAGTAACATGTAGATAAGTGTATGAGCAAAATAGTGAGTTGGATTTTTAATTAATCACATGCTATGAGCAGCACAACTTCCAATACAGTCAACCATTATTTTTTGCATTTATTGGTGCTTAGCTTTTAACTTAAAAAATGGAATTGCCAAAATACAATTGTAGTTTGGTCTTTTGCAAATAACATATTGTGTTTGAAAGTAAAATTAAAGACATAATAAGCATATCAACTTCCAAAGAAATTCTTAAATGGGTTACTTTTGATTTGACTGAATCAAAACAGTCCAATAAGAAACATTTTTCTTAACTACAATTTTGCTAACTAGAATACTGATGCGAGTGTGGTTTATCAGTGAATTCTTCACCCTGGAGATAAACCCCTGTCCCAAATTATACCATTATCAGATTAGTCACGATCCAGGGCGAGTGTCCAGCGCCGCTGCACTTATCCGAGATGGCTAAGATATTGGGTCACGGCGTATTGCTTAGCGGGTGATAACAGCGCGATTCAATATCATAACAACTGCCACCAACAATGTAACCGAGATACACGAACAATGGACGACGCAGGACACATAATTCGATTTATTCACTCATGATGTACATGGGCGGCCTTGGATCACGTGTTAATCAACCACAATAATTTCATTTGAAAATGTTCACAACACACAGAATAGCTATGTATTGTAAAAATAACAGTGTTGACGAACAAAGCAAACGTAACATTTTACTCACGACTATGTAAACGACAACAATCCTTTGGTAATAATCTTGTTTCCTTTTCAATAAACTACACGATATTCATGAAGATTTAGAAACGATTAAAAATTACAAACAATTACGACTAAAAATCTCTTGTTCTTCCGCAGAATCTGTCAAAGCAAAAAATTAGTCATCCTTGTGTCTATAGCAACCAAGAAGTGTACATAATTTCCATTTACAACCAATACAAATTAAGCTTACAAAGGAAGCTTAACTCTGATTGGTCGAAATATTCGATGAATCCATTTCCGTTTGTCAAATCAGCTGGCATCTGACATTTTGTTTCTTTATCGTGGCAGGCAAAGATCAACATAATAAATGTGCTCTATGAAGTGGGTTTTTATATCATAAAATTCATATTGGAAAATTCATTGTTTATTTTTATACATTTATGAAAAATAATATAAAGGTTGATCGAGCGACTACACGCCACTAAAGAGGTCCCGTGAAAAGCTCGCTTGAGTCACCACCATTAACATTCAAATTTGAGCTTTATTTCTATACGGACAAGGAATCTTCAAGTTCAGTGTTTTTCCGCGGTATATCTTTCGTAGCGCGCGGTCCGCGGACTCACAAAGGCTGTTTCATGTAGGGCGTCATGTGGAAGTCCATGGAAACCTACTTAAATGCTTTACGATTTGTTTTAGTTTTCGAGCTTTGAGCTTTTTTCCCTACCTCAACAACTTAAAAACTATTAAAACTTTCAGCAAAAACCATAAAAAAAAATCTTGAATTTTTTTTTTGCAAATGGTAGGTGATTGTATATGTACAAAAACTACAAGTTGATGATGGCCGGGGTCGTTTCTCAGTATACCCAGATTCGAGTCATAGAAAAGTTCAGGTTCAAGTTGGATAAAACCGACCGGGAATCAAATCCAGGAGGTAGGGTCCGCTTGACATCCTACATGTAACACACAAATTGAATTCTCACAAAACGCCTATATTTCCAGTTGCGGCATCATTTTTGCCGGTTGAGATAGTTGATTGAATGCAATGTTGTGAATTTGGTATTTTCCGAAGTACAGACACAGACAGGTAGCACTATATATTTAATTATAAATACCTAACATTGAAAGCTGTCAATGACCTAGCGTAACTAATTATTGTAGAGGTACATAATATGCTTTACATACCTACTTGTACATTGTATCTCTGTATACCTAGCTTTTAAGTTTTGTATGTTGTGCAATAAAGAGTATTATCTATCTATCTATCTACCTACTTGATATTTTTACACACGATAATTCCTTAGGGGATCGAATATAAATCAAATATTTAGAAAACGCCGTCATCATAGCGTGTAGGTAATTCCAGGATGCGTCCGCCCATGCGAGTATGATTCAGGTGGGCGTAACGAGCGAGAATATACCTGTCGAATGCAAACATAGGAGACACACAGCGCGTGTGAAAGAGAAGGAAACTCCGAACTGCTTTAAATGAGGCCTCCAGGATCTGATTATTAGGTACCTACAATGAAGCGACTGCCGTTTTACTTTCCGCGGATCTAATGATAGAAATACGCACATATTTGAAAAAACCAGGGTGCATGTTCAGATGAACCTACTTGATTATGATCTTTCTTTCTTCTTTACGCAAAATATATAGTTTCCTTCTCTTTCACACGCGCTGTGTGTCTCCTATGTTTGGATGCGACAGGTATATTCTCGCTCGTTACGCCCACCTGAATCATACTCGCATGGGCGGACGCATCCTGGAATTACCTACACGCTATGATGAGGACGTCTTATAAATATTTGGTTGTGATATTCGATCACCTAATGTGGGTAGGTAAGTACCAAGGAAATATCGTGTGTAAAAATATCAAGTAGGTAGGTGGTTACCTAAGTATGTGAAGCAGATTATGTACCTTTACAATGATTAGTTACGCTAGGTCATTGACAGCTTTCAAAGTTAGGTATTTATAAAACCCTCGGGCATTCAACTTTCTTGAACGTAGTCATACTTAAATGTCTAACCTCTACCTACGCTACGTCTTTAAAAATGTGCCTTCTTGGTTTAAAATATCTATAATAAGACCGAAGACCAATTCATCATTATTTTCTTTTCTTGCGCATCTTTTTATTCCATTTTGTTTCTCGCCAAAGGCTTGTGCTTATTTATAGCCCTTTTTGTCAGAATTTCCATTGCTTTTATTCATTGCCATTCTTCGAGTAAGTATTTACCAACCAATATGTCGCGTAGGTGCTCGAACTTTTGTTTATGCAGATATTTATAGTCGAGATTTTAGTTTTAGTAAATTTGATATTTTAGATAACATCCTGTTTCGTGAATGTTACATGCGCCCTTGAAGGACTCATCGATAGTCGCTTCTCCAACACGATTGGCCAGCTCACCGGCAGCCGAATATCCGCCGGGTACCGCACTGCGACGTTTGCTTTCTCTCAAACATAAACATCAATTAAAAAATGCAGTGTACAATGTCCAATGCACAGTACGTCATGTGGGTCACAGTCCAAGCCAATGTGGACTTATTCGCGTCACTTTAAAGTCAATTTTTGACTTCTGTTTCGGGAACGCGAATACTACTTCTAGCCATTCATGTGTAGTGTGTGCCATCTGGCAGTATACACGCGTGCCGGTGCGGCGTGGTCGCGCCGAATGTGTTAAAAAAAATACGCTATCGTGGTCGTCAATTGTTTCTTTTTTAAAAGTTGTAGCTAAATAATGAGTGAAAAATAAAGTCTACTTTTAGTGAATTTTCGACTCCAAACCGTAAGAACTAAACGCTGAAAAAGGAAGCTACACTAGATTTCAATCTATTTTGAGCACAAAGTGTAAAAATGGTAAGTTGGCAATCGTCCCCTTTTTTCTTAAACATTGATTACAGTTTACACACTTCCTATAATGAGTAAACTCGTACTTATGTTCATTTTGAAAGATGATCATCACTTTGTTGTATCATTTTCATCAATTTTGGATATACAAGACTAGGTTGATTAGTGGAACCGGCTCGTGCCATATTAATAAAGATGACACAAAATTAAATAGGTATTATTTTATAAAACGGTCGATGTAACAAGTTCATAAGCGCACACTTTCAGCAACTAAAAGCTTAATCTTTAACTTTCACTTGCGGACAAGTGGAGTTGCCGGTGTTATTTTTAGCCTTGTTATACAAGGTGTTCCGGTTACGTCAATGAATTGCAAACATTTGGTCAAAGCTTCAATTTATATTATCTTTATAATATCTAATAGTTAGGCAGATACGAGTACTAAGTATAAAAGTTCAAGAAGGTCCCGTGGCAATATCCCCAAAATTCAGACAGCAGGTCCTAATCATATCAGCGACTGAATCGAGATGGAAATTCGCTAGGCGAAGTCGCTATCGCTTTGGATCTCTGAATCTGAAACATTAACAAAGAAAACAAAATATATGGATGTTTTCATTACTCAAAATTACTTAAAGAAGTGTGGTCCCCGGCAGAGTAGAATAGGCCCCCCTCACCCTTACCGAGGTGTCGTAAAAGGCGACTAAGGTAAAGCTGCTGGCATGATCAACAGCACCCAGAGAAGGAAAACTCTGCATTTACATCAAAACCCTCGCCAACCCGTCTGCCAAGCGTGGTGAGTATGGCAATTACCTCTCATGTGATTGAGGGAGGCCCGTGCCCCAGCAGTGGGGACTTAAATGGGCTGACTGATGATGATAATGACTTAAAGAAGTAGAAAATGTTTAGAGATTTAGGAGCCGTAAGAGGCACATAAATAGTTTCTGCCTTATTCTCACACCACCTTATTATAGCTAAATTGCGGTCTAAAGTTATTACCGTAGTAAAGCTCCAGCCTCCCCGTTCCAATACGCAATGTTAAGGTGACGGGTAGGGTACACTAGCGACGCCAATAGATTTTAATATTTAGCTACTAAAACAGATCTATTTTAAACAATTTCAGGGTTACAACCTCTCGGCAAATACTTATACTACTTATTAAATAACCATGCATAAATGTCGGGTTCGTTTTGTACGCGAACAATTGATTCACACTAAAAGTGGCCGCTTTTGGCGGTAATAAATTTTTCGCGTACAAAAACCGACCGAACATTTTGTGCATGGCGCACTCATGCCCGCCCCGCATGAGTTTAGTTTCGGAACTTTTCTTAGACCGCGTTTGAAATAAGGGGGTCATAGTTTCTCAGATGCTTAAACTTAATACTAAATCATGATCTTTGTAAATATACAGAAATACTCGTAATGTCGCCATTCACTGCAGAGTGGATACAGGACATTATTACATTAATCATAAGTAGGTACCTATAATAGTTTGATTATCTTATTCCGCAAACTTATAAAATGATATAAACTTTTTCTAAAGATGGCTAGTATTTTAACTCGAAAGTAAGTAGGTACACCAACTTTTTATCGTCATCATCATCATCATCATTTCAGCCAATAGACATCCACTGCTGGACATAGGCTTCCCCCAATGTTCTCCACACAGATCGGTCCTGTGCCGCCCGCATCCAATGGATTCCCGCGATCTTCACCAGATCGTCGGTCCACCTTGTGGGGGGCCTGCCACGGCTGCGACTTCTTGAACGTGGCCTCCACTCGAGGACCTTTCCGCCCTAACGGCCGTCTGTTCTTCTCGCTATGTGCCCTGCCCATTGCCACTTGAGGCATGCAATCCTTTGGGCTATGTCTGTAACCTTAGTTCTCCTGCGTTTAGTTTTTATCGTAGGAACTCTGAAACATATTTCTGACGCGTTTCGAGAAGGACAACATAAAAGTTAATTAGATAATTGTATGTAGGTAAATATTCGAAATGGATTAAACTATTGCTGTCGCATTCAAACCAACGGAAACAAGCTTGCATAACTGGCGATAATGAAAACATGAGTAATTAAATGTACAATTTTACACAAGTAGGTCATGTAAGTATTTCTTTCACAATGCAATACATAACAATAGATACAGTAATCAAATCTAGATTACGGAACAGATGGACGGTGCTAAACGAACTAGGTAAGTACATATAAAGTACTAGGTACACTTAATTGTTGATCTATAAATAAATAAATATTTCACAACATCCCATACATTGATCTGACTCCGAGATAGGTAGCTCAAGCACCTGTGTTACGGATATCAGAATCAACAGCGGAATTACAAATATAATACATATAATACTTTTATTTTGTAAATACATACATACTTATAATACATACAAACATCCAGACCAATACAAACAGACATGTTCATACACACAAATGTTTGCACTGTGCGGGGATCGAACCCGCAACCCTTGGACCAAAGGCAGCGTTCACTACCACTGTTCCAAACGGGTCGTCAAAATGTTGCTAAATGCAAGGGCTTCACAAAATTTTAGATATTACAGTTAGTAGGGAATCGCTTACCTACCATCAGGTGATCCATCTGCTCATCTGCCACCTGGTCAATCACAAAAAAAAAATTGATGCCATCTTCTGTATCGTCTATCTTCTCGAATAAAATAAAGTGTTTCTTATTGCAACAAGACATCGTCAATTTCAGGACCATAGATCCTTGTTTACGCATTGAAAGTATTAGAATATCTGTCTGCATCAACATTTACTTTATTCACCTGCATTGGGAAATTTCATACATTTTGCCGAATCCAAGTTAACTTGGAATTAAAAATATGTAATACTTGTTAACTTTTATTCAATAAGTAATACCTACTTATTATAACATTTTGATACATCACATTCAAAGATAAAATGATTCGACGGTGTAGGTATCACGTGTTATATTCTCTCATAATATTTATTTTATTATTTCCTTCATTTTATTTTGTATTATCATTAAACGTATGGCTTAATATGACGATGACACAACATTGTATAATAGTTTGGCGATTAAAAAGAGTAACTGGCGAGTTTCTTGCCGGATCTTCTCGACCAGATACCACTGTCCGAGACGGTGATAGAATCGCATTTTGTTTTTTTTTATACATGTTTTTTTATTTACCATAACATAACATTAAATATTATACATGTACAATTAGAAGACAGCACATAAAACCACAGAGGTTTGTCTTGTACTATTATCGTATGTATTAACATGTAAATTATACATAAACCACCTTATTATAAATCGCGATTTTAATTTATCACCGTTACTAAAGCTCATGTCATCCCTTTCCACGCAATGTCAAAAGGGGCTGGCACGAATTTTGTTTCGGGACTATCCTCAGTTCGAAATTTGTAATAACGGGGAAATAGTTTTAAATTACAACCTGTTTGGATAAAGAATGGGATCAGAAATGGCGGCGCATCTATTCACTTCTCGCTCGCACACTGTTTGCGTCTATACTCGCACCCCACTAGTGCGAGTATAGACGCAAACAGTGTGCGAGCGAGAAGTGAATAGATGCGCCGCCATTTCTGATCCCATTCTTTATCCGCAAGGTTGTACTTAAATGTATGACCATTTGTAAGTGCCGTGTACAAGCCTATGCAAATAAAGATTTTTTGATTTTGATTTTTGATTAACGAAAACATTAAGTTAGAAAGAATAGGTATACATTCCTTTAATTACATATTATTTAAAAAAAACACTGCAACAAAAGTTTTTTGAATGTTGCTTTTATTTTTCTGGAATCGAATCAGACAAAAAATATTGACTGTCATTTATATTTCTGAAGAATAAACTCCTCCAAGAAACATTAGGTCTTCCACGTTTCGTCTGTCGTCATTCCACAAAACCGAATATTCAGTGGCCATTGTCCAAGTAAGTTCTAGTAGGTAGGTAGGGTCCTATACGGTCCCATAAAATAATAAGATTAATAATGATAAAGGCTTATGACGTGTTTGCCGACAAATTGAATGCAACGGCTTAAGCGATAAACTTTACTTTAAGGTAGGTACCTAACTACCTACGTGCTTTACTATGTTTTCTGCAACTGCTCATTGTGGTACTGGGTTATTGTTATTTGTAGCAATAATTGTTTTACGACTCTCATAAATTACTTGTATTTATACCTACACACGTTTTTCTTACATTTGCGGGATTTATAGCTATATTACGTGGTTCCCCGTCAATGTCTCACTCATAAATACCTAGCCATCTTACATCACGTGAGGAGACAGGATTCTTTCCATGGCCTGGTGGATTGGTGTCTAGGCTTTATTTTTAAGTTACATCTCACAGAAAACCGGCGTGAAGCAGCACTGTGTTGTGTTTCGCTAGTCGGGGAAAGGAGGATTAAAGGTTGGTAGCGTACTTGTGACTCCACTGGTGTCGCGGCGGTCCTTGGGCGGCGGCAATCGCTTACCATCAGGTGATCCGTCGGCTCGTCTCCCACGTATCACATAAAGAAATTTAAAAAAGTGACGTGAACTTTTTGATTGACTCCTCTAGATTAATTAAACGCAATAAAAGCCATTTTAGCCAAGGATGAAACGCCATAAAATCAATTGCTTACACGACGTTTTATCCTTTGCTAAAATGGCTTTTACGGTGTTGCATCCTAGAGGGGTCGTATAATGAATTTTGTGAGTAGCAATAATATCATCATCTCTAAAGACATGCATTCGGTTCCGGGTTTGGTCACGCTTGGGCTTGAAGCATGATCTAGGATTTAGTGAGTCTAATATTTACACTGAAGCGATGACAGACGTCTGAACTTCTCAACCCTTAGACAATAGAACTAGATCAACTGAATCATGTGTTTCAAAAACTTATCCGAAATATGCAGGATGTTTTCCCCACGACGATTTTTTCCCCACCAGCGTGTTATTTTTTTTTAAAGTGATAGGTGGCAGACTAGCAGACGGATCTCCTGATAGAAAGCGATTGCCGCCGCCCATAAACACATGTCCATAGATAATTTAAGAAATGATTTGAAAAATCCTCAGATGCATGCTGGAATTCGAACCTGTGGCCTCCTGTTTAGAAGGCGCATGTTCTTATCCACTGTGCTTACCATCACTCTGCATAGTTATCTTTGTATTGTTGTAAAGTTATCTAAGTACATCATGTATATTAGTTACGTAATAATTCCCCTGGCGTTTCTACTTTTTATCAAATGCCTGGTGTCAAAGATCGCCTATGATGACCCCAAGCTTTTATATTGACCGGATCCGATCCGATAGCTTATAACATATTCTTCAAAGCACGGAATTATTTTTAAACAATTGCTTAATTGTGATTGGAATAATACCTAATGAACGTTCTTCTAATGGTCGTACGAATACCTTAAAAGCCCACCGTGAAAGCAGAAGAAATTACATATCTATATATATAAACTTATACTTAAGTAGTGTTAATTTTATAATTATAATAATATTTAGTTTTATTTTTTATTCTTAATTCCAATTTTAATAATAATAACATTGTAGTTTTTTTTTATTTTGATTTTAATTCAATGCACAATGTATTTCAATGTTCACCAATTTTTTATGTATTATTTTAGTTTTGTGATGCACCAATTGTTTTAAATTTAATAAAAGTTACTAATTTTAAACACGCTAGGAACACTTTTATTGGATTACGATCTAGATTTAAGTTGATTTAATATGTAAGTTATTATCTGTAATGATTGTACTCTGTCTGTGTTCTTTAATAAATAAATTAAAACAATTTTGAAAAAATTGGACTATTAAAGCTTCAAAGTTAACAGTGGACAACTGTTAACCGCCTCATGAGACACTAAAATATTGTTATCAACTGCCATTATTTTATGCTAGAGGCGACAAACGAGCAAACGAGTCACCTGATGGAAAGTAATCATCGCCGCCCATGAACATCCGCGAGATCAGAGAGTTCTCTAATGTGTTGCTGGTCTTTTTATTATTATTATTATGACAAATCTTGACATTCGAACTTTAGGGCGACCAGTCCTAAAATAATTGTGGTAACCTGATGTGTGGTTATTTGTACATTGAACCAATCGTGTTTGACATTATAAGGTGAGAAATGAGAATAAAGACGGATTTGGTTGCTTGTAAAGCTGCTAGGTAAAGTTCGTGTGAATTCTTGCCGTTAACAACAGCTTTACCCTGCCTAGGTAAAGCTGTTGTTAACGGCAAGAATTCACACGAACGGCCTTGCGTGCGTAATTCTTACAGATTTATTTAGTTCCGTCCCTCCACTTTCTTGGGACTGGTAGCTTAATAGTAATTTTTATTCGAGTTTGATGACCTTTGGGGCACGCATGAGATGCTGCTCACGCCACTGAAATACCTACAAACTCGGCTCGTGACCTTTTGATAAGGTACTTATAATTTTGGTAGTAAAATATAATTTTGTTACGTAACTGTACCTAAATGTTAAAATTACGGGAAGTTCCTTAACGTATACCTAAGTACGTAGGTTTAAGTTTTTATGTAAAAGTTTAAAAGTTTCTGGTGATTGTGCGAGCTACATCAATACCACATCTTGTACCACTTTACCGATAGAGAAATGATTTCTGATTCTGATAACAGCTTAGATTGCGCTCGTGATGGTAAGGAGCCGTCCATCAATCACGTGATCTTTTTTACAATCCCCCCCCCTAATATTACGTATATTTTTAGTACCTACAAAGAATTTTAATATTTTCAAAATATAACCTTTAAATACAGGTATAAATTATATATTTTTTTATTTTGAAATTAAGGACCATGATAAAAATGTATAGATTAGGTTGCGGGTTCTTTTTGATTGCGATAAAAATAATAATAACGAAGAGTGTAATCATACGAAAACATGGCGCATGAAAACCATTGAAAAAAACTATGTTTTTGCGATATAGTTATATCGTATGATGACAAATTAACACGTCGCGAGAATCGGGGGCTAGGTCTGATCTAGGACGGATAAAATTAAATAGTCCAAGGCCAGTTGGCCGTTCAAGGTACCGCTGAAAAGATGAGGTCGAAAAGGATTTGTGCGGACTCTTGGCCAGTGACTGGCAGGAAATGGCTTGGGTCGCTGCGCCACCTAATGTTCTAAGATCTCTTCTTAGTTGTAGATAAGACATGTCTTAGTACATAGGTTTGCTTGGCTTCATATACTACATTTATGTAGTTCATTCGTTGCGCATCCTACAAACTACAATTTATCTGTCTACTTAATTGTACAGAGAACGTTTCTGTTAAGTTTCAGGCGCAAACCTTTTATTATAACGAGTTTTTATGCGACAAATCTATTCGCAGGACGATCAATTTAATAACTACGTTGATACGTTCACTCAATATGTTATTGTTGAGACCATTGTATGTACCTTTGAGATCACTGTTCCCACTTCCTCTCACCCATCTCTTCCTGTCCTCTGAGAATCATTCGTCTGCTTTGGGATCCATTGTTATTATTTTAGTTGCTATATTTATCTATTTATTAATCATATATACTATATATATTGTATGTATGAGTATATTCATATTTTATTTAAGTATTTGCATTTAAACTTTCTGTGTAAGTATATAAATATTTAAGATTGCAACTCCCTACACCTTCATCAAGTGTCCTTTATCCAAAGGTTGCCTGGAAGAGATCGCTCATAGTGATAAGGCCGCCTTCGTTGTACACATCATGTAATATCTAGTTTTTAAGTTTTCAAACTTTATTTTGAGTGCAATAAAAGTATATTCATTCATTCATTCATTGTTCGCCAGGGAGGTAATACTCATGCATCGACATGAAATCGAATTCAATATTTTCAAACATGGAATGGTGATTTTGTTCTCTAACCTATGTTAATTAAAATGGTGTTACAGAGTAGTATCCATACTTTTTTAAAGCCTTGTAGAGAATTATTGATGCAAATTGAACTGCTTAGAGTACCTATTTATAAATATTTCTAAATCATAAAAGAAACTCTTCATTATTTGCTGTAGTTGGTGTTCGTAATTTCGAAGAACTTGAGTTATTTGGACCTAATGACGTAAATGGTTGCTTGCTTGCGGGCTACGGCCAGGGCTGACTGTATCGGAGGTCCGATACCATCTCTTGCGTGACCGAAGTGCCGGACTGATGGTTGGCGATAGTGAAGGTCGTGCACTCCGATCAGTCCTTGGCCATTGCCAAGGGCAAGGCTTACTCGTTCAGCATTGAAAGTTGACTAGTGACACTAATTAGTATCTACTTAATGGATGGGAAACTTTACGACGGCTTCAAAGCTAAAAGTTAGTCGCAAATGTTTAATATCAACCGTGAAGCGTATACTTTAAGCGTGTTTTTAGAGTGTTGTTGGCTAAAACGATTTTATAGAGCAGTTTAGACGTTCGAAACAAAAATATGTATAAGTCTTGTTTCGACCAATCACTATCCGTATGTAAAAGTGGATAATCTATGGTATAACGTCAAATAAAATAAGGGTGTACAATGACAGCGCTACTTTAGTAGCGATTAGATCAACCTTATTCCGATACTAAATATTTAGTATAATAAAGATTTAGTATCGGAATAAGTTTTGTCGAATCGGCCTTAAAACCCTTAGTTTATGGATTCATAGATGGAGAGTTTAGTAAAACAAACGCAGTAAAGTTGCTAATTAGGAGAACCGGAATAAAAAAATCCTCAAAGCGTTCAAAGCTAGTTTCGTCTAGCTCGTTCTATCTTAGGCTTCCTTTCAATTCTAAGGTGAAGCCAAGAACAAGCAAACCATTTTTTTAATGTGAAGAACTTTAGGGCTAAAACTTTTATTTTGGAGCTAAAAGTTATAGTCGTAAACGTTTATTATAAACCGTGAAGCGTAGATACCGTGTGGTTAGTCTCGCAATGGACGCGAAGATCAGTCACTCACTCAAGGTAGAGGTATAGAGCTTTATTAATAAACGTTCAATAAACCTTTGTTATAGTCTGTTTCAAAAACGAAGTCCTTTTTAATATTTCTTAGAACTAGGGGAGGCTGTAGCACAAGAAGCGCCCGGGCGCAATCAATAATTTGGCGCCCTCTTGTTTCAAAATGCGCACCCGCGCTCCTTGCGGAGATCCGCGTTTCAAAGGCACTATGGGTTATATATTACTTTTTTACATAGTTACCTACGTGACTCAATGATTCGGTTATATGACCAATCATTCGAGAATTAAAATAATTTGTCGGCACTGGAGCTTATTAAAGCTAAAATAACTTTGATGCTTCTTACTATTTTAAATAGTATAGTAATTTGCCTTCATATTTAAACTGTTTAATACTTTTCCGGATACTATTTATTTATTTCGTTCATACACTTCACGTCATTCAACCAACAAACATCAAATTTTGTTTTTTTTTTCGACAAAATGCATGTTTTATTTATGTCTATGAGTGTTTTTTCGACAATTTCAGCGGATCTGAGTTGTTGAAAAAGTATTCGAATACAATTAGTTAAAAATCAAGAATCGATGCTGCTGAGTAGATGTAGACTTCTAAGGGTACTTCACTGGTACTGAAATATTGACATCTGTCAAAAAGAACCTCGTATTTGGAACAAAAAAATATATCTGGACTGGATCTTTGGATTCATCTTGTTTATACCAGTCTTCTTAGTTTGATGTTATGAATTTAACTAACAGTCTATGTAATTAACGCGGCTTCCCTTGCGTGGGATTCGGATTGCCACAAAGTAGCAAATGTCACTCTCCATCCCTACAAATATTTTTTTTATTTTTTATTTATGTGATAGGTGGCAGACGAGCAGACGGATCACCTGATGGTAAGCGATTGCCGCCGCCCATGGACACCCGCGACAACAGTGGAGTTACAAGTGCGCTGCCGACCTTTAAACTCCCCTTTACCCGGAAGAACATCTCCACTTAAAAATTACGTCAATCCGTCGCTCCGTCATGCCGTGAAAGACGTAATAACAGACAGACACACACACTTTCACATTTATAATATTAGATAGCGATTACCTACGTACGACTACCATAAACCAATAGATCAGGATTCAGGTGTTAATCGATATGTAACTATACTATAGACGCCAAAATAAACATGTCCGATGTCAAATAGATCTAAAAAAGGGGTTCTACCAAAAACAGTAGCAGTGCATCAGCAGAAAAAAAAAGAGAAAATCTCCAAGACATGATTTACCGTGCAAGTTTCCACATGAACCTGGTGATGATAACGTTGATATGACCACTTATACGATAAACATCGCGTAGGTAACAATCCATGCCCATATTTGTACTCACACTCGAGATAATGTCCGTCGTTGAATTACAGCAAATCAAAGAAAAATACATGTCAATTGTGGGCCAAGGCAACCACACCAGTTTAAACTACGTTTACTCATGTCTTACATAGTTTTAACAGTAGATAATGAATTCAGAATTGATAGCCATATAATACCTAGATTCTTGACCATAATTATGATAGTTATGAAGATTAAAAGTACCTAAGGTAATCAATCCTATCAATCTAAGTTTTTTCTACAAGGAAAATCGCTCGTGCATTAAGTACTTAGTTACTTACCTATACTTCTCATATCAAGCAAGCCCATTGACTGGATTCAGCAATAGGATATCGGTACCTTTAAGTAAAGAGCTTGGAAGAATTAGGCTGGTTAAGGGATATGTCACCTCGATGCAAAAAAAATGGGGAACTGGAGAATAAAGGAATATTTGTAAAAAAAAATCCATTTAGCAGTTTACAACTGTACTCTAGACTGTTATGTCAGATCATAGAGCCTGTAACGAAACGGAATTCACGACCGAATTTTTATCCCCATCCTATTTACACGCACTGTACAGTAGCGGACATATCAAGCTATACAAAACTGTCAAATTTCTTCATTCGATTATAAACCTTACATTGTTACACATTGAGTTCGAAATCGATTGAGAAAATTTGACAGTTTTGTATAGCTTGACCTGTCCGCCACTGTACATCTTTTTTAATTGGATGCGACAAGTAAGTAACGGATGGTTTCTCGGTAGGCCCTCAGACGTCAGATAACAGACAAGCTATGCAAATAATATTGCGGGACTACTGTACTTTAATGTAAATGTTTTTTGTTTAATAAATAAATAACAATATGAGATAAATGTTCTTGAGGGTCACTTTAGACCCCAAAACCATAGTCTTTTAGAAGATTTCTGGTCAGGGCTTCAGAACTAATTGCACCCTAGTGGGGGCCTTAATATGCAACTGGTACATCCTCATGTACCAGAACAGTTGCATGACAAGGCTGCTGAACTGATAGGATGTCTCCATCCTCTTGCATGGGGCTAATCACTCAAGGGTAGCGTGACGCTAAACATCTCTGATAAGTTCCTAGTTCCTACAGGATTGGAAACGGTTCTACGTCACAGTCATTTTCTAATTGAACCAGGGTTGCCATGATGTAAGTATGTATTTTAGTTGGTAGTATAATTTGGACTTTAACCTTTAACCTGATTACCTAAAACGGCGTTAAAGATGAGTTTTCATTCTTTTTTCGAAAATTTTGTGTTTTCAAGACGTCAAAACTGCTCTATAACACCGTTACAGCTAACAAAGATTTATTGAACGTTTATGAATAAAGCTTATAGGTATATGTAGATAATATTTTTTTTTCAACCAAAATCAGTGGGTTTTTGCGTACCTATTAGAATTAGTTTTAGGTATCAAAAGTAAATGGGTTAATTAGGTTATCTATCATATAGGTATATACCTATATCTATTAAAAACACTTTCAAAATTAAACCGAGACTCGAAACTACCGACTTTTTGACCTTGGGAGAGCCACACTTCGGCATGAATGGGCCGGCTCGTCGGGAAGGATACCACGGCCTCACAGAAAACAGGCGTGAAGCAGCACTGTGCTGTGTTTCGCTGAGTGAGGGAGGAGGACCAATCCGGGGAAAAGGGTTTTTTTTTTATTGAAGATGGGTTTGCTCTTGGCTTCACACTGAATTCTAGAGTTGAGAGGAAACCTACGATGGAGCGAAAAGGAAAAGGATGGTTTTGCAGCGCTTTTGTGACTCCACTGGTGCTGATAGGGAGTCCATGGGCAGCGACAATCATTTACCATCAGCAGATCCGTCTGCCATCTGTCACCTATCACATAAAAAGCCTTCCGTGTTTAGGTGCAACACAGCACACTATCGAGGTCGTTTCGAATAGAACCGACTGTTTATCTAACTTCGCTTGCCCGCGCGCAGCAACATGCGGCACACAATGACCAAATGTCCTAAACATTAGGTTAGGAGTGGCGGTCTGACTTCTGAGCGACTTTGCATAATGTCGTTTTTACTGCTCCCGTGCTGTGCCTACTGAATATTAACAATGAGGACCACTATTGTGGCCAGTCTATGAGTACGTTTGGCTCGGACTGAGCAAAGGCTCAGCAAAGTAAAGGTCAACCTTTGGTCCAAGGGTTGCGGGTTCGATCCCCGCACAGTACAAACATTAGTGTTTTGTATGTATTATTAGTATGTATTTACAAAAGAAAATAATTATATATATATATTTGTAATCCCACTGTTGATTCTGATATCCGTAACACAGGTGCTTAAGCTTAATCTCGGAGTCAGATCAATGTAAGTATGGGATGTTGTACTGTTAGGGATTTATTTATTTGCAATACAGTCATATGATTATGTAACTCATTTAGAAAACTGTCCCTAGGAAAACCGATTCATTGGTAACCCTGAAAGTGACATGCATTAGGCATCAGGTAAGATGTCAGTATCGGACTCCTGCATAATTGACGATATGGGCGTGCGAAGAATAGACAATTTAGGTACCTCACCGCACAGACTCGCTTAGGTATTGTAAGCAATTTGAATTCTTATTTTGTTTCGGTGGCAGCTGACATACTTAAAAGAAAAGCTTTTTTTATGTTCTGATGCTTTACTTAGGTAGGTACTGATTCTACTGAACCATCGGAGTAAGTAGCATTTGTAATGAATTATTAAAATGGGGGGTCTAGTTATATTTTTATAGGGGGGTCGAAAATTCAAATTGGAGCTACTACATAGTTCAGATGGGGCTATATAGCCGTTTTTAGTGTTCCGTAGCCAAATGGCAAAAAACGGAACCCTTATAGATTCGTCATGTCTGTCCGTCCGTATGTCCACAGCCACTTTTCTCCGAAACTATAAGAACTATACTATTGAAATAGAAAGAAATAGATGTATTTTGACACCCGCATTACGAGTATTACATAAAAATTGGAAAAAATAAATAAATTGATGGGGTCTCCATACTTGAAACTGAAACTTAATTTTTTTTATCAAACCTATACGTGTAGGGTATCTATGGATAGGTGTTTAAAAATAATGTTGAGGTTCTTAACATCGTTTTTTTTTTAAACACAATACTTTGCGCAAGAGACGCTCCCAAAGTGTTAAATTGGGTGTCCCCCCCTCTAACTTATATAATAAATGAATTATAAAACTAAAAAATATATATAATGTACATAATCATGAAAACTAACTCGCCCTCTTCCCCTTTTTTTTTCCTTTACATCCCGAAAACCTCATGATATCTATATCGTTAATGAAGTCCATTTAGCATGTTAGATCGACAAAATAAGCGCAAAAAATCAGCTGTTCCATACAAAATAGAATATCCGGCCGGCAATAATGTAGTGAAATTCGGCTTATTTTGTTGATCTAACATGCTAAATGCACTTCATTCATGATACCTATTAATTAGCTTTTCGGAAGATAAAAATATAACGGTGTAAGTATTCTTAGTCTTAATGGGTTGCATTGAAATATTTTTTATTATTTCTTATTGATGCTAAAAAAAATTTCTTCGAAAAAAAAACAGCCTTCAAAAACCACGAACAAAAAAGTGCCAAATAACATTTTTTACACTTCATACACTTTTTTCTTCTTCTTTAGCCTGTTTCAACTGTTTAAGTGAAGGCCTCGTTCAGCATTTTCCATTCCTTCCTTCGGTCAAAGGTTACCGAAGTCGGCGTCCAATACTATCTTTTAATTGACTATCTTGTTTCATTTTTCGGTAGCCCTTGTAGTTTTACTAAGTTTTTTAAACATCATGACATAACATCCGCTTACTATTCTATTCCACCAGACCGTCACGCAAATCCTAACAAAAATAGTTGGTTCCTCTTGTTTTGGGACAATTAATCTTAATTAGGAGAATGACAAAAATAGTCGAGTAATCATGATCGGATTAATGCTTGGCCACGGTTGATCTTTTACGGGTCGACACAGTCATTGTGGTGACAAATGTTGGTGTACTTAATTAACGTTTTTTGGTGATAAATGCTGAGAAACTTAAATGAATAAGTCAAAATTTCTAGAATAAATAGATGTCACCAATTAACGTGAAGCAGCGCGCTTAGTGAGTGAGGGTACTGGAGGCCCAATTGGTTGGGAAAAGGGGAATAGGTTGGTTGGGAGCATACCTACTAGCGACAGTACTGGTATTTCAGGAGCCTAATTCTTGAGCTCGTGATATTTATTTTCATACGACGTATATCACTAATAAATCACAGTTTTTTTTGTATGGTTTTCAGGAGCCCAATTCTCGTGCTTGTGATATTTTGAGAACATGGCGGATATTACCAGAAAACCATACAAAACACTATGTTTTAGTGATGTCATCGTCATCGTCAGCCCATGTATGTAAGTGTGCGCTACTCATCTGTGAGTGCGCTATATTCTATGCGTTGTCAGCGCTGTATTCGTCGTATGTAAGTAAGTGTGCGCTACTCATCTGTGAGTGCGCTATATTCTATGCGTTGTCAGCGCTGTATTCGTCGTATGTAAGTAAGTGTGCGCTACTCATCTGTGAGTGCGCCTTATTCTATGTGTAGTCAGCGCTGTATTCGTCGTATGTAAGTAAGTGTGCGCTACTCATCTGTGAGTGCGCTATCTTCTATTAGTTGTCAGCGCTGTATTCGTCGTATGTTTTCTTACGCTTCTAAAAACAATGGCTTAACAATGACAACTCTAACTAATTAGTAATTAGGTACGGATACTAGATAGTAGAAAAGAAAAAAGATTTTGTAGCGTGACGTGACTTACCGTAGAAAATCAACAGAAAGTCTATTCTGGTAGGTACAAAAAAAAAGGTACATGGTCTGGGTATGTTCCTGGTTTCCATAGTACAAGGGAAAACCTTCCTTACTTTGGTTTTCGTGCATAGATTTCAAGCGCGAACTATTTTCTAAAGTGTCCATTCAGTGTCTGGCATACTTCCTCGTGTCTATTGTAACAATGCCTACCTCTAGCAGCATTCATCGCGTGTAGGTAGATACCGTACCACACTCAAGTACAATACAAAGTAAAACTTCAATTCCAATTTTACACTGTCAGAATATTGATCGACAGATTTAGGGCATGAATATAAAGGCAAATGTAATGTGTTCTTTGTTTATTGTTCAAGAGTTTATGCCCCCTTAACTACTTATAAGTAGTTGTCTTTCACACCTAAACGTGTTCGTATAATAGATGCAAATACACTGGGCAGCAAACAAACCGAGCCACCAGCTAATTTTTTCATGCGTCCCTGTCATTCGCCACGGATTCATCTATTTCCTTTTCAATCATAACCTGTGTCATACTATCATTCTTAACACCATCCATTCACCGTTGACGACCCGTTTGGAACAGTGGTAGTGAACGCTGCCTTTGGCCCAAGGGTTGCGGGTTCGATCCTCGCACAGTACAAACATTTGTGTGTATGAACATGTCTGTTTGTATTGGTCTGGGTGTTTGTATGTATTATAAGTATCTATTTACAAAAGAAAAGTATTATATGTATATATTTGTAATTCCCACTGTTGATTCTGATATCCGTAACACAGGTGCTTAAGCTTACATCTCGGAGTCAGATCAATGTAAGTATGGGATGTTGTACTGTTAGGGATTTATTTATTTGCAATACAGTCATATGATTATGTTAACTCATTTAGAAAACTGTCCCTAGGAAAACCGATTCATTGGTAACCCTGAAAGTGACATGCATTAGGCATCAGGTAAGATGTCAGTATCGGACTCCTGCATAATTGACGATATGGGCGTGCGAAGAATAGACAATTTAGGTACCTCACCGCACAGACTCGCTTAGGTATTGTAAGCAATTTGAATTCTTATTTTGTTTCGGTGGCAGCTGACATACTTAAAAGAAAAGCTTTTTTTTATGTTCTGATGCTTTACTTAGGTAGGTACTGATTCTACTGAACCATCGGAGTAAGTAGCATTTGTAATGAATTATTAAAATGGGGGGTCTAGTTATATTTTTATAGGGGGGTCGAAAATTCAAATTGGAGCTACTACATAGTTCAGATGGGGCTATATAGCCGTTTTTAGTGTTCCGTAGCCAAATGGCAAAAAACGGAACCCTTATAGATTCGTCATGTCTGTCCGTCCGTATGTCCACAGCCACTTTTCTCCGAAACTATAAGAACTATACTATTGAAATAGAAAGAAATAGATGTATTTTGACACCCGCATTACGAGTATTACATAAAAATTGGAAAAAATAAATAAATTGATGGGGTCTCCATACTTGAAACTGAAACTTAATTTTTTTTATCAAACCTATACGTGTAGGGTATCTATGGATAGGTGTTTAAAAATAATGTTGAGGTTCTTAACATCGTTTTTTTTTTAAACACAATACTTTGCGCAAGAGGACGCTCCCAAAGTGTTAAATTGGGTGTCCCCCCCTCTAACTTATATAATAAATGAATTATAAAACTAAAAAATATATATAATGTACATAATCATGAAAACTAACTCGCCCTCTTCCCCTTTTTTTTTCCTTTACATCCCGAAAACCTCATGATATCTATATCGTTAATGAAGTCCATTTAGCATGTTAGATCGACAAAATAAGCGCAAAAAATCAGCTGTTCCATACAAAATAGAATATCCGGCCGGCAATAATGTATGAAACAGCTGATATTTTTCGCTTATTTTGTTGATCTAACATGCTAAATGCACTTCATTCATGATACCTATTAATTAGCTTTTCGGAAGATAAAAATATAACGGTGTAAGTATTCTTAGTCTTAATGGGTTGCATTGAAATATTTTTTATTATTTCTTATTGATGCTAAAAAAAATTTCTTCGAAAAAAAAACAGCCTTCAAAAACCACGAACAAAAAAGTGCCAAATAACATTTTTTTACACTTCATACACTTTTTTCTTCTTCTTTAGCCTGTTTCAACTGTTTAAGTGAAGGCCTCGTTCAGCATTTTCCATTCCTTCCTTCGGTCAAAGGTTACCGAAGTCGGCGTCCAATACTATCTTTTAATTGACTATCTTGTTTCATTTTTCGGTAGTCCTTGTAGTTTTACTAAGTTTTTTAAACATCATGACATAACATCCGCTTACTATTCTATTCCACCAGACCGTCACGCAAATCCTAACAAAAATAGTTGGTTCCTCTTGTTTTGGGACAATTAATCTTAATTAGGAGAATGACAAAAATAGTCGAGTAATCATGATCGGATTAATGCTTGGCCACGGTTGATCTTTTACGGGTCGACACAGTCATTGTGGTGACAAATGTTGGTGTACTTAATTAACGTTTTTTGGTGATAAATGCTGAGAAACTTAAATGAATAAGTCAAAATTTCTAGAATAAATAGATGTCACCAATTAACGTGAAGCAGCGCGCTTAGTGAGTGAGGGTACTGGAGGCCCAATTGGTTGGGAAAAGGGGAATAGGTTGGTTGGGAGCATACCTACTAGCGACAGTACTGGTATTTCAGGAGCCTAATTCTTGAGCTCGTGATATTTATTTTCATACGACGTATATCACTAATAAATCACAGTTTTTTTGTATGGTTTTCAGGAGCCCAATTCTCGTGCTTGTGATATTTTGAGAACATGGCGGATATTACCAGAAAACCATACAAAACACTATGTTTTAGTGATGTCATCGTCATCGTCAGCCCATGTATGTAAGTGTGCGCTACTCATCTGTGAGTGCGCTATATTCTATGCGTTGTCAGCGCTGTATTCGTCGTATGTAAGTAAGTGTGCGCTACTCATCTGTGAGTGCGCTATATTCTATGCGTTGTCAGCGCTGTATTCGTCGTATGTAAGTAAGTGTGCGCTACTCATCTGTGAGTGCGCCTTATTCTATGTGTAGTCAGCGCTGTATTCGTCGTATGTAAGTAAGTGTGCGCTACTCATCTGTGAGTGCGCTATCTTCTATTAGTTGTCAGCGCTGTATTCGTCGTATGTTTTCTTACGCTTCTAAAACAATGGCTTAACAATGACAACTCTAACTAATTAGTAATTAGGTACGGATACTAGATAGTAGAAAAGAAAAAGATTTTGTAGCGTGACGTGACTTACCGTAGAAAATCAACAGAAAGTCTATTCTGGTAGGTACAAAAAAAAAGGTACATGGTCTGGGTATGTTCCTGGTTTCCATAGTACAAGGGAAAACCTTCCTTACTTTGGTTTTCGTGCATAGATTTCAAGCGCGAACTATTTTCTAAAGTGTCCATTCAGTGTCTGGCATACTTCCTCGTGTCTATTGTAACAATGCCTACCTCTAGCAGCATTCATCGCGTGTAGGTAGATACCGTACCACACTCAAGTACAATACAAAGTAAAACTTCAATTCCAATTTTACACTGTCAGAATATTGATCGACAGATTTAGGGCATGAATATAAAGGCAAATGTAATGTGTTCTTTGTTTATTGTTCAAGAGTTTATGCCCCCTTAACTACTTATAAGTAGTTGTCTTTCACACCTAAACGTGTTCGTATAATAGATGCAAATACACTGGGCAGCAAACAAACCGAGCCACCAGCTAATTTTTTCATGCGTCCCTGTCATTCGCCACGGATTCATCTATTTCCTTTTCAATCATAACCTGTGTCATACTATCATTCTTAACACCATCCATTCACCGTTGACGACCCGTTTGGAACAGTGGTAGTGAACGCTGCCTTTGGCCCAAGGGTTGCGGGTTCGATCCTCGCACAGTACAAACATTTGTGTGTATGAACATGTCTGTTTGTATTGGTCTGGGTGTTTGTATGTATTATAAGTATCTATTTACAAAAGAAAAGTATTATATGTATATATTTGTAATTCCGCTGTTGATTCTGATATCGGTAACACAGGTGCTTGAGCTACCTATCTCGGAGTCAGATCAATGTATGTGATGTTGTGAAATATTTTTTTATTTATTTATCCATCCTTATCTTTTTCGGCCGTTCTCTTTTCCTCCACCTACTATCATTCATTTTCATCACTCTTTTGGCTGTTCTCCGCCTGTTCTCATTGTAAGTGCCCCTGAGGACAAAGGCACTGGTTCCGTGGTTCTACTACTGGTTCACTGGTGTAGTCTATGGTAAAGACAGAACTGGAGCCCAATTCTCGGGCTTGTGACATTTCTTTTCATACGACATATATCGCTAAAACATAGTGTATGGATTTCATGTGACATCCGCCATTGTTTCTAAATATCACGAGATTTATCATCATATGACATATACCTATCACTAAAACATAGTTTTATTGTATGGATTTCATGCGACATGTTTTTTTCATATCTAAAATCCCACGAATTGAGCTCCTGACCTTAGATTTAACAAGAAAGACATATTTACTCATTCCACAGCACACTCGTTTTTAATTCATCGCTTAGGCAGCGTCCTAACAATATTCGCAGGTCGTGAATCGGTACGCGACCGACGAGATAGGGATTTCCCGATTAGGAGACGTTAAACCCTTATGATCAGTTTTTTATCACTACGTTTTGGTGTGCAATCGCACTTGACCGCTTTTTTATCTCCCCGAGCTCCTAAATATCGATATTTAAAGAATGCTTTATCATTCCATCGCTAACAGCTGTGACAACAAGACGTGTGGTTTGCTTATTGGGACATTCGAGTTATTTACTTTTGGCGATCATGAGAGACAAGGAAAATATCGAAATGAACAGTTTAAAGGTTCGTGGCTTGATTCTAAAGATGTTAACAGTGTGATTTTTTACATAGTTATTATGACCTAAAATCATTCGATTGGTTTAGTGGATCATATTGAAGTATCGGCTGTTTTGTCTTAGTATAAACAAGTTGCTGTAAACGATGAGTAAAGGTAAAATTAAGTACAGCAGTATAGATACATAGGAGCGGTAGGTCACATAAGTATTTGATATACAAGTGTTCTACATATTTTGTATCTAAACTACCTACCTACATGAATATTTTTTCTATTTCTAATACTTTAACGGGGTTAAACTCATCATAAGGTCCTTGCTTACCTTTAAAATACAAAAGGGTGTTGTCCATGATTCTTTGTTTGTTTTTCAAACAATTAATGTTAGCTCAATAATGGATAAGAACGAGCTACACACCGCTGGATTTTTTAATTATTTGTGCGTATTTCCACGATCACTCGGCGGTGAGGGAAAACATGGTGAAGAATAACATTGTGTTTGGAATAGTTTCCTGAAGCTGTGAATACCCAATAAGATAATGATTGTGTGTGGCCGTGTTGTCCCGGTAGAGTAGAATAGGCCACCCTCATTCTTACCGAGGTGTCGTAAAAGGCGACTAAGGTAATGCTGCTGGCATGATCATCAGCACCCAGAGAAGGAAAACTCTGCATTTATATCTAAACCCTCGCCAACCCGTCTGCCAAGCGTAGTGAGTATGGCAATTACCGCTCATGTGATTGAGGGAGGCCCGTGCCCCAGCAGTGTGGACTTAAATGGGCTGACGATGACGACGATGATAATGATTGTGAATGTGTAACCCTAGTGTTATTGGTCTGATTCTAGACTATCTTTTGGGTTGCGAAGGATTGATCTTCGATCATTTGCAAATATTTTTGTATGAGTGGTTCACAGAGAAGTCTATGGTGCATGGTTAATCAATAAATAGTAAAAGTGTTTACCGAGAGGTAGTAACTCCCAAATTGTTTAAAATAGATCTGGTTTAGTAGCTAACAATTTAAATCGATTGGTGTCGCTAGTTAGGGCTACTCGTCGCCTTAAGTTATGGAAATAACTAAGTAGTTAATTAAAGTTTACTTTAGTAATTATGTATTCAATCATGTTTAATTTCCAATAATAATGTAAAGTAAAAGAAAACATGTTTTAAAACAAATTAAGATGTTTTCGTTGACTTTGGTGGAAATAATTATAGTTGACTATATTTTCTTTTTTTTTATTTAGGTTCACCAAGGTAATTGCGGTAATTGTAACAGCACATCATACACATAATAGGTAATTTATTTTAACAGGGGAACTTAGGTAGTTGATAGTTTCTTTATGGGGTTAGTGTAGTTTGGGACAACCTATCCCCGCATTTTTTTTAATCAGCCTATAAACTGTCCCACTGCAGGGCAAAAGGCTTCCATCATAGAAACCAAGTTATCGCTACTATGATGGGATTAGGCTTAATCACCACGCTTGCCAAATGCGGATTGGTGATCACAAACCCGAGCTATGTCCGAAAAATTCGAAACATACTTTTCGCTCGACCCGGGAATCGAACCCACGACCCTGAGATCACGGCCCGATACTTAAACCACTAGACCAACAGGGCGTTTATCCCTGCATGGCTCAACAGAAATAGGTATATCGTGGACCACGATCGCGTGGTCCTCCTCAGCCATTGATTTCATGATGATCCATTCCATCCATTGATGATCAATGGGTATTCCCGGCATTTCGGCTTATTCCCGCTGTCTAGTCTCTGCTTGTCCACCCAGGGTGGACATCGACACAAATATTCAAAAAAATCACATTGTCCACCCCCTCTTTGTTGACGTGTCAATTCATAGACTTGCATGGGAGACATGTTTTTACTGGACCTTTCTTTTCTTTGTTTTACTTCCTACAAAATATTATAACTATAGTTGAGTGAGTCTTCTAACTTTCGTGGCCGTCCTCAAATCGAATATTACTCCGAAATTTACATCAGAATCTTAAAATACACGTAAAAGGTATAACTTTATAGAGAGGCCTTTCATTTATTCAGATTATTTAAATATTCAAATTAGATTAAAATTTCGTAGCAGTCCACGAAAACTGGAGAATTACCCAGTTACTAGTTTATATGCATAGTATCAATAATAGGAAAATGTAACATTTAATCTCAATTTTCTTTTGCCGGCATAAACTAATTAACTACCTTATCTTAAGAAATGACTAAATCACCGAGCACCACCAAAATAGATCAGTATTATCTACGATCAGCGCATGTATTTTATCAAGATTGCTATGTCTAAATTTTTTATCAAACTATAAAGTATGCTACATGCCTGATTCTTATTTAACAGATTTAGAATCCGTTTAAAAAACCGGCCATGTGCGTTGCGCCTGCGCACTTTTAAGATTATTATCTTACTCTATACATTATACTCTTACTCTCATCTTAGGGTGTAATTCCCTATTCCATCCAAAGCTGTCACTTTAGAGCCCATGCTACGTTTGGACCATAATTCAGGATTTGGGGAATGAAGCGACTGCCGTCTGACCTTCGCAAGGGGTCAGGGGAACCAGACCAACTGAACCGTGGTTTCACGTTTCAGAAACTATCTGAAAAGTGCAGGTTTCCTCACGATGTTATACCTCACCACCGAGCTAATGGTAGAAATATGCACATAGATTTGAAAAATCCAGAGGCGCATGCTCGGATTCGAAACACTACTCCCAGCATTGAAGGCGCGTTATTATCCACTGGGCTACCATCATATCTTACCTACCTACTTACATTATCTATAGAATATTACACACAGCAATGGCAATGGGTAGGGCACATAGCGAGGAGAACAGACGGCCGTTGGGGCGGAAAGGTCCTCGAGTGAAGGCCACGTACAGGAAGTCGCAGCCGTGGCAGGCCTCCTACAAGGTAGACCGACGATCTGGTGAAGATCGCGGGAATCCATTGGATGCGGGAGGCACAGGACCGATCGGTGTGGAGATCATTGGGGGAGGCCTATGTCCAGCAGTGGACGTATATTGGCTGAAATGATGATGATGATGATGATTACACACAGGTAGCTATGTAGATTTAACTAGTATGGGGTCTCTAAAATATTGTGTAGGTACACACCATAAACTGGAAGGAGCGCGGAATCAATATTAATGGCGAGTACATGTCACACCTACGATTCGCAGACGACATCGTCATCTTGGCGGAAACCCTACAAGACCTACAAGAGATGGTGAGCAGCCTGGCTGAATCTTCCAAACACGTCGGTCTTCGGATGAACTTGGATAAAACCAAGGTCATGTTCAACGAGCTCGTAGATCCGGGACCGGTCGCTGTTAATGGAGTACCTCTCGAAGTTGTTGTTGTTGAAGAGACCTATGTCCAGCAGTGGACGAGTATGGGTTGCTGATGATGATGATGATGACACACCATACAATAAGATACTTAAATTTATCTACCATCAGATCAGGTCAGCAGAAGCGTGCTTGAACTATTTTTAATAGTTTTTTCCTTTTACAGGAGATGAAAGAGGAAAAAAAGAAAAATGCAGACGAAGACATCCTGGAGTCGGTGCTCTCGCACGTGGGGGACATGGGCCGGTACCAGAAGCTGCTGTTCGTGGGCATGCTGCCGTTCGGCCTGTTCTTCGCGTTCGTCTACTTCGTGCAGATGTTCATCGCGGCTACTCCGCAGAGGCATTGGTGTAGGGTGCCGGAGCTGGATCACCTGGAGCCGCATGTCAGGTATCAAGAAAATCTTTTTTAGGGTTCCGTAGCCAAATGGTAAAAAACGGAACCCTTATAGATTCGTCATGTCTGTCCGTCTGTCCGTCCGTCCGTCCGTCCGTATGTTACAGCCACTTTTCTCCGAAACTATACTATTGAAACTTGGTAAATAGATGTAGTTAAAACTGCATTACGATTTTTACACAAAAATTGGAAAAAATAAAAAAATCTCCATACTTGAAACTGAAATTAAAAATATTTTTTTCATCAAAGCTATACGTGTGGGGTATCTATGGATAGGTCTTTAAAAATGATGTTGAGGTTTTTAACATCATTTTTTTCTAAACACAATACACAATACACAAAGTGGTAAATTGTGTCCCCCCCTCTAACTTCCATAATACATGAATAATTATTATAAAACTAAAAAAAATATATGATGTACATAATCATGAAAACTAACAACGAAAAATGGTTTGAACTAGATATATTGAGTAGTTTTTTTTTAATATGTTATAAACCGTAAACCGCAATTTACCTTCCATTTATCTTACTTGCTGCTACGGAACCCTTCATGGGTGAGTCTGACTCGCACTTGGCCGGTTTTTTAATATAGGTATGTGCACTACTTTAAATAAATTTGGATTAACGCCATAAGTAGCCGTTTTTCGTAATTCAAATTCGAGTACAAAGGCAAACCCATAATCATGAAAACTAACAACGAAAGTTGGTTTGAACTAGATATAGTGAGTAGTTTGGCCGGTTTATTATCATGGCTCTACCTGAAGATAATTCGCCAATGTCAAGTAACTTATTGAGAATAAGTAGGCAGTTAACAGTCTAAGTCAGTCAAGTCACAGTCAAACAGTAAAACTCCGGTGTTTTATGTTTTATCGATCTACGGATTCAGCGGATATCACACTAAAAACCACTAGACACTAATTTAAAACCTTTGAATTGCATCAGCCCATGCGGTTTGATTTAGCCCTACCCGCCGATATCCAATCAAGAAAGTCGTGACAACAGGTGTTTGCGGAACTAACGGAAATCCTAAGTACCTAAATAACACACTTAAAAATAATTTGCAAAAGATTGCTTTAAAATATATCAACTATTAACGGAATTCTCATGTTATGCCATACGAAGGGGCTACCATTAGTCTATGACGTCATCAACATCTTAAAAGTTTGAAGTTTTCACATTTGGGTTCTGTTACCTGCTCTACACGTCCTCAAATTTACACGGTCTTTGGCGTCCATGTATGGTGAGGTGATGATGATGGCGATGTATCTCTTAAAACATAATAATAAGCAATCTTTTCCAGAACGCTTAACTTCCACCTCTCATTATTCCCACGCTCGGGCAAACTGGATTGAGCTTCCAGCCGCGGTTTTCGCTGATCGCCTGTCCTTTTTTTAATGTGGTTTAAATTAATAAAAAGAGTTCTTCTGTCACGCACGGTAGGCAGCGGCATGAATATGCCCCGGAATTTTTTATGTATATGAGCGGAGGTTACCATTTACCATCAGATAGATCACAAGATTGTCTGCCCAATCCAATAATAATAAAGCACCCTTTAGAAGCTTCTAGTGAAGACTGAGATTAGTTTAGATTGTTAAAGACCTTTCGTAAGCTTCCTCTTCTTCCTCTTTTTAGGCCATCCATTTTGTCAGTTGGCAAAATGAAGAAGGTGCCTAAACTCAGCAGTAGTCTGATCTGGACTGAGGTATGTATGTACATACCTCAGTCCAGATCAGACTACTGCTGATGTCATCATCATGTGATGATGATGATGATGCCTTTTTTAATTTACAGGAGGAATCTCACGACCCTGCCCCTGGGTGACGAGTGGGACCGTTGTTTGACGTACAACGCGAACTGGAGCCAGGTTCTGGAGACCATGACGGCGCCTCACCCCAGCTCGCCCTCGAAAGCCTGCGAGCACGGATGGGACTTCGAGCTTGGAGACATTCCCTATCATACAGTCATTAGTGAAGTAAGTATCACAGCTTTAAGCTTCAATTATCCAGAGTATTAGGTATTACATTACTCTATGGCTTCAACATACATTCCCAGCATTCCCAGAAGCGTGGCGTGGCGACTGTTAGCTAAAATCTCAATTTAATGAACACGGGACAGAAATAGTTCTTGAGATTGAAGTTTTTGAACGCAACCTTTTCCTGTTTCCTGCTGTACCCCTCCCATATTAGATTCTCAAAAACTACCCGATAAACGCTATGACGCGGCGCCGCTATCAGCTCGTGAGCTGTGACTATTTAGTGCTGTGCGTCGACTCCTGGACATCTTGTTCATCGTCGTGTGTTCCCTTTGTGATTACAAACACATAGCTACATTGATCTGAAGTGTTACTATGTAACCGAGTTAAGGATATCAGACAAGCGACAAAACACAATGTAACTAATACACTCAGATACTGAACGATCAGTCATCAGTAAGGTAAATAGGTATGTTTGTGCAGAGACGGAATCGAATTCAGGACCTTTGGCGTACGAGGCAAGGTTCAATAGAAAAGCCAAATGCGTCATAATCGACCCAGTCATTGCAATTAGTACGAGTACACTTTAAGCTGCCATTTGTTATGATGATGTATTATTAAATGCTAAGAAAATACATATTAGCACCATGTAACCGTCAAGGTAACTTATCAAATTCACGAGAAATGCGTGAAAATGGCTGTACCTAAATACGCATATGCCAAATTTATGTTGCCAAGTTTCTGAAATTGTTCGATTCGGTTGCAAGTGCCAGTTAACTTTAAATAGAATCCACTAATATTCGAACGAAGGCCCGTAGAAAAGCTTTTTGGACCTAAATCTTTGTTTGAACCCTTCTGGTAATAGCCTTTGTTGCTGGTCTGCCACATCACAACCTTTGATTATAAATCAAAGATCAAAAAAATTTCAAATGCGTAGAATTTTATGTGAGAAGAGAAGAAGGAAATAGTGGAGCCAAGACTACGCTGAGAATACCTTCCAACCAATCCTACGGCGGAAAATCTCAACGATCAGCCACGTACGCAGGATATATTATACGCTCAACTGTGTGTACAAACACAAGTGCGCTCGCTATTCCCTTACTTTTATTACTTTTATTGGTGGAGGAAAACATTGTAAGGAAACCTGCTCGAATCGGATAATTTTTTTTTTCAAAACGATGTGCGTATTTCTTTCGGCGGTGAAGGAAAACATCCGTAGGAAGGTTTCCTCCGGATGTTTCCCGAGTCGGATGCACGATTCGGATAGTTTCTTAAATTTAGGGATGTTACCTACAATTGTTGCGATAATAATCTGAACGTGTAACCATGTAATAACTAGACTTATCGAAGCCAGGATATCAGGTCAGAACCTAACGTCAAGTAACACATTTTTTTTTTGCAGCGCGGCTGGGTGTGCGAGTACGCCGGCTTCGGTCCCCTGGCCCAGGCCATATTCTTCGCCGGCTCCTTCGTGGGCGGCATCTTCTTCGGCTGGCTGGCAGACACGTTCGGGAGGGTGCCCGCTTTGGTTGGTAAGAACACATTGCCCTAGGAATTATAATCGAAGGGAGAGGTGGATCAGACTCAGCGACTGGCCTCATGACTCCTTCCTATTATGGGCGGTGAGGAAGTGCTGTAGGCAGGGGTGGCTGTTGCCCAAGAAGCGCTCGGGCGCAATCTATAACCTGGCACCCTCTTGTTTCAAAATGCGCGAACAAAATGGAATACTTATGTACATAAGGGCAGTCGCTTCATTGTAATTATCAGACATCCCGAATCCTTCATCATGGTCCAAGCGTACTCCGGGCTTCGAAGCGACAGCATTGGACGCAACTGGAAATCACACGCTAAGACGAGGAGAACGATCATTACTCGCGCCCGCTCCTTGCGCGTAGCGTTACAGAGGAGGCTCTATGTGAAGAAAGGGGCTCTCGGCGCCCGGGTGCACCGCACCCTCTGCACTATAGGCATCTGCACTTTAAAGCGACGGCTACGCAAGAGATTCCGGGTTCAATCCCAGGGTGGGGCCAAAAATTTGTTCGTAAGTTTTCGGTAAGAAGTACTATGTGTTAGCCTGGAGTCTGGAAGTTGGCGGTCTTGTACCCCCGTGCCTCGGAAAGCACTTTAAGCCGTTGGTCCTGCGCCCAATCCCTCTCCGGTCGTGTCACGCTGGTGTCCCATCGGAATACGAGTGTAAGGGAATAGAGAGTGCACTTGTGTTTGCACAAGTTGAGTTTGCACACACTTGAGCACTATAATATATCCTGCGTACGTGGCTGATCGTTGAGATTGGCCGCTGTAGCCGTAATCGGTTGGAGGATATTATAGACGCCCCTGGCTGCAGGGGGTTTTGTTGTGCTCAGGCGATTAGGGGGCGTACGAAGTAAGAGTTGGTTATGTATAAAACAACCAAGAATTAACCAATAAACTAAACGTTCTCTCGAAAGACAGAAGCATCTCTTCAAATGATTGTTGATCATCTCAGGATGAGAACTGGCCGGACGGCGCATTTGGTAGTGACCGTACCTCATACGCCTTTGGTCGCGGGTTCAATTTCCACCATGGACAAACATTCGTGTAATGAACACTTGTGATTGTTCAGTATCTGGGAGTAATATATATTTAAGTATATGTTTGTAATTCCTCTGTTGTCTGATTTCCGCAACACAAGTGCTTGAGCTACTTAGAACGGAATCAATCAGGTCAATGTATGAGATGTTATTTATCTCAGCATTTTCTACCGGTTGCGTCGAAAGCAGTTACTTCGGAGCCCCTACATTGGATCATGCATCCAGGTTTTGATAAGTCTGGTTATATGTAACAATACGGGAATCCATTGGATGCGGGCGGCGCAGGACCGATCTGTGTGGAGAACATTGGGGGAGGCCTATGTCCAGCAGTGGACGTCTATTGGCTGAAATGATGATGTAACAATGAACCGTTTGCCGTTTGACCTTCGCAACCCTTAGACAGGGCCACTAGACCGACTAGTTCTCTAACCGTAATCTATGATAGAGGAAACGAGAGCTCAAAAATCCACAGTTGCATTGCAAGTATGGATGGATTCTAATCTACGATTTCCCGTTGTTATCCATCGCGTTACCATCGGTATAAGCGCAGATTATTTGTTCATATCATATCGTATGATCATAGATTCATGAGTGCATGTTGGTGTGGCATGTAGGTAGACATGACTAAGATAACTGGATAACCCGGATTAATATTGAATAAATTCCGCCGACATAAGAGACAACGGAATATCATAGCAACACAAAGAAATAATTAATGCTGTATAAATTGTAAACACCGGGTTTAATGTAATGTCAACACATCCAATTCTTCGTTAAACATTAAGGCTAAGCTCAAACAATAACACATATCATTTTAACTATCTGCTCTTTAATGATTTAATTAATTTCATGTCTGTGCTGTCTGATAGCCAAAATAAAGGATGATCTCCAGTATGTTCAACTGTAACAACGACCTGATTATCATTTAGCTAGTCTAGTACAAACAGCTTTATGAATACCCTTGATATACATTTCTCGGATTTGTGTGTTTGCGTTTATCTTGAACTGTATCAACATGAACCCTCAGATTTCATGCGTATTTTTACTATAGTTTTAGTAAAACCACTAAATTATTGCGATTTCACACCGCGGCGAAGAGGACACATTTTTTATCTTAAATCACTTGGCGGCGAAAGTATTGTCGCGGTGCCCCCTTAACTCGATTGATTGGTTATTTGTTTGAGGAATCGGCGAATTATTTATCAGTGATCTACTATTTAGCGTAGGAGAAGAGTGCTTAAGATGACACAGTCAGATAAGATGACAGTAGAAGTATTCGTTTAAATATTGGCACCAGAGGTGAATCCGAGAAGTTTTAGAGAGCGCCTGTAACTGTCGCTAACAGTATTATGGCAGACAGTGCACGCGCATTGCAAAGTACCTACGGAAAGTTTTTCTAGTTTTGATTTGAAAATATTTTTTTTGCTGTTTTGTTTGGTGGTGGAAATACACGTCAGGTAAGGATCTTCTGTTTTCACTTATTTTAATCGTACATCATTTCAGCCAATAGACGTCCACTGCTGGCCATAGGCCTCCCCCAATGTTCTCCACACAGATCGGTCCTGTGCCGCCTGCATCCAATGGATTCCCGCGATCCTCACCAGATCGTCGGTCCACCTTGTGGCGGGCCTGCCACGGCTACGACCTCCTGTACGTGGCCTCCACTCGAGGACCTTTCCGCCCCAACGGCCGTCTGTTCTCCTCGCTATGTGCCCTGCCCATTGCCACTTGAGGCATGCAATGCAGGGAGACTCCGAGCATAGCCCCCTCCATTGCTCTCTGGGTGACTTTGAGCCTCCTTAATCGGCACATTGTAAGCGGCCACGTTTCGGTTCCGTATGTCATCACTGGCATCACACACGCATTGAAGACTTTCGTCTTGAGACGCTGCGGTAGATGGGCCGTGAATATGCTGCGTAAATAGGTACCTGTAGTATTAAATATCTGTCTGAACCTATACGTGCCTGCACCCACCGTTACATCGTCATTCGTGCAACACTACTACAATGTCTTTACCCGAATAATATTGAAGTAGGTAAAGTTTGACATAAAGGTAAGAAACGGAAGCGAATAAGATAGATTGCAGTACCTTACCTACTACCTTCAAGATGTGGTCTTCACCCAACTTTATTGATATTGAACCAAATTTTCATCAAATTAAATCAAAAGAACAGGTCATGTATGAGATGAGATGTTGTATTTTAATTTACCGTGGAAGAGCCACTCTTTGGCATGAATGGGCCGGCTCGATCGGAGTGATACGACGGCTTCACCGAAAACCGACGTGAAACAGCACTGTGCTGTGTTTCACTGTGTGAGTGAGGGAACTGGAGGACCTATCCTGGAAGAGGGGATTGAAAGGTTGGCAGCGTACTTGTCATTCCACTTGTGTCTGTCGCAGGTGTCCATGGGCGGCGGCAATCGCTTACCATCAGGTGATCCGTCTGCTCGTCTGCCACCTTTCCCATAAAAAAAATATAACTACGGACAGAGAAATAAATGTGTTTAACATAAAGATAAGAAATGGATGAAAAAGACAAAATGCAGTACCTACCTATCTACCTTAAGATTTTAAGGAATCTTGTACAGCCAATAGGATATACTTAACCGCATGAGAATCTCAAACCACAAGCACTGATGTCATAATACTAGTACACAAGTATTATCTTGATTAAGTTTATAAGTGTAAAATTCGTTTTAGTAGCATGAATCGCAATTCCAAGAATCGGTCCAGGAATGGTTAAAATTTAAAAATGAACGAGAATTGAGCACTGAATAAATTAAAAAGGAAGTTACATTGCTTATTCCATTTTCTCATGTTCCATGGGGAAAATGAACGCTTAATCCCGTTTATAAGGAAAATGCCTGTTTAGGTATAGAATTTAAGTACGAGTCTAACTATTCTTAGATCATCATCATCATCATCAGCCCATTTAAGTCCCCACTGCTGGGGCACGGGCCTCCCTCAATCACATGAGGGGTAATTACCATACTCACCACGCTTGGCAGACGGGTTGGCGAGGGTTTTGATATAAATGCAGAGTTTTCCTTCTCTGGGTGCTGATGATCATGCCAGCAGCTTTACCTTAGTCGCCTTTTACGACACCTCGGTAAGAGTGAGGGTGGCCTATTCTACTCTGCCGGGGACCACACGGCCAGACTATCCCTAGATAATTTATTTAAATATTGATTTGATTCTAGCAGTCCGCGTCTACGTATTCGTTGGAAATTGTTCATAGCCGTAACCGTAAATGACAAAGGCAGTTCAATTGTAATTTTTCGATGTTTTATGTGAATGTTTTGATTCATACCATTGGGTAGATACTGCTGGATAAATGCATAACTAAATAAATATATCACAACATCACATACATTGATCTGACTCCGAGATAGGTAGCTCAAGCACCTGTGTTACGGATATCAGAATCAACAGCGGAATTACAAATATATACATATAATACTTTTCTTTTGTAAATACATACTTATAATACATACAAACACCCAGACCAATACAAACAGACATGTTCATACACACAAATGTTTGCACTGTCCGGGGATCGAACCCGCAACCCTTGGACCAAAGGCAGCGTTCACTACCAATGTTCCAAACGGGTCGTCAAACTAAAGATCACCGAAACACTATCCACCTGATTATAAATCGCGATCTAAAATTATTACAGTACTAAATCTCATGCTGTTATGTTCCAAACAAGGTGACGGGTAGGGCACACTAGCGTGAGCGTAGCGGCCACTTTTGTGGCCAAACGCAATATTTGTGCATGGTTATTTAATAATTAGTGTAAGAGATGCCGAGAGATTGTTACCCTGAAATTGTTTAATATAGATCCGGTTTAGTAGCTAAAAATTAAAATCGATTGGCGTCGCTAGTATAAAATAACATTACGTATTTCATTAGGTTGGCGTGACGGTTTTGTGTTAATTTAGTATAATATTATTCTACTCTTGTTTAATATTTGCAATTTTGCATTGGTGTAACTTCTTACACGCATCGCATTATGTTAAACGAACCTTGTTTCTAATGAAAATTGTTATTTACATCAGCAGATATAATAATAATAATAATAATTTATTCCAACATAACCAGATAGGTACATATTATAAACAAAGTTTGGCCTCTTCTTTTAAGTGCAAGAAGCACTTGTGCCAGAAAAGGCCGCTCTTCCTTAACACTTATTACATTCTAAGGTACAGATAAAAACGTAACAATAAAAACAGTATTATAAATAATAGTAAAATAAATAAAGTTAAGCATCTTACAACATTTTATCAAAATAATTACAACCAAGATAGAGAGCATGCATGCTGTTTGATGCGTTTTGAGTGTTTGTATGAGTGTGAATGAGATATAATAAGTTTAATAAATAATCCGTTTTGTTGACTACAAAACTATGATAATATCTATTATATTACTTGCACGCCTGCTGGCAGGCTGGATACCATGTCGTGGTGCCAGGCTCCGAACTGTGGTCCCATAACATTCACTCACCCATGGACAGATGAGGGAGAGTCGCAGGAGTTTTAGTCAATATGCCCCAAAGCGTGAAGCGGTGTGACCACGAGTAATAGAAATTACTCGTGGTCACACCAGTGTAAGGCCATGTATCAATGTGTATTTAGGAAAATAAATAAATGTTTATGTTTGATGAAATATTCGACCGTGGGAACGCCACGCTTCGGCATTAATGGGCCGGCTTGACCGGAGTGATACCACGACCTCACTGTGCTGTCTTTCGCTGCGTGAGTGAGGGCCCCCAGATTGGGCCTCCGGTAGGCCCAATCTGGGGGAAAGGGGGTTTTATAGGTTAGCAGCGCACTTGTGACTGCCACTGGTGTCGCGGGGGTCCATGGTCGGTGGCAATCGCTTACCATCCGGTGATCCGTCTGTTCGTCTGCCTACCTATTAGAAAAAAAAAACCTTCATCTCCTTCAGAAACGGGTTATCACATGAATACTTGGGTAATCACTGTTTTTACAATTTTTATTGACCAGAACGTGTTTTCCAGGCTCTAACCTCATCGGTTGCGTGGGCGGCGTGGCCAGTGTGTTCACCACCGGCCTCTGGGACTTCGCTTTCTGTCGGTTCCTGGTCGGCATGGCGTACGACAGCTGCTTCATGATGATGTATATTTTAGGTGAGTATCATAAAAAGAAAAGACCTTAGCGTGGAAACCAGTTTGGGAAGAGTCGACCTCTGAGAGAGAGGAGGTTAAGGGAAGCTTAACCTTCGATCTAGTAAAATATACCTAAAGAAGCGTTAAATGGAGAAGTTAATTATTAGGCCATAAATATGTAATTCTACACTAAGGTTCTACATTTGAATGTGTTTTTTTAAGAGGGTGGCTATGCAGGTCCTTTTCAGACCAGTATCACTGCGACCAGTTTGATCTATTGTGATCGCTACTGTGCTACATATCAGTCCCAAACCCTACACTTTTCAGAAAGTGTATTATACTTGTTTGGGACTGAGAGCCCTAGCTTCGTTGGGGGTCAAAAAGTGCTTTCCCAGATGTAAGCTACGTTTGCGCATGGTCCGCATTCGGTGATTATGTGAATTGGGGTTTCATCCGCCTCGTTACACATTCTGCAGATTTCAGAGAGACATTTTAATGATACGTATCTGTTGTACATATTTCACACTTACGTACCCACGTGAATAAGCTCTTTCAAATCTACTTACATGGTTTATTTATAGTCCTATATCCACAGGTGTAACTGTGCACAAAATAACACATCTTCAGAGTTCAAGGTCAGGACATAACGTAAATGTTTTTCTGAGGCAATTGTTTAGGTACTAAATATAGCCTGAGAATGCAAACCCTGTTTTTGTAGGTAGATTGCATTTTGAAGTATCCAAAGCCACACTGACAAGCTGGCCACAAGGAGAGATATCAAGTCGTAAAAAAGAAACAAACCAAACTAGCCGTTATAGCGTCCTATTCTCTGTTTAAAACGAAAAAGTAAAGAAGTACAACCTGTGCGGATAAAGAATGGGATCAGAAATGGCGGCGAATCTATTCACTTCTCGCTCGCACACTATTTGCGTCTATACTCGCACTCGTGGGGTGCGAGTATAGACGCAAATAGTGTGCGAGCGAGAAGTTTGAGAGATTGAGGTCAAATGCTTATCTGACGTAACATAAAAAAGACTCAGCTGTAGGTATTTGCCAGGAGGAAACAGGGACGGTACTTTGTTTTTAGTCTGAGAGTATACTACCAGAAACATTTCCACGATCATCAACTGAGCTGAGTAGCTGTTGTATTAATTAATGCGTATGTTTGTAAACAGAACCATATACTACTCTAATACTATGACTGTGCCAATTGATTAATTAATTTGTCATCAACAGATACCATAAGTAACATTATTTAGCTCGAATTACTGCACAAAGCATTCATGTAACTCAATAGATTTATATTAAATACTGTGTGTGATAATAACTCTAGATGCTAAGGGTCTTACTCATAAATGCGTGTTAAACCTTTGTTATCTAAATCGGTGTTATAAAGCAGTTTTCATTATTTTTTCGACGATGTTTTTTTTGTTTGAAACGTCAAAACAGCTCTATGTAGGTATAACACCGTTTTAGTTAACAAAGGTTTATTGAACCTTAAACCCAGAACGCATAATTGCGAGCTAAAAACACCTGGCCACGCACACAATGTCACTCAAATGTATGTAAAGTAATTTCAGAATGGTTAGGCGTGAATGACAGAGGCAGAAATGCGGGAGAGACACAATAAGATATTAGGTACTGCTATAACTTTCTGTGTCCACTTATTATGTGCTTTAGGTATCTTTCTCAGTACACTTTAAGAACACACAAGATTTTTTTATGTGATAGGTGGCAGACGAACAGACGGATCACCTGATTGTAAGCGATTGCCCATGGACACCCGCGACACCAGTGGAGTCACAAGTGCGCCAACCTTTAAACCCCCTTTTTCCCGGGATTGGGCCTCCGGTAACCCCACTCACGCAGATTTCGTGCCGTTTCTACACACAAACTGTCTAGGCTAGTGCTCATGGCGCTGACTAAGGAATGATTCTTATATCTGCACTTATATTGTAACACCATGATTTATGTTTTAAAGTATCTAAGTTAGTACACGTTTGCCTTTCTAAATCCAAAAAAAAAATCTTGACGTGTACATATGCTGATTGATGACTTACTCAACTCAGTAAAATTTCACAATACAATTGAAGATACAATGTAATTTACATACCTAAAAATTTATAACCCTTTTGTGAGAGAGAATAAACTCATCATTCATTCATCGACGATCCGTTTGGCACAGAGTGGTAGTGAAGTTCGATCCCCGCACAATACAAACATTTGTGTGCATGAACATGTCTGTTTGTATTGGTCTGCGTGTTTTCTATATATTATAAGTATGTATTTACAAAAGAAAAGTACTATATGTATATATTTGTAATCCCTCCCACTGTTGATTCTGATATCCGTACCTAACACAGGAGCTTGAGCTTACCTATCTCGGAGTTAGATCAATGTCTGTGACGTTGTGAAATATTTATTTATTTATTCATTAATTCATTCAAGAATGACAAAACAGAAAACTCACTTAACTCTTGTCTATTACAGTACTGGAATACGTCGGTCCCCGTCACAGGACATGGGTGGCAAATATGTCAATCGCTCTGTTCTTCGGCAGCGGATGCCTTATACTGCCGTGGCTGGCCATCTGGATCAGCAATTGGAGGACCTTGCTGCTCGCTACTTCGCTGCCCATGCTGATTTCCATCGCAGTGCCGTTCCTGGTGCCTGAGAGTGCTAGGTAAAACTTGAATAAATACGTTTCCGAACCATGCAGTTAGTATCAGCCTATATACTGTCCCACTGCAGAGCAAAAGCCTTCATCATAGAAATTAAGTCATGGCTACTATGATGAGATAAGGCTTAATCACCACACTTGACTAATGCGGATTGGTTATCACTTGAATTGTTGAAATTAACAAAAACCGTTTCAATGACCTTAATTGTACCTTAATCCTCCAAAATCATCTGTTCAATTAAGTTTATTACTCTCTTATTCAACGTCTTATGGGTAATTTCGTTCGTGGCTTGGCTTGATAGCAAAAAACTAGCGGCAGACAACGAAAAGAAATGAGGATGAGAACAAACAATCAAGCGATTAGAAAAGATTAGGAAGCGATATGCACCCATCCAAGATGGGTACCATCTTTTTATTGGATCTGTTTATTGGACGTAAAGTATTTTATATAATAATATTTTTCACAACATCATATTCATTAATCTGACTCCGAGATAGGTAATCTAAACACCCCTGTGTTACGGTTATCAGAACCAACAGCGGAATTACAAATGTATACATTTAATACTTTTCTTTTGTAAATACACACTTTTAATACATAATTACGTGGGCTACAGCCGGAGGATACAAAAAAAGCAATTTTATTTAATAAAATTTAATTAAAGTAAAAGTTACAAGTTAATTATTTCTAAGAGATTGACATTGATCGAAGTGTGAATCAATAATGCTAAACAATTTCCGTACTTCCGATGTTGCGAAGCCGCCGCTGACGTCAATGTTGCACGTTATGCTGACGCTGCGCTGTGCGCTGGGGCCGTGTGCAATATTGATTTGGGTCGATGCCGCGTCGGCGATCTCTATACATTAGCACCGCGTAACAACATAGAAAACACCCTGACCAATACAAACATACATGTTTGCACACAATTTTTTGTACTGTGCGGGGATGGAACCTGCAACGCTCGCATTAGAGGTAGTGTTCGTTCACTACCACTGATCCAAACGGGTCGTCATATCTAATGTATTAAAAAATAATTTATGACATTCTCGGGTTTGTTTCTTGCTGATTTCCAGATGGCTATCATCACGAGGTCGGGTGAACCAGGCCGTAGATGTGCTGAGGAAGTTCGAACGAGTCAACGGTACCAAGATACCTCAAGACGTTATGGACGAATTCATTGTGAGTATATAGACGAATTTCTGCTGTTCATTAATGAAAGAAAGAAAGAAAGAAGAAAGAAAGAAAAAATATTTATTTGGACACAATTAAAAATTACAAGTACATTCAAATAACACAACTTAACATTTTACAGTAGGCAAATCAATACAGGTGTACAAGTATATGTGCCCAAAATGGTATCCACTCAGCATGTGTTAATGAACTCCTTTTTGTAAGGAATTTGATCAGCTTTGCAGTCCTTCCGTAAGGTCCTTGACCTAGAGGAAGGACTGCAATCGAAGCACAGGCCTTGATTATGAAATCCGTGGTAAATCCGGTACTGAAAGGCAATTCTCACGTATTCCGCAATTCTCAATTTCAAATCATGTCGACAATAACATGGCAAGTGCTCATATAGCTAGCTAATACTCATTGAAATGTACAGACTCTGTTCGATATGTATCGATATTTCTCAATAAAGATGATATTTGATTTATTTTATAATTGATCGATGTATGTCGAATGCCGAATTTGACTTTATATCAAAGCCTTGTCCTATGTCCCTTGTTCTTGAAGGTTTTTTCCATCTCCTCGAAACAAACCAGCAGTGCAGTTCACGTGTCAGAGTGTTGGTTTCATTACGTAGTTGATCTCCCGCAATACGATTAATAGAAGTAAGCAAATTCAATGCACCTTAATGGTATTTCAGGTATCATCCCGTCAAACGCGTCAGACTGACGAGTCTATCACCGCCCTCTTCAAGAGCGGCCCCCTCCGCACCATGATGTGCTGCATGGTTGTGGTGTACATGGGCTGCGCGCTGATCTTCGACGGCCTCGTACGCATGAGCGAGGGGCTTGGAGGGGACTTCTTCATCACTTTCACACTCACATCTGCTACAGAGATTCCTTCTGTGACGCTGCTTGCTCTGATATTAGATAGGTGAGTTTTCAAGTATCTTTGAACTTAAGCTGTTTCCTCTTTAATGGCGACTCTTTTCACACCATGATCTGCTGCATGGTGGTAGTGTACATAGGTGGCTCGGTGATATCTGAAAGCCACGTATGGTTGAATGAGATCTTCGACAAGGACTTCTTCATCACTTTTGCACTCACTGTAGCTACAGAGATTCCCTCTGTAAGCTAGCTCTTATATTTGATAGGTGAGTTTTAAGTGCTTTGGACTTGGAGATCTTGGAGACTAAGCTGTTCTCACTTCAAGAGTGCATAAGCTCGATGACCTCGTATGCTTGAATGAGAGCCTCGGCATGAACTTATCATCTTGTTTACGCTCACATCTGCCACAGAGTTCAATTTCTTATTCGTTCAGGATGTGATCCTAGCCTGCCATTACAGTGCAATTAATTCTGACTGACTATTTGTTTACAGATATGGTCGCAGATTATTAACATGCATTCCGTTGCTTATCACTGGTACCCTCTCCTTGATCGCATCTGCAGTTCCAAAAGGTAAACATTTCCTTTTATCCAATGTACCCACGTAGCTAGATACTTCGGAATCATCGCTTATAAAATTATAATCGTCTATATTCATCTTGTATTGAGTGGTGGTAAAAGTTTTCTCATATCCTGCAGGTATTCCGCAAGTGACACTGGCAATAATGGCCCGGTTCTGCGTAAACATGTCCTACAACGCAGCCATCCAGTGGTCGACGGAGCTGCTGCCGACGAGGGTGCGGGCCTCGGGCTCCTCGCTCATACACGTCAGCGGCTACGTGGCGACTGTCGTGTCGCCTTTCATTGTCTACTCGGTAGGTCTTATTAACGCCTTCGTCAATGGCGAAGATAATTTTTTTGTTACGTAAGGGAAAATCCTTGTCATTAAGATTATAGCGACCTGAAAAGTCGCTGAAAAAGAAATGAAGTAATTTGTTTAAATTAGGAAGAAGGCAACATAAAATGCTTGATTATCATAGGCCGAATTTAAATACATCTGCCCTTCGTCTGGGCCAGTGTAGTTAGCATAGTGGCCTAACTAGCAGGGGGGTCAGTAGGTCGGGCTTAGTACTTCTTGTAAGAATCCAAAGAAGATAAGGCGAGGTACGTCACCCCTAACTACGCCACTGGCAGACAGATGCTGTCAAATACTGGGCCCGCCTTATTTCTTCATGTTGCGCAAATTGGTATTCTTCTAATCGCATTGTATTTCCTCAGGAGCGCGTCTGGAGTCCTCTTCCACTCTTGATCGTGGGGTGCGTATCGCTGCTCGCCGGTGGGTGCGGCGCACTGTTGCCTGAGACTAAGGGTCGGTCCATGCCGCAAACCATTGAAGACGGCGAGAGGCTCGTCAAGGAATATTCTCTTTGTGGGTGAGTATCTCTGATTTTGCCATGGCCTTTTTTCATGACCTTGCTCTTGACGTTACAGTAAACTATAGAGTTGACGTTTGACTGATTTTATATCTGTATACGTAAGCTACTGAATAAATAATGATCTCCAAAAAGTCCACGAAGCTTAGCTCCGCCTACTTCATAACTATGATTTGAATGTTATCAATAAAAAGATCTTATTGCTAACTAAACATTTTGCTAAAATGCAATCTCACTGTTGTTATCATTAATCAATTGGCTTGGCGGGCCTCACGCACTCATGCGGAGGGTGAATTAGTCTAGTCTAGTCTACCACGCCATCTTACTTTGGCTTGAAACACGTGCTTTAGAATATCTTTTGATGTGTTACTTTACGTCGGTTTCCTTCATCGATGTGCTAGTGACTTTTTAAAACCGAATAAATGTGGCCATATTAAATTCCCATTTCTTTTATTTTTCAGGAAACCCGTTGATGTCGCTGACGTCGAAGAATGGAAGCACGACAAAGAAAGAGCTCTGATCACATAGTCCAAGTTGCAAATACGTATCTACGTTACCTCCTGTTAACAACGGGATGGGGTAGTACTTGGGGTTGACCCCCGCTTAGCATAGGACTCTATGCTCATTCCACAAATAGCAGGATATAAGGACAATTTGTTATTTTGTAATGTTATGTAAATATGACAGTATTTTCTTTTCTAAGACTATTCATTGTCTTAGAAAAGAATAGTGAAGTAGTGAGTAAAGTGGGGAAGAGAATTTATGAGCGTAAGAGGAGTCTCACAAGGCACAATGTTGGGTCCCGTTTTGTTTCGTATTTACATTGTTAACGTTATAGATAAATAAGTAGCATAATATTAATACGACCTAAGCAATATAATAATTGTGCACTGTAAATAAATAAAATCATTTAAAGCTATTTTGTAAATGACGAACAAGTTGTAGGTAGATATATATTGACGGGAAAGAACGGGTTTGAAACTTATTATAGATATGTTTGACTTAAACGCATGTTAATATGACGTTAATACACGCAAAATAAAGTTTATATAAGTATATTTTTTCAAATTGATTACTTATATCATAATATATAATTATATTATAATATTTTTTTAGATCGGTAGAATTAGGACTTTTGCCAAGCAATATTGCCTCAATCATGAACGTTGCCTCATAATGTACGAAAATTGTGTAACTTGCCTTACTAACAACATATCATAGAGAGGATTTATCTTAAAACTTTGACTATTTAACAGATTCTTATCATAAATAATATTTAAAAAATCAGCTTTTAAACTGTATGTCTGTCTGTGAATTGCTATTATGTTACATTTATAAATACTATAGTCTATTAGGTATAGTAAGATGCACCTTATCCCATTGATTCAAGTGCAAGCACGTTTGCTAAATGTTATTAGCTGACCGCAATCTGAACTGATGCTACTTTTTGAAAAAGTATGATCAATATCTTATCTCTAAAGTACAAAATTAAAATAGCTGTGAAAAAGTGTTCCTGGTGTTCGACTATGGCGTTCCAACGAAATTCATGATCACTACACCATTGCTCTTTGACGGGTTTATAATGAAAACTGTAGCACAATTTTGGTATTGGAATAGAACCCACTACCAAAATCACACTAGACTAGAACAACATCCCGAAAAACATGGGTAAAAATTGACCTCCTCCTACCTAAAATACCTAAGTACTTCATTTAGGAGATTTAGGCACTTTTAAAAGTAAGTACCAGGCTAGTTCTTTTACCCATATTACCTAGAATGTGTTTTTCGGTGCCAACAGCAAACCCTCCCGTTTTGAATTAATTCGATTGAAGGTAATTTTTTGCTTATTCACAGTTGTTTTTAATAAATCAATCTGTGCAAGTGTAGGTATTTAAGTACTTATGTTTGTATGATAATAATTGCTGTACAGTCAGCTGAAAAATATGTATACACTTTGGGGCCTTGTCACAATACTATACATTGCGTATGATTGCGTATTAAAAAGTAAAAGTGAGAGATAGCTATTATGACAAGGTACTAAAATATTTACATTTCTTTATATTATTTAGGTATATATATTTAAGCTTTAAATATGTGCCTCGGTAGCAAGACAAACATTTTGAAATTTAAATGCTTATAAATGACTTGTATTTCATAGATAGTGAATGTGCAGAAAAAATAAAAATATGTTATTTTAAAATGACAGGCTGTGATTATGATAAAAGTAGATATTGTGCGAAATCGTATTTCTACCATTGGATCGGCAGTGAGGGAAAACATCGTGAGGAAACCTGCACGTTTCGGATAGTTTATGAAACGTGTTCTTGATTCATTTGTCTGGTTTCCCTGTTAAAGGGCTGCGAAGGTCAGACGGCAGTAAATTACCAGACTCCCCAAATCCTGAATCATGGTCTAAGCGTAGGAACCCCGGGCTCCAGAGCGACAGCTTTGGACGCGACCGGGAATTAATCGCTAAGGTGAGGATAGATTTGTGCAAAAGGGTGTCTTTCCTTAAGGTGACGGGTAGGGCACACTAGCGACCTCAATCGATTTTAATTTTTAGCTACTAAGCCGGATCTATTTTTCGCGAAAAATTGATTCACGCCAAAAGTGGCCGCTTTTTTCGTGAATCAATTTTTCGCATACCAGTTGGACCCAACATTTGTGCATAATTATTTAATAAATAGTATAGGTGTTGGCCGAGAGGTTGTAACCCCGAAATTGTTTAAAATAGATCCGGTTTAGTAGCTAAAAATTAAAATCGTTTGGCGTCGGTAGTGTGCCCTACCCGTCACCTTAAGTAGAAGTGGGGCTGAAAATAATGAGAATGAGTAGTCTGATAGTTAATTTTTTGATAGCTTCAGCAGCATCCTAAGTGTCAGGGAATATCCGAAACTGTCTACCTAATTTAGTTAGATCTTGGTAAATAAGTAGGTATATTTCGGCAAAGGACAAAATGAATGAATGTGTATCTTAGTATCAGACTGCTTCGGTGGCGCAGTGGTTAGTGGGTCACTCTTTAAAGCGACGGCTGCGCTTGGGGTCCCGGGTTCGACCCCGGGTCGGGCCAAAATTTGTACCTGAGTTTTTCTGTTAAGACATTCTCAGTGACAGCCCAGAGTCTGGAACTTGGCGGTCTTGTACCTCCGTGCCTCTGAAAGCACTTTAAGCCGTTGGTCTTGCGCCTGATCTTCGGGGTAGTGGTCAGCTTTCTAAGCGACGGCTGCGCTTGGGGTACTGGGTTCGATCCCCGGGTCGGGTCTAAAATAAGTACCTAAGTTTTTCTGTTAAGACATTCTCAGTGTCAGCCCAGAGTCTGGCAGTTGGCGGTCTTGTACCTCCGTGCTTTTTTAGCTACTAGACCGGATTTATTTTAAACAATTTCGGGGTTACAATCTCCGGAAACACCTAAACTATTTATCTAATACTTATAGTTAACTGTTTGGTCTGCTTTTGCACTTGAATTTTAGATTACCGCGAGAAGTGGCCGCTTTTGGCGTGAATCATAGAATAATATATAATTCTATGGCGTGAATGAATTTTCGCGTACAATAACGGACCCAACATTTGTGCATGGTTTTAATAAATAGGATAAGTGTTTGCCGAGAGATTGTAACCTCGAAATTGTTTAAAATAGATCCGGTTTACTAGCTAAAAATTAAAATCGATTGGCGTCCCTGGTGTGCTCTACGTCATCTTAACATCTGAGATACGATTAAAAATAAAGCAACAAGTATGTAATATTTATGTTTTTATAAAGTTTAATGGGTGCCTATTTGGTACTAAAACTAATTGTAGCTAAAAATACGATTTATTATATAATAATAATAGTATTTTATGAATTTATGCCTTATCTATGTTTATTTGTGCAAGTCCCTATAAATACTACCCTGTTTACAAAGTAACGTTAACTAATCGGTCTACTACGTACACTAAATTGAATAAAGTCTTTTTCTAAGCACGGATAGCTATCAGCGCCTGTCATGTCACTAGTGTTAATAAATTATTTAACTGTGTTGTGACATGGTTGTGACTTTTACATCGATATTTGAGAAATAATTAATGTACACGGGACAAAACGCGGTTATTATTATATGTAAGTACATACTCGTAAAAGTAACCGCGTTTTGTCCCGTGTACAGTCAACTCCAAAAATATGTATACACTTTAGGACCTTGTCACAATACTTACCTATAAGAAAGTAGAGGTCTACTTTCTTATATTATATATTGTGACAACGTCCTAAAGTGTATACATATTTTTGGAGTTGACTGTACATTAATTATTTGTATAATGCAACGCGAAAGTTTAAAATCTTAGACATTTGAGAATGTCATTAGTTTTTTTAATATTTATATCAAAAGCATAAGGTTACAACGTTTTTACTTAATGCCACCATTCCCAAAATAAAGTTTAACTACGTATTTTCAGAAACTCTGTTATTGGTTCCCAACAGAATTGTTTGTTATAATGACTTCGATCAAATATTTTGACTCGTCAATTAGAACGATATTGGCGTTATGGCTATCGCTAGGGTTGTCACCTTTGTTGAGGATCCTCAACAACCTTTTTTTAAGTAAGAAATAAATGATTTTGGTACAATAAGACTGTTGGTAGGCATATGATAGAATGACACTTGGAAGAAAAGTAAAAAATATCACACATAAAACATACTATAAGTTTTGTTGCTGGTGGCCAAAATTTTTGTTAATGATGTTTTTTCATATGGAAATCGAATTAAGAATGGTATTGTATGTTAGCTTCATTGTTTACTCCTCGTGTTACCTAAGTATAATAGCAGGTTGGTATTTATATGTAGTTTTACTGTTTAAAAATTAAAAGTACCTACTTACTTTTTATACGTATTATGAAGTTGACAACCCTAGCCTTCACCTTTAATTATTTTTCGTCATAAATATAATCGAAAAGTGGACGATAGTTACTTATATTGAATACAAATATTAAGTCTGACCAATAATAATTATTTTTCATAAGAAAGTGTAAAATAAATAATTTAGTTTTATTAATAAAATACCTATGTAATTTAATGGTTTTGTCTTATTTACTATGTAATATTTTATTTACCCATCATAATAGTCTGCTGTTTGTATGAGTAGGGTGTATCGCTAAATATTTATATTCCTTTTATCACCTCCTTCTTCTACCAAAAATTTAAAAGAATAATACCTACTTTGATTGGGTTTTACCCTTCGATCAAGGTTTTACCTTTTTTTTTGTTGACGAGGTGGAAAAGTCGCCTGCCCCATGAGCAATGGGCTGACGTCGGCGTCGCAGGCTGGACGCGCCGCCTTGCTCTTACGCACATCCGTCCGCTGGGAGACAGAAGGGTAGTGTGGGGCTCTCTTGTGGTAGGCGGGTAGGGTCTCTGCTAATCAGAGACCGTCCAGAGGTATAGGTATTGGACGACCCGTTTGGAACAGTGGTAGTGAATGCTGCCTCTGATGCAAGGGTTGCGGGTTCGATCCCCGCATAATACAAACACTTGTGTGCATGTCTGCATGAACATATCTGTTTGTATTGGTCTGGTTGTTATCTATGTATTATAATTATGTATTTACAAAAGAAAAGTATTATATGTATGTATATATTTGTAATCCCACTGTTGATTCTAATATCCGTAACACAGGTGCTTGAGCTACCTATCTCGGAGTTAGATCAATGTATGTGATGTTGTGAAATATTTATTTCTTTATTTATATTTATTTAAAGGTACCCACTAAATTAGGTAAAACCATGATTTGTGGTGGTTTATAATAATAAACATTGCCAACTTCCTTTTATATTGAGGATGAGGATTATTTTATAGTAATAGACAAAATATGATATACACACGGGGACTGTGTGTATGTCATATTTTTCCTATTACTATATTTTATGTAAGATTGTACAGACAGCTACAAATCAGGTTAATATAATATGTATAATTTTCCCAACTGATATTGAACCTTATTCTCCTTATGAATCGCGATCTAAAGTTAATACCGTACTAAATTTCATGTCATCCCGTTCCAACATGCAATGTTAAGAGGGGCTGGCACGAGTTTTATTTCGGGACTATCCTTAGTTCGCTATTTGTAATAAGGGGAATAGTGTTTGAGATAAGGGTGAGAAGAGAATCGATTGACCAATGTGTTCATATAATACACCATGCTTTTTTAAACTTAGGTACTCCCTTATCTGTGGCACTATACTAATGAAAACTAATATTTTTCCTCGAGGAACATGGGCTCATATCTCTAAAAACGCCTTTCGATTGGCACCAATCAGCGGATCACTTTTGCATGCGTAGGTGATTATTTTTTCTGAGATTAGAACATAGGGTCTAATCCTTGGGGAAAAATATTTGTTTTCATTAGTATAGCGCCCTTAAAGGATTAATAAAGGATTGCATGCCTCAAGTGGCAATGGGCAGGGCACATAGCGAGGAGAACAGACGGCCGTTGGGGCGCAAAGGTCCTCGAGTGGAGGCCACGTACAGGAAGTCGCAGCCGTGCCAGGCCCCCCACAAGGTGAACCGACGATCTGGTGAAGATCGCGGGAATCCATTGGATGCGGGCGGCACAGGACCGATCTGTGTGGAGAACATTGGGGGAGGCCTATGTCCAGCAGTGGACGTCTATTGGCTGTAATGATGATGATGATGAGTATAGTGCCCCATATAAGAGACGATTAAGAAAGGATGGTGTATACTCGTACATACCTATAATGCTGATGCAATTCAAAGGTTTTAAATTAGTATCTATTGGTTTTTAGTCAACAAATTTGGAGTTTATTTGTGCAGTGGAGTACCGCGAAGTGATCCTGATAATAAGAATCGTTGAATTGTATCGTTTTTAACACTGCTATTGTGTATCGAGTGAGTTGTCACGGACAACTTGTTTGGACCTAAAAGAGTCTTGAATTTAGAGTGGTATCGGCAGAATCCGTAGGTCGATAAAACGTAAAACACCGGCGTTTTATTGAATGACTGTGACTGACTTCGACTGTTGACTATCCACTTATTATGAATAAGTTACTTGAAATTGGCGAGATATCTTCGGGTAGAGCCATAACATAATAAAAAAATACTTAGATTCAGATGTAGGTACAGTGGCGGACAGGTCAAGCTATACAAAACTGTCAAATTTCGTCAATCGATTTCGAACTCAATGTGTAACAATATAAGGTTTATAATCGAATGAAGAAATTTGACAGTTTTGTATAGCTTGATGTGTCCGCCACTGTACAGGCATGGACTAAGATAACTGGTTACCTAATAAAATATTAATGATGTCGATAATAAGTTAGAAGAACGTACGTACAGGAAAGGTTAAAATGGTCACATCTCTGATGATCAAGCAACCTATTAAGTGTTTATGATTTATTTGGTTGTGTAATGGCGTCTTTTAGCATCAAGTGTGATTGTGAAAAAATATGTAGATACACTTACCTACTAGTGGAAAATATTATACTATCGAAAATATAATAATAAATCCTCCAATCGATTTCGGATATGGTGGTCAATTTAAACGGTCAGCCATTTACACGCACTTATTATAGTGCTTAAGTGTGTGCGCAAACACAAGTCCACTCTCATTTCCCTTACCCTCATAATCTGATGAAACACCAGTGCGACACGACCGGAGGTCGCTTACCATCAGGTAATTCGTCTGCTTGTCTGCCACCCACGTCATAAAAAAAGAGAGGTTGGGCGAAGGACAAACGGCTTAAAGTGCTTTTCGAGACCGCCAACTTCCAGACTCCGGGCTAACACTGAGATTTTCTTAAGGCAACGATTAGCCCTAACTAGCGACACCATTAGTTTTTAATTGTTATGTACTAAACCATATCTATTTTAAACAATTTCGGGGTTACAACCTCATGGCAAACACTTATACTTTTTTATTAAATAACCTTTATTAAATAACCATGCACAAATGTTGCCGCCCGTAGTCTCATCAATATTGTAGGCAGGTATATTTACAATATCCAGTGGAAATATTATTACAAATATTTGACCACCAGTTAAGATGAAGCTGGTAAATCAATAGTTCTAATCTTTTGAAATTTTGCCTGGACACGAGAAGAAATTTTTAAGTGTGTTATTTACTTAACAATAGCATAATACTCGTACAAGTATTCAACAGTTGACGGAAGTAGAAGAAATGCACATACTCGTAATCCTTGCTCACTCGATCAATATGCATAAAAGGCGGGCTAAGCGACCTCGCGGCCTTGCCCCCCAAATGTGCGCGTGCGCAGGTCCGCCTTGTCCTCAATAGGGACTGAGCTGAATTCGTTTAAAGAAAGCTCTGCGATCACTAGGTGCGATACGAAGGCTTTAGATAATAAAATAGCTTCCTACACATAGCGTTGCCCGCGTAGACAACATGACTAACACAAACAAAATGGTCCAAAGGAATAACCTATTTTTTATGTAAGGCCGATCTTTGTTCTAGCTATTGATTATTTTGACTAATAACATATTTTGATTAACATTCTTCACATCAGTAGCGTAGCGTATTGGTGCAGGGTGGGCGGCAAAATCTCGGCTATCCTACTGGGGGAGGTGTTGAGGAAGAAAACGGGAGCCAACGACACTGCTTTGCCACTGTTAGTAGCGTAGCTTAATAGGGGGCGGAACTTTGAAAATCTAATCTTCCTTCCTTCGAGTCTTCCGCCCCGGGCGGCCATCATCCACGCTACGCCACTGCTTCACACACTTGGCATAGGCAAATTACCTACACACGATAGGAATAGAGTCCATTATAGAGAAAAAAAAACCGTTAGGCCATGCGAGAGCAAGGATATCGATTCTCGTGCGTGCTATCAAATTTCTACTGACAAAACAGACATGTGTCTTGGTAGGTTTTTTTTATTTGGTTACATTTCAATCCACAGACTCTAGGTCCGTGCCTTTATCACAAAATTACAGACCCATTTCACTATTACCGATAACGTCCAAAATTTTTGAAAAGTATATTTATGGAGAGCTATATTCATACTTAGAAAATCATAATATTCTTTGCAAAGAACAAAATGGTTTCAGACAAAATATAAATATGGCCATCTACGAATTCCTAAACAACATAATACCCAATATTGACATATACAAAAAATCCAGTTTGTAGTATATTATGTGACATGACCCAAGCATTTTACCACGTAAAACATGACATTTTAATTGCTAAACTTATGACATATGGTATCCGCGGCAATGTAGCTCAATTAATTTCATCTTACTTGACCAATAGAAAACCATACACATCGATCGCACGGATATACACTAAAACTAAGCTTGAGGAGGAATACTCATCAAATAAGCGGAATATTCAGTATGGAGTACCTCAAGGAAGCGTCCTGGGCCCACTCCTCTTCTTACTCTACATGCATGATATGCCTAGAGTAACAGCACCCTATGACTCTTTTTGCGGACGATAGCACTGTAACTATAGCATGTAAACAACTTGACATTTATGAAATTGACATTAATAATTCTCTAGCTTCAATAATTGCATGGTTAAATAATAATAATTTAAATATAAATATATCTAAGACACAAATTATCCAATTCAAACAAAGAATATTAAATAATATTGATTTAAATTTAGCTTACTAGGACATACAAATGTCGGGAGTTAATAGTGCTAAATTCTTGGGACTGTTTATAGACAAACAATTAAACTGGAAAGCACATACTGAGTTTCTTAGCAAAAAGGTTACTAGTTCCGCCTATGCTCTTTACAAGTTGGCTCCAATAATGAATACCGATTCCTTGCTTTTGACCTACCATGGCATAATGGCGTCAAATTTGAGATACGGCATAATTTTCTGGGGTAACTCCACAGATAAATAATTTATATTCAAAGTACAAAAACGTTGCGTAAGAGCAATGTTTAGATTAAATCAAACGGATAGTTGCAAGCCTTTCTTTAAAAAGTACAAAATGTTTACACTTCCGTCTATGTACATTTTGGAAACCTCGATGTTTGTAAAAGCCAACCTAACATTATTTCCGCGTCTAGCAGATGGCAGTACTCGAAGCCGTCGTGATGCGAGTAGATGTCGGAAACCTCCCTCAAAAACTGCTTTAATGAATAGAAGTATTTTATGTATGGCTCTTTGTAAAACTTAAAAATAAATTTAAACAAATTCTTACTGAGAAATGCTACTATAGTAATAGATGATTTATTTAATGATAAATTTTGAAGGAATCCTATGGATGTATGCAGTTTAATTTAATTTCTATGGACATTTCTAAATACCAAACTAAGAATATTTAGGTATAATACCTATGTAAAATTCTACTCAAAAATGTATAATAATAATAATAATAATAATATCTGTTTTGTTATTTAAATTTTACACGCCAAATATTGGCAAAACATGTTGAAACTAAAAAAAAACCGGCCAAGTGCGAGTCGGACTCGCGCACCGAGGGTTCCGTACAAACCTGCAAGGTTTACAAAGTTCGTTCATTACGACAATCGAGTCATAACTATGGTATTTTTATTGCAAAATGAAATTCATAACATTACAATGGGGAAAGATGGAGGAGCATAAATTTAAGACATTCATCTCTTTATCGTTTAAGTAATCCTTTATTTTATATTAACATATATCATTTATCTATAATATAACTGAAACACTTATACTAGCCTTGCAGCGGACTTGCGAAAGTTCTTTTATTAAGTTTCAAAATATGCAGTATCAATGGTTGTACTTTTGCGTTTTTGAGTTGACTTAGAATTTTTTTTTCACGGGTTAAAGGCAATTAGATCTAAGTATTTGATATGAATTTCAACTTGATAGCTCTACGCGTTCATGAGGAAAAAAGTAATAAGTTTATATTTATTAAAAAATATATATTTTGTAATGTAACTAAAAATTTAAGGTTTTCGGAATTTTTCCTTTATGTGTGTTATAAAACGTTGCTTCATGCCAAATTTCAAGATTCTAGGTCGACTGGAAGTACCCTTTAGGTTTTGATTCCCTAGCGAATACTTGCGAGTTTCGAAATATGCAGCTTAAATTTCTGATTCTTTTGATTGCGTTGACATAGAAGTTTGATTTTGTTACAGCTTAAAGGTATTATAGACCTGAGTATTTGGTACGAATTTAAATTTAATACCTCTACGCGTTTATGAGGAAATGGGTAGTAAGTTTAAAATTAGTAAAAAAATATATATTATGTGATATAACTAAAAATTTATGGTTTTCGTAATTTTTCCTTTATCTATGCTATAAGACGTTGCTTCGTACCAAATTTCAAGATTCTGAGTTCACGGGAAGCACCCTGTAGGTTTTGATTCCCATGCAAGTGTCGAAAATTTGCGGCATAAACGGCTGTATCTTTTGATTGCGTTGGCTTAGAAGTTTGATTTTTTCACAGCTTCAAGGGACAGTAGACCTGAGTAATTGATATAAATTTAGCTTCATACCTCCACGCGTTCCTGAGAAAAAGGGTCTTGACAGACGGACGGACGGACAACAAAGTGATCCTATAAGGGTTCCGTTTTTTCCTTTTGAGGTACGGAACCCTAAAAAAATCTGTACCAACCTATGTTATGCTCTGTATATGTTCTTACACATGTTTCCGTAAATAAATGTCTTTATCTTTATCTTTTAGGTACATATACAAAAGCATGTAAAATTGCTTATGTATAAGTAATGAAATGAAACGATATTTATTGTTTACGAACATAGGTGAATCACTTGCTCACAGCACCGAAAATGCAGATAAGTACTAGAAAAGTTATACCTAATTTAATACATCGGTGGCCTAGCGGTCTAAACGGTCACCAGGATGGTGAAGGTTTGGATTTTTGAAACAGTCATACAATGTTAGTTGTTCATTCAAGTAAAAATGTAATATGCAGTGCGTAGAAAATTTGCAAAATAACTCAGGATCTGATGATGGAATCTTAGAGAAACCGAAGTCTTCAATAACTGATAGTAATAGTGAGACATTTTTTATTCATTCTTTCTATTATTGTCACAACACTAATCAACATCGTGCACCATCGTTTATGCGTACCACAATATCGCCTATTGCTTTTTGGGGTTATTTCTGTCGTAAAATGAAAAAGGTTATTATTCCGCGAAATAACGTTTACTTTATTAGAAGATTACTTATGAATCATAAGAAAGATAAATTTGATTTTTCCGATAGTCGTACGCAAGTAAAAACTTCACAACAACCATTTTGACGAGTTCCGACTCAGCGACAGATACGAATTCGAAATGGCGATTGATCGCGCCGATCTAGTTGTTTTAAACAAACGTACACGAACGTTTGTTCAAGTACTTGGCAGAGGGGAACGCGTCCACATGCCACGTCACCTGTTAAATTGTCTAATTACTTTTAAAAAAATAACCGCGTTTTGTCCCGCGTACAATAATTATGTCTTTTTAAATTTTCCTATTATAGTAGCAATATGAATCTGCGCTTCCATAAGAGAGCGGGGTTTAGAGTTTAGCAATAACTAGTATGGAGAAAATAAATCATATTTACCTGATTAATGACTATAGATCCAGTTCATAAAGTGTGAAATCCACATAGCTAAATACTTGCTATAAGTCTGTTATTAATGTAACTAACCATCGCTGGTATAATAACCTACTAAATAAATACCAAGCAATTTTAATTTAAAAAAATGTACAATATGTTTAGATGTTAGATTTGTAAAAATAACTAAGATAAATACCTTTTAATGTAATACTCAACTATCTCTGATCTCTAAACTTTCACTCCCTTATTTCGTGCCAGCCCCTTTTAACATTGCGTCTTAAAATGGGATGACATGAGCTTTAGTACTGCACTAACTTTAGATCGCGAATTGTAATAAGGTGTTCACTGATCTCATAAAACCTTATAAAATATACCTATTTGATAAGTAACATTCAACATATTAGTGGCGCTTTTATGTTGTTTTAACTTATTTAATTCTATAGTCGTTTTGTGCAACTTCAATGAATATAGCTCTATTATAAAACAAAAGCTTTAACGGACACACTACCACGTTTTTTTTTAGTTTTTTTTTATTGCTTATAGTAGGCAAACGAGCTTGCGGCCCATCTGATGGTAAACGGTAACCGCCGCTCATAGACATCAACAATGCCGGAGCACAGTCATGCCGCTGCCTACCGTGAGAGAAGAACTCTCCACGTCAGGTTAATAAAAAAAATGTTAAGTGATTTTTTTTTATTTAAAATGAGTTACATATTACAACTACACAGGTATTCTTATGCCCTAATCAGGTAACATAAACCAGCGTTGATTTTACTGTACACTGGTGTTCGTCGTCGAATGCTTTTAAGCAAAGTAAATATCCTACAAGAAGTTCGTACGGCTCGAAATAAAATCCATCTATCATGAATACAACAAACATAAACAGAAGGCCGATCATAAAAAATATATTTACTAATATTAGTTTATAAGAAAAATTGTTACTAACACGTACTTTTAAGGGCTCCGCTCCGAGGACAGAAATAAATGATTTATTTATTTATATTTAATAAAATCAGTCTTTCTTCAATTGATGTAGAACCTGAGGGCCTATTCTCGAGCATTCAACATTGATGTGAAGTTAGATATTTGTATGAACGAATGAATTAATATTTCATTGTCTTCATTTTCTTGTGTTTTTGTTTAGTAAAATATAACCCACCTTTTATTTACTTATAAAAAAAATATTTCACCACATCACATACATTGATCTTACTCCAAGATAGGTAGCTCAATGTTGAATGCACGAGAATTGCCCCTGTTTTCATAGACTATAAGTATAGGTATTTCTAATTAGTCCATGCTGTTACTGTATTTGATTCAGAATTAGACGGGACGTTGATGATATCGTCAGCATCAGTTATAGTATTTTCCTTAAAAATATAAATAAAACATAAAGGTCACGTGTATAAGTACCTATAAGGTGTTTTATCATCCGTGGAAGGTATTTGTATACGATAATCTCAATCTATCTACGACTAATAACTCTTGACTTTACATGTCAACTTATTTAATAATAATCTTCTTATATTCATAAAAGCATGGACTAAATTAGTCCATGATTAAAGAATGTCGTGTTAGTTAGGTTAACTATAGTATTTATAACTCAAGAACGGCTGAACCGATTTGGCTGAAAATTTGGGCAAACGTAGCTTAAAACCAGGGGAAGGACATAGAATACTCTTCATCTCGAAAAATTAAAAATGAAATGATAAATTAAAACTAATAGGTACTAAGTAGGTACGCGGAAAACGCCACAGGCGAAAGCTATTAGGTATATTTTTAAAATAGTAATATCACCAATACCTACATAAAGGTCATTCATCACACAGCATCATGTTGATATTGCATGGACGAAACTTTAATACCGTTCCTATCTTCAGATTTATGTTAGGTCCCATCTAACATAAATCTAAAGATAGGGTTACCTTCTGACATTTGAATAAATAATTATGTAAATAGCTGTATTTAACAAGTCTTAATTTTTATATGTAACTAAAATTATCAATGTTAGTTGTAGTCACTACGTTTGATGGTCGATGCGATTTCATGGTCCAAGCGTACCCCGGGTTTCAGAGCAACAGCTTTGGACGCAACCGGGAATTATACGCTCTACGTTTTGCACAAGTTACTGGCTGATAGCATTGATATGACAGGGCCACCATGGTCATGGAAAAATTTTAATAGAAGGCTCAGAATATTGGCTCTCCTCAGCCTGATAGTAAGCAAGAGAAGAGCCCAAGCATATGATCATAAAGGTCAGTTGAATGTTGATGGTGACTTAAGCGCGGCTTTCACGGGACTTTGGTGGCGCGGACCCTCCGAGTCGAGCCGGGTATGTTTCGAATTTTTCGGACATAGGTCGGGTTTGTGATCACCAATCCGCATTAGGCAAGCGTGGTGATTGAGCCTAATCCCATCATAGTAGCGATATCAGTGGCAGTGCTCCAGTAGTTTCATTTTATGATGACCCACCGCAATTGAACGGGCACATATGTTTTACACACTTGAGCGCAATAATATATGTCTCGCGGCTAAAATACGACTCAGAAGAGAGTTTACTATTGGTCAGAAAGCCAAATTAGGCTACTAAGTACAATCCGTCAAATTGAACCAAACGTCTTCTACATTACAGTAAGAATCGATTGAAGAAATTTGAAAGTCTTGTATACGGCTGTTCGTACTTTTTTCAGCTGTGGAGATATTTTCCATTCGTCTACAGATAGTGGAAATGGATCTATTTATTTATCACTTCGTTATCAGAAATAGCGTAATAATGACCTATCAATGTCGAGTGCCCATCACTTCATGTTAGAGGAGTCCACTACCTACGGACAGAGTATAAATAGAAATAGTAATATCAAAATTAGTACTTACATAGGTACTAAAATAAAACAAGACAAACGACAGTTAAAGTAACACGCCAATGAAATAAATAAAATAACCTAACCTAACTAGTAGGTACAATGCGGAATTACCTACTTAGGAATACAAAATAATAATAGAAGTAATAATAAAATGTTTATTAATTTAACCCGACTATTCTAATGATTCTTCATCTCAGTTGTACACTCCTAAGGGAGTGGTAGTGATTAGGGATTGTCTGTATGTTGGGTAGCGGCTTTTGCGAGACTTCTCCATCTTGTTTGTTTGTAGCACTGCGTGCACATTCAGCCAAGGAACACTTTGTAGCAGACATGATACTGTTTGTCCATCGTCGATCCACCCTGGGTTCCTAATAAGACCTACTAGGTTAGGCTATTAAGTATAGGAAACAGACATCTTTTAGGCAAAGTCGTATCATCCTAGACCTCATCGTCGCTTTCCAACAGGTGCGATTGTGGTAAAGCGTTAGTCTATTTTGCTATAGTCCAAAAAATAATATTACCTCAGTTGGGACAAATCAATCGTAAAAATACATAAATTTATTTTCTTTCTTTCTTTCTTTTTATAAAAGTTACCGGCCTTGGCTCGGTCAGTACCTACCTATCAGGCGCGGCAAATAATTGTTCGTTTTTAGGGTTCCGTACCTCAAAAGGAAAAAACGGAACCCTTATAGGATCACTTTGTTGTCCGTCCGTCCGTCCGTCTGTCAAAACCCTTTTTCTCAGGAACGCGTGGAGGTATGAAGCTGAAATTTATATCAATTACTCAGGTCTACTGTCCCTTAAAGCTGTGAAAAAATCAAACTTCTAAGCCAACGCAATCAAAAGATACAGCCGTTTATGCCGCAAATTTTCGACACTTGCAAGGGAATCAAAACCTACAGGGTGCTTCCCGTGAACTCAGAATCTTGAAATTTGGTACGAAGCAACGTCTTATACCATAGATAAAGGAAAAATTACGAAAACCATAAATTTTTAGTTACATCACATAATATATATTTTTTAAATAATTTTAAACTTACTACCCATTTCCTCATAAACGCGTAGAGGTATTAAATTGAAATTCATACCAAATACTCAGGTCTATAATACCTTTAAGCTGTAACAAAATCAAACTTCTATGTCAACGCAATCAAAAGAAACAGCAATTTAAGCTGCATATTTTGAAACTCGCAAGTACTCGCAAGGGAATCAAAACCTAAAGGGTACTTCCAGTCGACCTAGAATCTTGAAATTTGGCATGAAGCAACTTTTTATAGCACACATAACGGAAAAATTCCGAAAACCTTAAATTTTTAGTTATATTACAAAATATATATTTTTTAATAAATATAAACTTATTACTTTTTTCCTCATGAACGCGTAGAGCTATCAAGTTGAAATTCATATCAAATACTAAGATCTATATGCCTTTAACCCGTGAAAAAAAAAAATTCTAAGTCAACGCAAAAACGCAAAAGTACAACCATTGATACCGCATATTTTGAAACTCGCAACTACACACAAGGGAATTAACCTAACCTAAAGACCACTTCCCGTTGACATAGAATCTCGAAATTTGGTAAGAAGCAATAGCTTACAGCACAGGTAACAGAAAAATTCCGAAAAGCTTAACATTTTAAGTAGTTATACCACCAAAAAAATTGTGATTGTAAACATAATTGTAGGGAGGGCAACATTTATAGAAGACGAAATAGCCTTCTTCTTTATATTTCGACGTTCTTTTATCGAAATGATATGTGTTAATATAAATAAAGGATTACTTAAACGATAAACAGATCTTTGTCTTAAATTTATGCTCCTTCATCTTTCCCCATTGCAATGTTATGAATTTCATTTTGCAATAAAAATACCATAGTTATGACTCGATTGTCGTAATGAACGAACTTTGTAAACCTTGCAGGTTTGTACGGAACCCTCGGTGCGCGAGTCCGACTCGCACTTGGCCGGTTTTTTCATGTTAAGATTAGTTTCACTCTCGCCAATTTAACTACGAAGGTATTATTAATCAATAATTGTGTGAGGCTTTTGCGTAATGTATGATAATTGTTTCGATAACATTTTATAGGGAATTTTGACTGCCTCCGTGGCGCATTGGTTAGTGGGTCGCACTTTGAAGCAACGGCTGCGCAAGATATTCATCCCCGGGACGGGCCAAAAATGTGTACCTAATTTTTCGGTAAAGAAAATCTTAGTACCAGCCTGAAGTCTGGAAGTTGGCGGGCTTGTACCTCACTCATCACGCGAAACAGTGGCCGCTATTGGCGTGAATCAATTTTTACGGAACAAAAACGGACCCAACATTTGTGCATGGTTATTTAGTAAATAGTATAAGTGTTTGCCAAGAGAGTGTAGCCCCAAAATTGTTTAAAATACCTAGATCCGGTTCAGTAACGATTGGCGTCGCTAGTGTGCCCTACCCTTGTCTTTAACAGCATGGCGTATTGAGAGTTAGCCCATTCGAAATGACTGATCAAGACTAGCCAAGTGATTCATATTTATATCCGCATTTCACTGCAGAGCGCTATACTAATCTTCAAAACAAATAAGTATGGCATCAGCAACGAAAACAGCTGTGAATGATAAGGTTCCATTATCTCGTTCTGTGTGCAAATAGGAAAAATTGAAGTGTAATATTGTCAAAATAGTCTATAAACATGGAAGTGCCAAATAATAGTAACTACGTCGTCTGCAAAATTTTAAGAAGTTTGATATGAGTGATTTTGTGTGAGACTATCAGTCTAAGCATCCAACTCGATGATGGTAGCGACAAACGTTCAGTCAACGACATAACTAGTTATTCTTCAGCCATTCGATTGGATGCCTGCGTTTAACGTACTCCCTAGGCGCCCGAATGGATGGCTAATTTAAACACATGGCTGCGACATAACCACATCGAATGCGCAGTGGCTAAGCTAAGGCGTCGAAGCGCGGGAGGTTCTGGGTTCGATTATGGGCTAATTTTAGCTGGGAGACATTTGGTCTCTTATGTAGTATGTACAGTCAGCGTCAGATCAAATCAAATCTGGCTGGAGGCCCCCTCGCCTGGTGTGAGAAATTTTCTGTCGCGTGTACACTGTAATTTTTTATCGTTTACATCCTTAAATTAAATCAAAATTTACATCCCCTAAACCTCATAATAGGTATCAAGAATAAAATCCATTTAATTTTATTTATTGCAAATAATAGTCCGACGAGCATGCGGCCCATGATGGTAAATGGTAACTGCTCATAGACATCAACAATTCCGGAGCACAGTCATGTCGCTGCCGTGAAAGAAGAACTATTTTCAAACCTCTCGTTTAAAGAAGGACATGTCATACATTATGTAAAAAAAAAACTGTTGTTCCATACATTATTGCCGGGGTGATATTCTATTTTGTATGGAACAGCTCATTCGCTTATTTTGTTGATCTAACAAGCTAAATGGACTATATTCATGATACCTATTATGAGGCTCTCGATAAAAAAAAATGACGGTGTAGCTATTTTTACAGACTTCAAAAAAGGAGGAGGAGGTTCTATATTCGACTGTATGTTTTTTATTTATTTATTAGCATTCTGGGAGGTCTACGGCAGCAGCACTACTTTTCCTGCTTGTACTACGTACGAGCTATCAGGGCCTGTGTCACGGCTGTGGAACGAGTTTGCCGCATACAGCCGCTTAGTTTGAATGTATGTAAGGTGCTTTACCTTCATGGATAAACCTTACTATTTCACAATGAATCCAAATTTTGATTAAACGTCACGGAATCGCTCGTATCTTTTATCTAAATTGTTATTATCAGTGACTGTTATGTACTATCAATTTGTACGGAAGTGTAGTGCACACATTATTTTAAAGATTTGTTGAGTGTTCGTACATATTTTACAATGGAGGAAAAAATGCATGAGGTTCGTTTAAAATTATTATAATCTAATCGGAGGTTTATATTGCGTATTATAAATTATATAATAATTATGATTCTCAGATTTAAATACCTACTTTTGTAATTTAGTTTGTTTTATGGGTACAATATCTAAGTATTTTGTGTTTAATGCGCTTCATAATTTGTGTATAAATCAATTTTAAAATTGGTACATTAACTTAATATTATTTTTAAAGTGCTTTCCGGTTCATACTATTTTTTTGTTAACCAAAACTGAAAAGTGAGAGTGAGTGAGATTACCTATACAGTATGTATCGGTAAATATAATTTGCATTTCTTTTAATTAGAGGTATTATGTTTAGATTATGATATAACATAAATACCTAGTATTGTATACTTAAATAGTAACTACCTACATTGTAATAATGAGTAAGTAAATATTTATGAAAATAAATACACCATCTATTATTGAGTCATGTTTACGACTTTGTATATTCGCATTTGCATGGTTACCGGTGGGCCTGCCGCATTTTAAAACTCCCCTTTTTTTATAACAGCTAGCCGTAATACAATAAGGCGGATTATACAATCCGACTGCGACAATACAAAATTCGATCTAAGACTAGTTCCTGAACAAAACTATTTAAACTACCACCCACCTTATTCTACTAAATCTCGATCTAAAGTTATTACTGTACTAAAGCTCATGTCATCCTGTTCCAACACGCAATGTTAAAAGGGGCTGGCGCGAATTTTATTCCGAGGCTATCCTTAGTTCGTATTATATTCGTAATCGTAATAAGGAGGAAAGGTGTTGGAGCGGGATAGCATGAGATTTAGTACAACCCGTGCGGATAAAGAATGGGATCAGAAATGGCGGCGCATCTATTCACTTCTCGCTCGCACACATATTTGCGTCTATACTCGCACTCGTGGGGTGCGAGTATAGACGCAAATATGTGTGCGAGCGAGAAGTGAATAGATGCGCCGCCATTTCTGATCCCATTCTTTATCCGCACAGGTTGTACGATAATAACTTTAGATCGCCTTGTAATGGGGTGGATTGTGTTTCCTTTAACAAGGACACCGAAACGGCTCACGGTGAAATGTCCCAAAGTAGGAAAAAATATCAAGTATTCCATTAATCAAAACTGGACAAGTGAGAAGCCGCTTCACAGGCAAAAGGTTCCGGGTTCAGCATCCAGTCAGGTTTTGCAAACCAGAAGTACCTACTTATGTGCAATTCGCAGTTTATTATTTTTCATTCTCAAGGCAACTGCATAAATTCGAAGAATACCTACCTATTATGTACGCCCTGTTGGACTAGTGGTTAAGGTACCGGGCCGTGATCTCGGGTCCTGGGTTCGATTCCCGGGTCGAGCAAAACGTAGGTATACTTCGAACTTTTTCGAACATTGCTCGGGTCTGTGATCACTTATCCGCATTAGGCAAGCATGGTAATTAAGCCTAATCCCAAAATAGTAGCGACAACTTGATTTTTATGATGGAGGCCTTTGCCCTGCAGTCGGACAGAATATAGGCAGAATATTCAATATACTTTACTACCTATTATCAAGACCTTGTCTTGTCTTTTGTGAAGCTGGTGATATTTTCTCGATAATCCAAGCCGAAATTCGTTAATAACTCTTTGGGCGAAACGCGCTGCCAATTCTTACATTTTTGGTGAACGGTAATAGAAACCAATCGAAATGGAATAAGACATCTTAGGGCTATAACATGCAGATATATGCTTATTTCTACTATTAGCTGGTCCGGGTAGGGGGAAACTCGCCCTATTAAAACTTGTCCGAGAATTTTAGGATTTTTTTGCTGGCAACTGTTCTAACCTAACCCAACCAATATATTTGTGGCGGTAATACATCTGAACTCTACAAAACCAAATATATTGGTTAGGTTACGAAAGAACAGTGGCCAGCAAAAAAATCCTAAAATTCTGGGACGAGTTTTAATAGGGCGAGTTTCCCCCTAACCCGTGAGATCGTGGTCAAGCTTTGGCCTATAGTTCATAAAAAAACCACTTCCAGGAGACAAAGAAACTCAACAATGTGGAACCCGAGAGACCAGACGAAGTCGTCAGCGGAGACATCCTCGAGCGCATCATTCACGCGGTGGGCGACATGGGCACGTACCAGCGGCTGCTGTTCGCCGCAATGATGCCGTTCGCCACCTTCCTCATCTTCGTGTACTGCGTGCAGATGTTCATCGCCGCCACGCCGCAGGAGCACTGGTGCCGAGTGCCGGAGTTGAAGCACTTAGACCAGGAGTTGAGGTGAGGCTTAGGTCGTGGAGCCAAGGCACGCTAGATTCCCACTATTTTCCGCCGAGATATTAGTAGATATAATCTACAGAGTAGGGCGACCACAGTATCCTTCATTTAGTGTTACTCTTCCATTTGTTTTTGGCTTTTTACGGGCGCGACTGCTGTCTGACCTCCCTAACCTCGTAGGGGAAAAGCTTATGCCAGATCCCCGTCTGTCATTAAAGTGCCAACCAGCTGGCATAAACTCAAAAGTATTTTCCAGGCGAAATCTCTCAATACCAGGTGCCATAGAGGGGCCGGACTGGGACCGATGTTCCATGTACGACGCCAACTGGACCGAAGTGCTGGAGACCATGCTGCCTCCTGTCGGTTCCAAGACTACAAACTGCCGTCACGGATGGGAGTTCCTCTATAACGACATTCCGTACCCGACTGTCGTCAGTGAGGTATATTACTCATCTAGAATTTAGGTTTGCACAACTTGTCCGTTTTGAGATCACGTTATAGTTAGTAGCTACTTGCTTTGAAAATAAAAACTACTTAATGCTGATTCTGTTGTAAAGATTTTCGTTAGACCAGATTCTTCCCGCTACCAGCCCATGGTCCTTCCCACAGTCTCGCTCGAAATATCGACCGAATCGACCGTTTTTTTGGTCTCCCTGTGAAAATGCTTATGCATGGGGACATGAGAATCTGGCTAAGAAGTCTCCCTCCATGTCCTACCGACAGAACCGAATCTTGGGTGACACTCACCAGGTACTTCCTAGGGGTTAGGGCCTTTTCCCCGGTGCGTTTCTTCACTCCCGCGTAATTTAGACCAGTTTTTTGTGTTAGATGGTGGACGAGCAGACGGATCGCCTGATGGTAAGCGATGGTAGTTCGTGAATGGGTTGATTGCGAAACTGAATACACATAGGATCCTAATTTCCGGGATTTGTGATTATGAAAATTCGGTGGATGTTGCATTAAAACCATAGAAAAAAACTATGTTTCTGCGATATATAGGTATCGTATGACGTGAAATTATCACGTCACAAGAATTGGGCTCCATGAGTTTTTAAAATACCACAATGATAGCGGGAAGCTGTGGAGGTCATTAATTTAGATAGAATTAGGGAAACTGTGGATAACTCCCAATCTTCTAACATTTCCAGAGAGGATGGGTGTGCGAAAACGCCGGTAACGCACCATTTGCGCAGAGCATATTCTTCTTCGGGTCGCTCATAGGTTGCGCGCTCTTCGGCTGGATGGGTGACAAATTCGGGAGATTGCCTGCACTTATAGGTAACATGCTATTTTATTATTAGTAACACTTATCAATTAGAGATTGGCCGACTATGGTATTTGCCGAATTGATGACTAGTCGGCCCTGATGATCATTCTTAAAACAGTGGTGAGAGCTCTGAAATCATCGCAACTTTTGTGAGGTGTTAGTCTTAGATTTATTTATTTATTGACTGACTGACCGGATGGCGCAATTGGTAGTGACCCTGCCTCTTACGCCAAAGGTGGGTTCGATCCCCACCCTGGACAAACATTCGTGCGATGAACACTTGTGTTTGTTCAGTTCAGGGTGTAATATATGTATTTAAGTATAAATTTGTATTCCTCTGTTGTCTGATATCTGTAACACAAGTGCTTAAGCTACTTAGTACGGAATCAGGTCAACCTATGAGATGTTGTGAGAATTATGATTATTATTTAGTAATAGGCACAACAATATAATTTAAAGTTTATTGTGATTTGACTGACATTAGGTAAATGTCATGAAGACCCATAGAAGTGGTGGCAAAAGAACATTACCAGGTGCTCTGAACTGGCTCGCATCAAGGAGAGGTTCGTAAGGAGATCCAGTGCTCGCTATCATGTAACAATATGAACATCGGATCTCTTTTTGGATCTGCAAGTTTTTCCCAATAGTCGCTGACTACTGAACATGCCAAATAGTCAGACTAGTCAGCCCATCTCTAATATCAATATTGCTATCATAATTACTAACCCTATGAGTTAGGTTTATGTTAATTTTGTTCGTTTTACAGGGGCAAATGTAGTAGGATTTTTTGGTAGCGTAGCGACACTTTTCACCACAGGCGTGTGGGATTTCACGATAGCCAGGTTCATTGTCGGGATGGCCAATGACTGCTGCTCAACGATGCTGTACATTTTAGGTAAGACAACTCACATTAATCTTCTTCTAAATAGGGGGTTCTTTGACCTTTTGGCATAAAGGACCAATTTTTTTCTGGCGGCGGACCACCCAGATGAAGTCTAAATTCACTCCGCAAGCGTTTGTCGCCTCCTTGTGTTTGCTCATGGTCTTATCAGTTCCGCGAACCACTTGAAATTCTTCCAGGGACCACTAGTACTCCGCGGACCACCGGTTAAAAACCACGTTCTAAATAGAGGAATCCATAATAGTGTCACTAGAACTTAATAGTTTATTTCGGAGATCCTAACAGCTAAATTAACAACCATTAGACTATTAGCAAACTGAAGTGGCAGTGGGCTGGTCATATTAGCCGCAGAACTGACAGCCGTTGGAGCCGTAAAGTCCTTGAGTGGAGACCGCGACTCGGTAAGCGTAGTGTAGGACGCCCTGCGACAAGATGGGATGATGACATTCGAAGGCTGGCTGGTGTGGGCTGGATGAGAGTGTCCGAAAATCGGGAGCAGTGGCGTGCATTAGGGGAGACCTATGTCCAGCAGTGGACGAGTGTGGGTTGCTGATGATGAACAGCTAAATGTTATATCTTTCCAGTGCTAGAATACGTCGGCCCCAAACACCGTACCTGGGTTTCCAACATGTCAATAGCCCTGTTCTGCGGCGGCGGCTCTCTGATGCTGGTGGGCCTGGCGCTGTGGCTGCTGAACTGGAGGCACTTGATCCTGGTCACGTCGGTGCCCATGCTCCTCGCCTTGGCCACGCCTTGGTTCGTGCCGGAGAGCGTCAGGTACTCTCTCTTGAGTCGGTCCCTCATGTCCGAGGATCGTGGTCAGCTTCATGGCTGCATTTGGAGCTGATGATCTGCTTCCACCGGTTTCTGTCTAGCGCATCTCTTACGACTGCGCAGAATTTGGAGGACGACGAGTCTTTTAACTGACCGGTCCACCTTGTTGGTGAACGACCACGCGATCTTCTACCTTCGGTGTTCCCAACCACAATCTGCTACAGACGTGTGTAAATAGCTGTGTTTAGTTGGAGGCTCGATGGTGCTGGTGGGCCTGGCAGTGTGGCTACTGAACTGACGGCACCTGGTCCTGGCCTATGCTCCTCGCCTTGGCCACGCCTTGGTTTGTGCCGGAGAGCGTCAAATACATACGTTGTCAATAGCCCAGTTCAGAGGCTCGGTGTGGCTGGTGGGACTTGTTCTATGGCTGCTGAACTAGTGCCATTATGATTAGCCACATGCCGGTCTTGGATGTGTGTACGGCGTACGCGCAACTGGATTCGGTGGAGGGATTCAGATCTAAGATGCTACTAAACCTATTTAGATCTCAAACCTATGTAGAACTAAAACACTAGTTTTAAAGGTTGTTAGTGGGTCCGACCGATCTGACTACTGTACTTATCGGTTTCGTAGTCGATTTTCGTTTTTTGTTCTTTGAATGTCAACGTTTTCTATAATTTCAGATGGTTGGTCTCAAAGGGAAAAGTCGGTAAAGCAGTCGAAACGTTGAGGAAATTTGAGAGAGTTAACAAGAAGAAGATACCAGATGCCTTAATGGCAGAATTTAAGGTATTTGATGAGGAATGTGTTTCCATTGATCTTACACAAATGGCATGAAAATTTGTCTAATGATGCATATTTGCAAGTTATTACTGGTGGGAGCATCAAACTGAGAGACACTATCTAAAAGGGTAAAAGTACAACGTAGTTAATTTCAATAAATTTAACGGACGAACTGATTAAAGGAATAGACGGTCAAGAGTATTTCATGACGGCTACGACTTAGGGATCTACACGAGAAGAGCGTATTCCTAAAAGGCCGTAAAACGCATTAGCGATCTCTCTGATTTCGCAGATATATATGGGCCACATTACTTGCCATCTGGTGACCCGCTTGCTCATTTGTCGCCTCTAGCATAAAAACAGAAATAAAATAATGAAAAATAAAACTTACTTCAGGCTCCTCTCTAGTTAGCTTGTCTTTTTTGTCTTATAAGCTGCACCCTGTTTCACAGATGGTCTCAGGCGAAACTATCTCAGCCGACGAGTCCCTCCTCGCCGTAATGAGGAGCGTGCCCATCAGAAACAGCCTGTTCGTGCTGATCGTGATCTCCATGGTGGCCAGCATCGCCATCGACGCCATCCTGAGGATGTCCGAGACCCTCGGCACCGACTTCTTCCTCATGTTCGCGCTGTCGTCTACCGCGGAGATCCCCTCGCTCGCGCTGGTCACTCTTGTGCTAGACAAGTGAAGTGATACGGACTTCTTTTTTTTACTGCCAAACTAGTTAGTAGCTTGCCCTCACTTAGTTACACACTTTAGTAATAGATAGCGCTGGGTGTCGATTCAACCGCGCAAGTGCTTCGTCGTTTCAAATTAGGAATCTTGTCGTTTTCTATAGAATTAACCTCTTTATAAATAGTATAAAATGTAGGTAGACGAACCTGCAGCTACAAAGTATAGACACGGAACGCCCGTTGCTTACATCGCGTGCTTAACAGGCTACGCACCTTAAATGCGCATGTACAGTGATAACGGCGTGAAACAGAGACCAATTACTATGGTCGAGCCGACCTTCTTTGTTTAGGGAAGGCTTTTTGGTGCTGTAGTGCATCGCATCTGATGGTACATGGAAACCAGAGCTTGTAGATATCGACAATTTAACGACTCGTTTGAAACAGTGGTATGAAGGCTGTCTTTGGTCCAATGGGTTCGATCTTAGCACAGTACAAACATTTATGTGCAAGAACATGTCTGTTTGTATTGGGCTGGGTGTTTTCTATGTATTATAAGTATGTATTTTATTAAAACAATGATAAGCAAAGGAATATCGCTGTATTCAGCCGTCCGATGACGTCATTTGGCGCTTACGTCTATTTAGAATTAAAAGAATTTCAATAATTATTTTATGCATGAAAAATGGACAAATTTTTAAAAAAAAAGAAAAAATATGGGTCTGTTCATTTTATGTCTATTTTCATATAAAAAAACAATATGGACATGTTAAAAATATGAAATGTTGTCCATTTAACGACTCGTTTGAAACAGTGGTATGAAGGCTGCCTTTGGTCCAGTGGGTTCGATCCTAGCACAGTACAAACATTTATGTGTAAGAACATGTCTGTTTGTATTGCTCTGGGTGTTTCCTATGTATTATAAGTATGTATTTACAAAAGAAAAGTATTATATTTATATATTTGTAATTCCACTGTTGGTTCTGACATCCGTAACACAGGTGCTTGAGCTACCTATCTCGGAGTCAGATCATTGTATGTCATCATCATCATCATCATTTCAGCCAATAGACGTCCACTGCTGGACATAGGCCTCCCCCAATGTTCTCCACACAGATCGGTCCTGTGCCGCCCGCATCCAATGGCAATGTATGTGATGTTGTGAAATATTTATTAATGCCAGGGAACAGTCTTACCGCTGACGACCGTACAAAAAAGTTCTATAACACTAGTCTTATTTTTTTTTCAGGTGGGGCCGTCGTAGCCTGATCATAGGAACAATGATGGCCGCTGGTGTGACGGCGTTGCTATGTGCTTTTACTACTACAGGTAAGGAATCGCCAAAGTCACAATACATCTGTTACACCCAGTTACTGGACAACACAAGAGCGATGGTAGCTCAGTGGATAAGAACGCGCCTTCCATACGGGGGTTGTGGTTCGAATCCGAGCATGCACCTCTGGATTTTTCAAATGTATCTGCATATTTAGGGCGTGAAGCATGCGCTGTGTTTCGCTGCGTGAATCAGGGTACCGGAGGCCCAATCCAAGGGAAGGGGGGTTAAAAGGTAAGCAGCGCACTTGTGACACCACTAGTGTTGCAGGTGTCGCTTCGCTAATCGCTTACCATCAGGTGATCCGTCGGCTCGTCTGCCACCTATATCATAAAAAAAAAAATTAGCTGGGCGATGTTAGATTTTTTGTGAGGTGACCTGCAGGTCTCCGATACTCAAAATTGTGGGTATCTACAATATTTGAGGTCTGCCTCCGGTTCCCTTACTCACTCGGCGAGCGATTTTTTGCCCATTATCATGGGCATTTTATGATTATATATAAATTAGCTTTATCTATACATACCATTTATAAAGAGGTAAATCCTACAAACAGCGACAACGCTTATACGTAATCAAGAAAAGAGCAAACTGCAAACCTTTAAGAAAGGAGCGTACTTCCTTTGAAAAAGGCCGGCACTGCGCACCTGTGACTTTTATCGTGACAGGTGGGACGGTAATTGCTTACCATCAGGTGATACTTCTACTCGACTGCCCCCTATATCATAAAAAAAACCGAAAACGAAACGCTTGCGCGATGTTATAGACTCCTAGCGCCATCTGTTGGTAGATAGTGGAACTAATGTCCGGAAACAAAGTGAGGGCGAGCCACTAGTGTAATATAAATTTAGAACGTTTTTCGCGTATGTAATGTTTAGCGTTACTTACAGCACACGGAACCGGGATAACATGTTAACCTTAAGATGCTGAGGATAAATATAGCATGCTTTTCCCCAGGTCTTCTCCAAACGGTCCTAGCCGTGACAATGCGGTTCTTTATCAACATGACGGTGGGGGCCCAGATCCAGGTGGCGACAGAGCTGATCCCGACGGGCGCGCGGGCGAGCGGCACCTCCATGGTGCACCTGACTGTCTATGTGGCCACTATGGTCTCGCCTTATGTAGTCTACTCGGTGGGTACATACGTTATTACCGTCGTCGTAAGAAAGGCAAACTGCCTCGTTGGCGGAGTCAGGCTGCGCTTGGTTATTTTTAGATATTACTAGGTTTATCTTATTATTATTGAATGAAATGGGGTGAGCATTGCGTCTCATAGCCACTGCGACCAGTAGAAGATCTATTGTGGCAGCCCCAGAACTTATTACAGCACCTCATGTAGCTTCAGCTCCAGGATAAACCCGAGTATTTTTTTTTAATTGCGAATAATATGCAGACGAGCATGCGGTCCATCTGATGGTAAATGGTAACCGCCGCTCATAGACATCAACAATGCCGGAATGGAGCTGATGATCTTATTCTTATCTTGGAGGCCAGGGTTCTATCCGGGGATGGATCCGACCCATGGGGGTCGGGCCAAGAACTAAAGATAGTCCCGGAACAAAATTCGTTGCGTGTTGGAACGGGTTGACATGAGCTTTAGTACGATAATAACTTTCGACTGCGATTTATAATAAGGTGGTTCATGTGCTCGTCTTACGTAGTCTACTGGGTAGGTACAGTCAGTGCCATTATCATGTGTGGGTTAATGATCTGACGCATTTTTTTATGTGACATGTGACAGACGGATCACCTGATGATTAGCGATTGCTGCCGCCCATGTAATTAAAATTTAAATTTTTTTATTTCCCAGACCCAAAATTAAAAAATACCAGTACCCCCAATACCAATGGATTTTTTTTTACAAGAATGCTGTCAACCTTTAAATACCCCCATTAAATAAATACAATTCATATTTTTGGTATTGACGACCTATTTGGATCAGTGGTAGTGAACGCTGCCTCTGGTGCAAGGATTGCGGGTTCGATCCCCGCACAGTACAAACATTTGTGTGCATGAACATGTCTAATTGTATTGGTCTGGGTGTTTTCTATGTATTGTAAGTATGAAAAGAAAAGTATTATATGTATATATATTTGTGATTCTGCTGTTAGTTCTGCTATCCGTAACACAGGTGCTTGAGCTACCTATTACAGAGTCAAATCAATGTATGTGATGTTGTATAATAGTAAATATTTATTTATTTACAGGGTCACCTGTGGTCTTTATTGCCGCTCCTGATAGTAGGCAGCATCTGCATCGCGGCCGGCGCACTGGCGCTGCTCCTGCCCGAGACCAAGGGCAAGGCCATGCCTCAGACCATCGTCGAGGCCGAGAAGCTAGTTCGAGACGGATCTTTTTGGAGGTGAGACTTATGACATGGTAATTCCCGAGACCAAGGGGACACTCAGACCATCGTCAAGGCTAAGAAGTCAATTAGAGACCGATCCGTTTGGAGGTGAGACTTTATGAATCCTATTAAACCTGCTTCTTCCCGAGGCCAAGGGCAAGCCCTCAGAAAATCGTCAAGGCCTAGAAGCTAATTAGAGACGGATCCGTCTAGCGGTGAGACTTTATGAATCTTATTAAACATAGCTCTTCCCGAGACCAAGGGCAAGGCCTTAGACCATCGTCAAAGTCAAGAAGCTAATTAGAGACATCCATTTGGAGGTAAGATTGTATGAATCTTTTAATATGGTAAATATATCTAATAATATGCTTAACATGTAATTAGTATGCATGCTTTTGCAACGCCCGAACAGGGTCATGTTATTGAACTCTGATCTTTGTAAGACCTATGTATGCCAACATTCTCTAAATCAATTGAATTGGTTCTTCCAATAGCTAGGGAAAGACTTGGGAACTTTTGTAACTAAAACTGATTTAAATTATTCCCATATATCCGTATTCATAAATCCTAACTGAGATCTGTAACATCCTAAGAACAAATATCCCTTTGCTTTCGTCATAGAGGCATCCATGTTAAATTTTTCTAATTTTTTGGCAAAATACGACAAAATGTTTTTATTTTTCAGAAAACAAGAAACCGATAAAAGATTTGAAGTCGCCAGTTACGAAAGAATAAATGTTTCCACATTCAATCTTTCGTAATCTGCCATTTGGTTTGCCAAGACTAAAACGAGATGTAGGATATACCAAATCACTAAAAGGACTAATGAAAAATTCAATTATTAGTGAAAAATAAAACTATTACGTCTCGATGACAAAAATTTGTCATAGAGATTTAGTAAAAGCATGAACTAATATTTAGTCTATGGTAATGATTAGGAAATTAACTGTGACTCTATGCAGTATTATTTATGATAAATAAAAAGAAAATTTTATTATTGTGCTTTACAATAAGTGAAATCGTCCGTCCTGAGCTGTAAATATAATTTAATAAAGTATTTGTAAATTGAACTCTTTGTTATTTATCAACCTTTACTGCCTTTACTCTTTTTTTTTAGTAAATAAGATACTTATTTCATAAATACTCTTTTTATTATATAAAAATTATGCTTAGAATATGTAATTTCTACATACATTTATGTATTACAATATCACGATCATTCAACATGTCTCCAACACTTATATTAATATACAAAATATATTTCATTTATATTTCACAAAATGAAGTGTGTCATATAGCCCATAGATTTAGCTGGACTTCGATCCACACAAATCAATGGGGACTATCGCGTGGGAAATATCCGCTAGATGGCGTGCCTTTGAACCGAGGTCCAACTTCAACATCATTGGCTGACTTATTCGTTGATTTTCAATTTTACATATCACGACTAAAATACCCAATCACCTTGTAGATGGACCCCAGGGCTATAGTACGCTATCTTGCGGATTTTTCGCACTCGATATAATGCGGGCACTTTGAATGGGAGTTAACGCGTGTGAAACATCAGCTTAAAGGCGTAGGTACTGTTCGACTAACGTCACTTCAATAGCATTGGTTGTTTTCTTCGTAAAATTGACATATTCACTATCAAAAATAACCAATCACCTAGTAAATGTACCTCAGTCATATATACGCCATCTAGGCTCCGCGCCACGAAAGAAGTCCCGCGGAAAAACACGGAACTAAAATTGTAGATTCCTTGTGTATATGGAAATAAAGCTCAAATTTGAAAATTTATGGAGACTGAAGCGCGTTTTTCAAGTGACTCCTTTGGTGGCGCGGGTTCCAGCGGATTTTTGACTTACCATCATATCATAGCCCCGAACGATTAGACTCTTAACACCCTACCTCTAACGCTATAACATTGAAGTAACATTGTTTACATACCAAATCACATGTCCACATTCTCACCTGAGATGACACCTCGTTGCACAAAGTCCACACTGGCACTGGTCACCGGTCAGGGTCACGAACAGTTCACTCACTGTCGCTGTCCTCGCTGTCAGAGTCCTCGCCGGAGCCGGACTCCCAGCCCTCGGAGTCCGAGCCGAGCCAGTCGGGGAGCGACGGCTGCTCGACTATCGTCTTCCACTCGTTGAGCTTATGAAGGTCTGAGGGTCAATGGTTTGTCTGTGTCAGTAATGGCTGACAACAACATGGCGTAGGTATAGCTAATGCGAAAAGGTGAAACGCCATCTATTGGTTCAGTTTGGAACTAATCTACATTAGTTGGCCCACGCCACTAGTAAAATTTTCAGGTTTTTCGGGCGTTTATGATTACACTACTAATGGCCCGGCCTCATTTTGTATCGGGACCGACACCGCTAAATGTATTAGTTCAAAGTGTATCAATAGGTGACGCTGAGTGTCAATTACATCACGCAAGTGTTTCGGTTTTTAATTATCGCTAAAAATGTCTGGATGTTCCTTTATTTAGAGCACAAATCATTCAAGGAGTAAAAACAAGTCACAAATAATCACGTTTCATGCGTCAGTACACCAAAATTATATTTTTAAAGAAAAATAAATTCGTGATCTTGTCCGTAGATTCCGTCATTTTTGAGTGACCGAGACAGACATACGGAACGTGTCCGTGAGAGACACGACACGATAGATACGTGTTATAAAGGTACGGTATAAGGTGTACCTTATTAAGGCGGGCCAGAGCGTCCCATGGCCGACCGCATCGGCCAGGACAGGCCGCATTGACTGATTTTAAATACAGCGTACTAAAATAAAATGTCCCTCGAAATAAATGCAGGATGCATTTATTTCACCTCCAACATTCATATTTATGTTTTATATGTATAGACACAAGGGATTTGAAATTTAAATTTTCTTGTTTTGCTGCAGTACTCCATCGCATCGCATTTTTAATATCCGCCGCGCAAAAATGCGACGCGCTTCGTCCCTGCAGCATAGTGTGCTCTATATAAAATGCTTATGTCCCAGCCATCTGGTTATATTAGCCATCCAAAACATACACATATAATTATATTAGAATTAACAATGAAAGTTAGCCTATTCGAAATGTCTGATCAAAACTCAGCCAAGTGATTAACATTATTTCCGCTTTTCTCCACTGCAGCTCTAATAATCACCAAAACAAATATGGCGTCTGCAGAGAAAACCGCCGTGAATATTTATGGTTTGATTATATTGTTTTTGTTATAAGAAATAAATGTAATTTCCAAAATAGTCTTTAACTATTTCATTCATTTTCATTTTGTTCATTACGGAAGTGCGAATAATAGTACGTCGTCTGCATGTTTTTACAAAAAGTTTGAGTCGAGTGATTTAAGTTCAAACAACTATCGGCTTAGACATCTAATTGGATGATAGCGGCGATACACGTTCAGTCTTCTGGTTTAACATCGCGGTTAACGACATGGCTAGTTGTTCTTCAACAATTTGATTGGATGCTGGCATTTGACGAATTTAACCAGATAGCTGTGTGTCATATAAGGTAAGTATATAATATGTAGGCGGATTTTTGGGCTCCGGCCCGGTCACGCTGCGGCCCGTCCTAATGTGCGCGTACCTTAATACTTGTTCTTAAATTCGGGTGCTGAAATTTAAGTAAAGATTTATGTAGAATGTTAATGAATGTTCGAATGCACCCAATCGCGACTGTTTCCACAAATGCACTGGTGAGCTTAGATTAAATCAAATAGAGGAAGATACGGTACGCGCTTACAATAGTCAACTAAAATATGGGCTTTCACGCACACATCTACTTTCATACGATCTCACACGAGGAAAACCCGAATGAAACAATGTGCCACCAAACGATAAAGATAGAGCGATGGACTCCTTAATGGTGCGAGTGAGAGAAACGCGTCGCATCGTCGAGTTTGGCCTGGGATTTCAGCACCCGAATTTAAGAACACGTATTAAGGTACGCGCACATTAGGACGGGCCGCAGCGTGACCGGGGCGGAGCCCAAAAATCCGCCTACATACATACATACCTTATATGACACACAGCCATCAGGTTAAATTCGTCAAATGCCAGCATCCAATCAAATTGTTGAAGAACAACTAGCCATGTCGTTAACCGCAATGTTAAACCAGAAGACTTTTTTTTTTTATAGAAAGGTCAATCAGGATGACCTCACTCCGCCTGATGGTAAGCGGCCGTTAAATCCAAAAATGAGGCTGACAGGCACAGAAGAACTAACAAAGTACCCATTGTGTCTGCCATCCTCACCCTAATGGCCTGCTGAGATGCCGTTTCACGCCCCGCCTAAATGACCCCGGATTGTATGAAGGAGGAAACACATGAGCTGGGAGGGCATTCCAGAGACTGAACGTGTATCGCCGTTATCATCCAATTAGATGTCTAGGCCGATAGTTGTTTGAACTTAAATCACTCGACTCAAACTTTTTGATAGCCTATTCTAACTCTAGATGATGATGACTACTTACCTAGGCTGTACATGTCGCTAAGGTAGAACTGTTTGTCGTCCTTCTCCACGACTCCGCCATACAGGTAGAGCGTGGTGCGCTGCACGGCAAGCATGGCGGACATGCGCGCGCCGGGCCCGCACGCGCGCCGTTGGCCGGGGGCCAGGCCCGGCGCGGCGGGGGCCAGGCCCGGCGCGGCGGGGGCCAGGCCCGGCGCGCCGGCGGGGGCCGCGCCTAGCTTCATGGTGAATACTTCGTCTGTCACCACTGGGAGGAACACGAACTTAATCAGGTAAAAAAGTTGAATGTAGAGTCCGCGCCAAGAATGAAATCCCGCGAAAAACACGGAACTAACATTTTAGGTGCCTTACCCTTTATTACAAATTCCGATTTAAGAAAAGTTTCGGAACTAAACTCGTTCTAGCCCTTTTTAACATTGCTTGTTGGAACAAGATGGCATGCACATTAGTGCGGTAATAACTTTAGATCCCGTTTTGTAATAAAGGGGCTTATGTGCATGAACATGAAAAAATAATGAAATGAGCTAAAATTTGAATATTGATGGCGACTCAAGCGCGGTTTTGACTGGACTTTTTTGGTGGCGCGAACTCTAGTACAGTCTGCCTTTTTTATGTGACAGGTGGTAGACGAGCAGATGGATCGCCTGATGGTAAGCGACTGCCGCCGCCCATAGACAAAATCAAAATTATCTTAGCGTTCAAACCTATCAATAATACTTATTTTTTTGTCATTTGTTTTCGAAGAACAAATAAAGATGCGGGCATATTACTGACATACAGTTGCCTTGTGTCAAATGTACAGATATTTTTCCTAAGTTAGAAACGTGTTTAAGCATAGATTCAGTACGTTCAGTCGTAAGATCGCCGATATATAAAGCAGTCTGCTGTCTCCCTAATTCGATTTCCAAATGTATGACGTCACACTAATTAGGAGATATCTCATAAAATGTGATCAGTTGCGAAAATCATTGGACGTTATTTAAAGCCCTAAAGTTTACAACCAGTTCCCAAACCAAATTCAAGCATTATTGAAGTAGAGTAAGTTACCAGTGACAGCCTCCTCGGGCGCTTCCTCCGTCACTTCGCTTGGCTGCGCGGGCGCCGGCGCCTGCTCGGCCTTCAGCGTGACGTTGTGCCACTTGCCCGTCTCCAGGTCTAGCATTAGTAGGTCGTCGCTCATCTCACCGCGGAGTTCTTCTTCCGTTTCTTCCACATCCTAGAAGAATAGTCAAAATATTAGTTAAAACTTTACCGCCCATAAGTCGACCATTCTGGGATGATGCCGCATTTTGATGTCTCGGTAGTGGCGCCACTGTGTCGCACTTGTACATCACACCCAGAAATTTTATTGTGTTTGTTGTGTTCTTTTTGTTGTATGCTTTGTATTGTACCTGTTGTGTCTCGGTCTAGAATGTTGACTTTCTGTATTAATATTTATTTATGTATTTCAATATATATCTGCCACATTGTACACTTCTTTTAATATGTAATATACGTGTATAATATGTCTATTCCCACCTGCATTAAATATTGTATTCCTTCTTTTAGATCCTACCTAACTCACTCGCAACCAGGTCCCACCAGAATACCAGCGCTGCTGCGGCATCGCAGATAATGCCGTAGCAGCAAATGCTGAGGCTGGGACCTGATTGGCCACTCCCTTCACTTATTCCTTTAAAATGTAATATCCACCATCCAATGTTTCCGCTGTTGTATGTCATTCTGTATTATTGTATATTGTTTGTGGCCAATAAATGTATTTTCTTTCTTTCTTTCTTTCAATCTGACATTCGCGGAATGCGGCGGAATGCAGAGTGCGCTCGACCAATCAGTTAAAAGTCGGCGCCACGAAAGCAGTCCCGCGGCAAAACACGGAACTAACATTTTAAACTCCTTGTGCCATAAAGTTCAATTTGAATATTGATGGCGACTGGAGCGCGCTTTTCAGGGGACTGTTTTTGTGGCGCGGACTCTAGTCAGCCGTCGATATCGAATGACGTTTGTAGCTAGAGCTGTACTGATTTGGGCTTGCATCTGAGAGGCGCCCGGTGGTAGGCCTCGGGTATCACTGGATAGACAAGGTTGAGAAGGATCGCAGTCACCTTTTTTTTTTACTATAGGCTAACGCTCGACCACAATCTGATGAAAAGCGACGATGAGGTCAAGGATGATACGTGTTTGCCTAGAAAATGCTTTTTCACTCTTGCCTAACAGATTTCTCATGGCAGGATGAAAATATAAAGAAAGTGAGAATTATTGTATCGGAGGCCAAGTTTGACTTCGGGTCGCTGTGTCAACATAGTAGGTAATAAGTAGTGGCGTAGCTAAGCGTGGGCGACGTGGGCCATCGCCCACGTCTACGTTTAGCCACGCTACGCCACTGGTGATAAGACTTGGTTAATTAAGGGTCCGGCGAACAACGTATTTCCCATGGACACGTAGGTAATACCAAAATAATTTGCAATTTGAGGATATCTCGACATTTCATTGCTGTTACTCGGATTAAGAAAGTATTTTTATATGTATTTTTTTTAATTTTCACATTGCATTATAACTTGTAGCCGTAGGTAACTGTGGTTGGCTGCTGTAACGTAGCCGAAACGTCGAGTAAAATATGTGAGTACACAATGTTGTATCACATAATAAATATCGTGTTAATTCCTGTCTTGATTAATTATATTTATATATGTCTCGGTTAACACCTGAGGTCTTACCATGAGTTTGAAATACTATCATCGCTATTGAAAACTATTGCTCTGTCTCTTTCACATGCACCACATTGAAAGGGACAAAGCGATAGATTTCGATAGCGAGAACAGTTTTTCAAATTCATGGTAAGGGCACTGTGCACTGGTCTTAACAAAAATTTACCCACTTAAAAATATTTTTGCGATTGCATTTCTCAAATTTATTTATTTGGAAACAAACAGTCATTTACAAACTTTGCACAAAAATATGATTAATAATAGACTTACAGTTTCACTAATTGCAATTAAAAACAGCACTAAGATAGACGTATTTAAACTTTAGAACAAACAGTTTAGTTCAGAATAGACTTGAAACTATCGTTAGGGAAATTGAGATGACAATGGAAGCTAGTATAAATAAATAAGTATGTATGTAGTATGTTACAAATGAAATATACTCACACTGATACCTCCGAACACGTAAGCTCGACCACTGTGCACGTTAACGGCGGCGGCCTGGCCGGCGCGCGCGGGCGGCGCTAACGGGCCCCCCGTCAGCGTCCGCCACGTGAACGAGCCGTTCTTGGCTGCTAGCTTGAACAGCTCGGTGTGCGTGTGAGTCCGCTCTGTGCGTCCCTCTCGCACTCGGGAGAAGCCCCCGTACACCATAAGCTGTGATTAAAATATATATATATATATATATTGGTCCTAGCCGATTTCGGCTACAGCGACCGCTTACGGACTCCCATTACGAGTCAAATGCCTGTTGGACTGCCCTCTAGTGCGCGCGCCAGTGGCTGGCATAGCCTATCTTGGCGCTAAACCATCACGGTAATTATATGGGATAGCCGCAGGTGGTCTAGCTTTAAGCTCATCCCGTTTGGTATCCAGATCCTCCTTGCGTTTGTCTTCAAAAGCGTCGATGGTCCGCATTAGGAAAAGTCTCCACTCAGGTCTATTTACTGCCTGGGATTCCCATTTATTGGGATTCAGGAGCTGTCCTTGTGATTAAAATAAATATTTCACAACATCACATACAGTGATCTAAATCCGAGATAGCTCAAGCGCTTGTGTTACAGATATCAGAGCCAATAGCGGAATTACAAATATACATATAATACTTTTCTTTTGTACATCCTTATAATAAATAGAAACACCCTGACAAATACAAACAGACATGTTCATGCACATAAATGTTTGTACTGTGCGGGAATCGAACCCCCAACCCTTGCAACAGAGGCGGCATTCACTACCACTGATCCAAATGGGTCGACACAATTTACCACTTTGGGAGCGTCTCTTGCGCAAAGTATTGTGTTTAGAAAAAAAATGATGTTAAAAACCTCAACATCATTTTTAAAGACCTATCCCACACGTATAGGTTTGATGAATTAAAAATTTTGATTTTCAGTTTCAAGTATGGAGACCCCCCAATTTTTTCCAATTTTTGTGTAAAAATCGTAATGCGGTTAACAAAATACATCTATTTACCAAGTTTCAATAGTATAGTTCTTATAGTTTCGGAGAAAAGTGGCTGTGACATACGGACGGACGGACAGACATGACGAATCTATAAGGGTTCCGTTTTTGCCATTTGGCTAAGGAACCCAACTTCAGAACCAAGCTTCAGTATCAATGGGCTGACAGGACAGGAGTGATACGTGAAGCAGCGGCTGTACTCTGTATCGCCGAGCAAGGGTACCCGAGGCTGCGCACTCGTAGCTCCACTGGTCTTGCTAGTATCTATGGGCGGCGGCATTCGCTAATGATCAGGTGAACCGTTTACTTATCGGCCAGCCACTTCTGACATGAAAAATTTCAGCTCAATCGGTAAACGTGAAATGGGTCAAATTATTTAACTTGAAACCACAGATTACGGACAAAAAAACATTGGGACAGGTAAAACAAAATAAAAGCTTGTAAAAAGGATTTTTGACTTAATGTCCTATGTCCCCTAGGTGGGGCAAAGGGCGTCCACAGTGCGTTGCCATCTCGAACGGTCTTAAGCTTCGCGCTTTACTTCGCTCCAAGTTAGTCCTAAGACTTCTGCAGTGATAGTCAGCCGCCAGGATTGTTTAGGGCGGCCACGTTTCCGTTTTCCTTGGGGGGTTCCAATACTCAATTATTTATTGCATTCTACAGTGTGTACAACAATAATGGTTTTTTTTTCTCAATACTTAATACTATCCATTCTAGGGTTTGCCTCGGTATGTGGTCCGGATCGCTTCGGAGCGTGTGACCGATCTAGTTCCATTAGCAGCGTTAGATCTGCTGGTCGATCGGAGTCTCATCGCAACGATTCCACAAATCTAGGTTCGTTCTTTTCTCGGGCCAGTATACCCCGAGAATACGGCGAAGGCAGCAGTTTACGAAGACCTAGAGCCGATGCGCGATGTCTTGTAAAAAGGGTACCAACTAAGAAATAGGATAAGATTAACCCTAGCTTACTGGATACTCACACTGTCGCTCCCCACAGGCAGCATGAGGCAAGCAGAACGCGCGCAAGGCCCGCGCCCACTTGTGGCCACTTTGCTCCAAGTTCTTGTGTCCAAGCAGAAGCAAAACAGGTCGTCGAAGTAGCGGCATTCCCGACCGTCGTCGTTGTAGCCGCCGAAGATGAGCAGCTTGCGCCCGAGGAGCACCATGCGGTGCCCCGAGCGAGAAGACGGGCCGTTTGGTGCTACCACCTGTGAAGATAGCCTTCGGTTTGTAAAGAAGTATTCAAGAATAAAGTTTGAAGGCTCCAGTTTGTAAATACGAATGCAAGAATAAACTTTGAAGGCTTAAGTTGGTAAAGAAGAATGCAAGAATAAAGTTTGAAGGCCTCAGTTTGAAAAGAAGAATGCAAGATTCAGGATGGTGTAGAGCTTGCATCCATGCATTTGGATCTCTAGTAGTTTCATAACACAGACATTTGTGTAAAAATTACAATTAAACATTTATTCGTAGTTATTTATAATTAACCTTCTCCCATTTTTTGTCAGCTAGTGAAAAGCACCACAAGTCTTTGTAGTGGTGGAACTGGGTCTCGGTAGGGCTTGTGAACTCTCCTCCAAACACCCACAGCTCACCTCTGTAAATGAAATATTTATTGATGAATGATAGAATTCAATAATTCATTGCCTTATTTGTTTTGTTTGCATTATTTTATTGCAAAGAAAACAAATAAGGTAATCTTCTTGTTCTTGCAATGCAATAAAATAAATCTCGTCTCTGATTTCTTTCCCTTACTGTGCAAAACCTGGATGCGAATTTTAACTAGGTTCAAGGATCTCTATGAGGCACTTCACTGCACAAATAAACACCAAATTTGTACACTAAAAACCAATAGACCTATGCACCGAAATTAGCCCTACCCACCGAATCCTAAAAAAAAAGGTTGGTAAAACCTGAAAATTTGATTTGACAATGAGTGACATTGATAGATTTGACAGTGGCATATCTGTCATTGTATGGTTCTTACATTTAGAGTTAGGATTGATGAATGGAAAGTCACTGGTAAGATTCACTGAGAGTTTATTCTAAAATAGACACGAATATACAGAAAAGGAAGGCTAGACACTAAATGGTGAAATATGGTGAGAATGGTGTGAGTGAATACGCGCGATTGGTACGATGATCGGTTATACACTAAGTACAAAAAATAATTATAATAAATCGCATAAACACCGCGAATTGGAGCATATTCGGGTCAAATTACAGACGCGCCGCGACATGTAATTCAATGTACGGTCAAAGATCGTACATGCTCCCGTGCGAGAGAAAGTAAAGATAAGAAAAGTTTAATGGTGAAGTAAGCTAATACTAGCGAATTTAATGGTACGAGTATGCTAACATTAGAAAATTAAAAGTGAAAAGTGCAAGATGAAATGAGTGTGGTTTACAAGGTGAAAGAACAATAATCTATAAAGCTAAGTCTTATTTTAAAGTTAGTCAGACGTTTCGAAGTGTTTACGGAAATTTGGCAACGATGCCATGTGAGCACGCGCACTGACACTAGGCACTTCGACTCTCACATCATTTACACTTTTACACTGTTCACTAGTGACGCACTCTTTGACACTAACGCACTTCACATTAGCACTTTCGGATGCGTCGAGGTCGCAGCAGGCGCGCGACTGCCGAGCACTCCTGTGCGCGCGCCGCCGCCGCCAGCACAGCCAGCCCAATCCGCAGGACACGAAGATGCCCATAAACACGTAGATGGCCGCGTAGTGGTGGATGTCATGGTATGAGATGACATCAGCTACTCCTGGTTCTGATTTCATATCCTTGATCTGATCTCCAACAAACTTCAGATCCTTATCCAAACCGTTATCTCCCATTTCAATGGTGGTGTTAGGAATAGCTATATTAATTATGTGATTGATAGGAGATATCTCCGGCGTCATAATGTCTGCTTCAATGTTTATGTTATTCGAGAAATGCTTATGCGATGTTATGGAGAACGAGTCGCCCTTGATGACGCAGCTGTCCCCCAGCGAGATAACGCCGGAGTGACGTAGTCGCTCCGCAGTAATTTGTTGATCACATATGATCCGTACAGGACATTCCCCACAACAAGTAAACAAGTAAGTATTTGTCTTATGAAGCTGAGACCACGTATGTTCGCATGGAATGGTTAGAGTTTTGCAGCTTTTTCGGAGCACATCCATAACGCACAGATTTTGCTCTGACTTGAATTGGTAAAGTGGTGATTGTAATGGGCATAAGTGGACATCCATGTCATAAGACATACAAGCTTGATGTATTTGATCGCTCATTGGTATGTACATATCTTTCTGTAAGTTGATCGCAACATGACTAGCGATAGGGAGTAGGGTGACCATGTAGTTGTCAATTTCTTTAGGAATAGGTATAATCTTGTAGATGTCGAATAAATCTCTGCTTACAAGAGGGATCTTTATTTCGAATAATAAGAATTCCTTGGTAATTCTTGCCTTTACCTTCAGCAAATGGTAGAGCTTCGGTAACTGGTTAAAAATGTTATCTAATGGTAACGATAAATCTTTGGGAATACGTCCAGCAATAAAGTGTAACTCCTGCAGTAGCTGTTCTGGTTTTAGCAGATGGACGTTAAAGTTTCCATAATAAATATTGGTGATAGCATCAAGTAATGTATCTTGAACCTTTCGTAAATCGGACAAGATATTATTGGCACTGATGGCGGTTATGGCGAAGTCATTGCTGGTGGCGAAATCTTGTAATTCAGATTTCATCTCGTTTTCTGCCTTTTCAAGATTGTTTAAGTGCTGGTTGAAGATTTTATATTGTTTCTCCACGGATGTTTTCGCTTTTTTCAGCCAATTATATTCACCTTCTATGATCGATGTCTGGTTTCGCCATAGACTCTCAAGATGTTTTTCATTGGAGTGAATAAGTTTGATGTCCTTTGAATATTGTTCGGCGAAGTCATGATCTAATATCCCGAACAAAGAATGGGCAATGTTGCCTACGCCATTGATAAGGCCACGACGTCGACGATGAGTCGCGTGCGCCGGTGTCTGGTGACCGAGTAACATTGCATTGTAGTGATTATATTCGTCATAACTGTGACGTAATTGTAACAAGATGACATCACATTGATTTTTTATTTTCGGGTGAAGACATATATTTGTCAGATGGTCTACGTATTTATCGAATAATTCTGCACCTTCCCAATATGGTTTTAGATCTAAATATGCTATAAGCTTCCATTCGTCTCGTATTAAATACATTATTCTGGTGTGTCCCGCCAAATAACTGTATGGTACTTTTGGTCGTCTTCGTTTAACCCAATTTGACGGAACATTTTCTCGATGTCCGCTACAAAGGCATACTGGTACTTACGCCACCTTAATATTAAGGCTTGAAGGTCCTGTTGTAAGTTAGGACCTGCCTCCATGACGTCATTTAAACTAAGTCCCGTGGAAGTTTTGGCCGATGCATTAAAAACGACCCTAAGTGAACTAGAAGAAGACTCAGGTCGCAATACACCGTGATGCGGTAAATAACAATGGAGTTTCATGTTACCGTCGCCGGCCGGAACCATGTGACCTATTACGCGATATTCGTCAATGAATTGTACATAATCTTTAGCGAGTGATTTATTTTTAGATAATTTTCTCTCAAGCTGATAAAACTGAGCGACTGCCATATGTTTTGATGATCCTAATAGCTTTTCATAATTTGGTTTGAATGGTATTCTCACATGGTATCTTCCGCTTTCGTCTCTTGTGGTGGTAGATTGGTAATATTTAACGCAATTGGCTTCCGCTTCAGAGAGTTCGGATGGTGAGTGGGTAATATCCTCTATCTCCCAGAATTTTTGCAACTCATCTGTCTGGTTGATGACGACATTGCAGTGAAAGGTTTGGACATTACCGCATAAGATCCATCCTAGTTGCGTCTCTTGAGCAACAGGATAACTTGGGCCCATCTTTATAATACCACTCATTATTATAGATGAATAGACTTCGGCGCCCAATAAAATGTCGATCTGCTTGCTGACATAGAATTCAGGGTCAGCAAGGTCAATATTATCTAGATATTTCCACGATGGTTTTTCATAGGATTTATTTGGTAATTTATTTATAAGACTTCTCATTATAAATGCATCGGTACTGGTTGAGAAATCATTATGCAATGAGAATATCTGAATGCGAATGACTCCTTTACAGTTATTCTCTTTGGAACCGACACCGAAAATTACGCCCTTGCAGCGTTGTCTGGTTAAACCTAGCCGTTGGGCCGCATTTTCGGTAATAAGAGAAGTTTGGGAGCCCTGGTCAATGACCACCCTCATGCTATGGTGACTACCATCGGCCGCCTGGACTTTAACCTTTGCTGTCGTCAACAGAGTTTCGGCCACATGTTCATTGGAAACATGCATTGCGCTTCGATCAATCGTTGGTGTAGGGTTACTCGTAGCCGGGCAGTTTGATGCCGCAAATAACTCATGTATCAAAGAATTATGTTTGCCGTTACAGTGCCGACACGTTTTGTTTGATAGGCATTCTTTACCGCGATGATCATAAAGACAATTTTTGCATAAATTGTTTTTTGCAATAGTCTTACGTTTAATTTCCGCTCTAGATTCCCGGAATAGCTTACACAAGTAAATGGCATGGTTTTCGTTGCAATGTGGGCACCTTTTGGATTCCACGTGCATGGTTTTGTATGCTGGTGATGGTTTGGTAAAAGATTTACTTGCTGGGTAACTGGTTGATGGTTGATGAAATGGTCTCTTTACCCGGTAATCTTCATGTAGTACTTGCTTAATCGACTCGTGTTTACGTCGGAATGCTTGTAATGACGTAAACTTGGTCTCTAAGAAGTTTAAAAACTCACTCAAAGATGGTAACTCTTTCGGAGAGTTCAGTGATTCCACGTAGTCGTTGTGGGATTCGACGTCTAGTTTTTGCGCTAATAGATGAACGATTAATGGATCCCACGTGGACGTGTTGACTCCTATCTTCTGGATGGCGTGAAGAGTCTCATTAGTGGTGTCGTGAAGTTTTTTGATGAGAGCAGCCGATTGAACTTGCATGACTGGTAGGTTGAGAAGAGTAGAAATGTGAGAGGTGAATATTAATTTGTTATTATTGAATCGGTGGTTCAATATGTCCCCACGAGACCTGGTAATTCTCTGAGCTCACGTTCAAATGCTGAATTAATTTTTCAGCTTCGCCTTTCAATTTACTTTTCAAAAATTGGTGTTTTTGTACGTTTGACAAGGATGGATTATTATGAATAGATTCACGGAATAAATCCTTAAAAGAAGTCCACTGCTGGTAACTTCCGCTGAAAGAAGGTATTTCCATCTGTGGTGTGACCTTCTCTCTAAATGATACAGAACACATCTTATTATTTATTTCCCTCTTCATAAACGCAAATGATTTTTCGTATTTAGAAAATTCCGTTTCATATGCCATATAATTTTCGTCATCTTCGTCTTTCTGTTCGCTATCGATCTCCCAGTGTAACGAGTCGATGATTCCCCACCTGGACTCCAACATCTTGAGAGCATCTTCAAACTCCCACTTACTGGCCAGCGCTTCGATGTTGACATTGGCCACTGTTCTAGAAAACGCTTTAAAGTTGCTACACTGCTTGCGTAACAAGTCTTCTAGTTTGCTGGTGTTAACTTGACCTTCCATCTTGGAAAGATTAAGTTGTGGGAGGATACGCTTGGTTGTCTGGTCGCCTAGGATAGATGGTTTTATCACTGGTGTAGTTGGTCTACTTCCTTCTGGTAGAAAGCTTTGTAGGTATTGCCTGGTTTTGTTATAAAAATCCCTTGTACGATCATATTCCATGCCCGTAAAGTATGTATTATTCTGATCTCCTAAGCCGCATATTTGGATGTGGTTAGAATTAAACTCATTCCAATACGTGTCTAAAGTGTCAAGCTTCCTCCTTACATAATCTGGTGTTTTTCGGTCTTGGCCATCCTTCTTGAAATTTTTCAGAAGGCTGTCCATTCCTTGCATAAGCTGGTTTTGCGTTGCTAACAAATTGTCCAGCTCCATGGTGATTACAACGACAAAGTCAATATAAATGGAAAGATCTTACTTGGTTTGGTGGTCTGGTATTGTGCCGCTTTGAACCTTGGTTTGGGTCAATGCCGTTGGTGAATGGTTGCTCAGCCTGGTGATGGCGAAAGCAGGCTATGGACTGGTCTGTCCACAACGCTGGTGATACAGGAACCCCTCGTCGAATAGCAGTTAAGATCCAGCAGGGCGTGGTAAGCCCCTTGGTGAATCCTCGCAACTCGAGACTGTCACTGGTTAACACTCGCGAATGGGCTCCTTCGTCGCTCGAAGGACCATTCAAATGTATGGTTCTTACATTTAGAGTTAGGATTGATGAATGGAAAGTCACTGGTAAGATTCACTGAGAGTTTATTCTAAAATAGACACGAATATACAGAAAGGGAAGGCTAGACACTAAATGGTGAAATATGGTGAGAATGGTGTGAGTGAATACGCGCGATTGGTACGATGATCGGTTATACACTAAGTACAAAAAATAATTATAATAAATCGCATAAACACCGCGAATTGAAGCATATTCGGGTCAAATTACAGACGCGCCGCGACATGTAATTCAATGTACGGTCAAAGATCGTACAGTCATAGTTTTTTTTGGTCTTGAATTCCAGTTTCAAGTATAAGAGAAAGAAGGCCATAGATTTTGGCAACAAATAGACCTTAGACCCTTGTGTCAATTCTTCACATGAAATAATTGGCTGTAGGTAATATAAAAGCAAAGTCCAATATGTAAGCTTTTGTTTATTTATTTTTTGTTTGTGTATATACCCTGAAAACCCCAGAACAAAACATAGGAGTTACCTACATAAAATGGTAATGAACTTAAACATTATATCATTCAAGATCTCAAAAAAGGAATGAAACATACTTGTTAGCTGGTGTAGCAATGGCCTGGTGAGCACTACGGGGTGGAGGCCCGCCTGGTGCCTTCACTTGTCGCCATGAGTTCTTCTCTGGGTTGAAGAAAAGGAGCTCATTGTATACCTCTGTCTGAAAAGAGACCAGATGCATAGATATATCCCTGAAATACCATATTGATAAATTTCACTGTTTTTATGTTTGTTTACCTTTCATCAGGCTAATCTACCCACAGCTAAGTATTGACCAATCCGGGGGAAAAGGGGGGTTTAAAGGTTGGCATCGCACTTGTGACTCTACTGGTATCTATAGGCGGCGGCAATCGCTTACCATCAGATGATCCATCTGCTCATATGCCACCTAACACTTAAAAAAAAACAATCTTTCCCCATATTCCTCATACATTGCTTCCTCACCACATTTGCAATACCATACAGTGACTACCATACATTGCTTCCTCACCACATTTGCAATACCATACAGTGACTAATAAGTAGATGGTTTGCTCTAAGGTTCTGTTCATATGGATGGCAAACTTCCACCTTGCATAGGACAGGAAGTCTGCCAACAGCACAGATAGTCGTCCACAGGACATCACCAAATTCATGGCTGCCATTTAATCAGTGCTTTGGTCCACCCATTTTCCCTACTTTTGCCAGGTGCTCTGAAAATCTACAACCAACACATTTATATTGAAAAGATTACATACTGTTTGTCCATTATGGTATTCACCCCCAAACATGATCAACTCATTGCTGGTGGGATGCGGCGTGAGTGAGGCATATGCCCTCGCCGACGGTGGGCCCGGGAGAACCTTTTCAGTGGCTGCTGAGCGTTTCGCTTCCTCTTTTTCGATTTCAGCGATCACTTTCGCAATGTCTTCCTGAAATCCATATAACGTTTTAATTACTTAGGTTGCCACCAAATAGACCATATAAAATAGAAACATTAAGTTATTTTTCGAAATGACAGCAAGAATTTCTACAAAAAATACAATATTGGTACAAAAAAACAAGGCATGAACTAACCTCTCCCAGATCGGCCAATTCTTTCTTCAATTTACTAGCTAATTTTTTTTCCGTTTTAGCAGCGGTTTTTACAGCACCGCTGACTTTATTTTTGTTTTTCTTTTTACCCATAATTAAGCACTTTAATTAAAACCTTGGTAATTAAAAAATATTCCGATTTCCGAAGTTCCTTTATAAAATATCCACATTAACATGCGTTCTAAAACATAACATAAGCATTTGTAACATTTCTTATGACATTGAACTTTTTATTAATAAAAACTTAAAAATAGTTGGTTATATATTTATTTAAAAAGTCCAGTTTCCTAAAATATCCTGTTTTGTCGTCTTTTTTGTTATAAATAAGAATTAAATGGCTTACATACATGGCTCCCCACATTTTTTATAGGATTTTTGTTTGGTCATAGTCATAGATGTGTTTGGTATTCGAACGCGTTTTGCTTGCCGAATGACATTTGATAAATCGTTTAGTTCACAGAGTAACTTTGGTTTAATGGACAACATTTCAAAATTGCTAAGCTCTGAAACAAAAAATACCATTTCTTTATTTACTTTTCCGCTGCGCGAATATATATTTATTAATTTTTTATATTGCTTATTTACTGAGAAAAAAATTAAAAACTAAAAAACGTAAGATCGGACGGCAGAATGTAAAATATTTCTTTGCTTAGCACATTATAGTTTTAAATTTACGAAATGCCAAACCCATGACATGCAACTGTCAAAAAAAAGACAACTTGTCGACGTTGAATGAATGAATGGCGTTGACAATGTTGACACTAGTATTATTTACCTTTGACAGTAGTACCTTTTTTTTATTAAAACAATGATAAGCAAAGGAATATCGCTGTATTCAGCCGTCCGATGACGTCATTTGGCGCTTACGTCTATTTAGAATATAAAGAATTTTAATAATTATTTAATGCATGAAAATGGACAAATTTTGAAAAAAGAAAAAATATGGGACCGTTCATTTTATGTCTATATTCATATAAAAAAACAATATGGACATGTTAAAAATATGAAATGTTGTCCATTGTTGGGTTCTCAAAAAAATCCTGCATACCTATCTACTAAATAATTTTATAAAAGTTAAGGAATATAAAATCAAACTTGTATCTGCTACTTTTTCCATGAAGCGTTTAGTTATCCCATTTTTTATGTTTGTATGTTATAGATTATAATCTGTATAACACTTATAAAAAATAAAACTGTCATCGTCATCTGTTTTGCTGTCATTATTTTTTAGCCAACTTTGCTGGCTGATGTGCTTTTTTTCTTGAACTCTCTTCTTATTTATTTTCCTACAAAATAAAGTAAAATAATTATCTTGCTGTAATCGATCTCATAACATGTACATATGTGTAACTATTTATTTATAAATTTCAAGTAAAAGGTCGTTTTCTCAAGCCGTCGTCATGATGTCGACTCCAGGAAGCTCGGTAAGTTGTTTTTTGAAAATGTTGCGTAAATTATTTGTGATTGTGTGCAATTTTTCATATTTCTATCGTTTCATCAGGCGGCGGGTGGATCTAACGTGCAAGAGTTCAAAATTAGAGTGCCAAAGAATGTTAAAAAGAAGTATCATGTAATGCGATTCAACGCGACCCTCAACGTAGACTTTGCAAAATGGACGCACGTAAAAATGGAGCGAGAGAATAATATCAAAGAGTTCAAAGGGATCGACGAAGAAATGCCTAAGTAAGATATGTTTTTCCTATTCACAAACAGGGTCTGTACCTATGTGTACCTTTAGGATCAGTGAATGTTTACTCATTTTAACTTTCGTCAATGTTCTTGTAGAAACCTGTTTTGTTCTGTGTTGAACCCATTTCCAGATAGTGTTTATAACCAGTATAACTGACAAAGGTTTGAACATTAATTTATTGATGAATTACTGTTAAAATTTTACCTTTAAAGAGAACTTAGGTATTACAACAATGATGATAGCTCAGTCGTTCAGAAGGCCCCTTTCATCAACATGCACCTCTGGATTTTTCCAATTTATGTGCATATTTCTACCATTAGCTTGGCGGTGAGGGGAAACATTGTGGAAAACTGTAAGAGTAATTGATACAACAATGTTATTTTTTATGTGGTAGGTGGCAGTCCATAATGATGTGATATTGTGGTTTCCTGCATGTACAAATTTATTGTTAAGTCATTATAAATAAATGTGTTCAGTCAGGGTGTCTGATAAGTTCGTTGACCTACACACAATAGTCAGCATTTATCATATAGTTTACCAACATTATGATAAATTATTTAATGTTGGTGTAAGAGAATTTAATGATACTTTTAAAACAAATACCTCTAAAACCAAATTCAGTGACTAGGCCACTACAGGTATTTATAAAAGTAGAAAGAGGTTATTTGAATTGTATGATATTAAGGCCAACTCTAATGACCCAACGACATTAGAATATTCAAAGCTATTTAAAAAGTATGCGCAGTGCCAATTCAAATTACTTTAAAAATAAGATAATGAAAGGTAGTAATAAAAGTAAAGTTACATGGAATATCATAAATAATGAGACTGCAAGTCTCGTTATTTAAAACAAAACACAACAAAGCAAGCTCTCTCTTAAAATTGATGGAGAATCTATTAATACAAACTATGAAGTGGCAAACACATTTGAGTCATTCTTTTCAAACACTCCAGTCACTACCACCAAAACATTAAATTTGAGTCCGCATCTCGCTGCTTCTCTCATCAAGTCACATGTAGATGAGTGCACCACATCTTTTAGATTTAGTCATACAAACTCAGTGATTATTCTTAAAACATTTAAAGATGTAAATATTAAAAAGACTGAGTACTCATGGGGAATTTTGATAGATATAATACAAAATATAATACACTCTATCGCACCCCACTTAGCTAATAATATTTAACAGATGTGTTGACGAGGGTTAATTTCCAAATAAGATGAAAATTAGTAAAATCATACCTTTATTCAAATCTCGAGAAAGGAGTCACCTGTCTAACTTTAGGCCAATATCCATATTGCCAGCACTCTGTAAAATATTCGAAAAAATTATATTTACTCAACTTTTGTCTTATTTTAATATTAATAAATAACTGCATGGAAAACAGTAGGGATTTACTAAAGGAAAATCCACTGCTGATGCAGGAGTGGCTCTTATCAAAGATGTTTTTGATGCGTGGGAGAAAAAGCAGGACGCAATAGGTGTTTTCTGTGATTTGTCGAAAACATTTGATTGCGTTAATTATGAAACACTATTGATGAAGTTATGGCATTACGGTGTATTGAATAACGCACTGGATATGATTCAATCTTATTTGTATAATAGAATTCAAAAGGTTAATGTTAATGGAATCGACTCTTCTGGCGCTCCTCTATTAATGGGAGTGCCCCTGGGCTCAATATTAGGGCCTTTGTTGTTCTTAAGGTGACGGGTAGGGCACACTAGCGACGATAATTGATTTTAAGTTTTAGCTACTAAACCGGATCTATTTTAAACAATTTGGGGGTTACGACCTCTCGGCAAAAACTTATACTATTTATTAAATAACCATGCACAAATGCACTCAACATTTGTACGCGACATTGATTCACGCAAAAAGTGGCCGCTTTTTTCGGTATACAATTTTTCGCGACCAAACACGGACCCAACATTTGTGCATGTTTATTTAATAAATAGTATAAGTATTTGCTCAGAGGTTGTAACCCCGAAATTGTTTAAAATAGATCCGGTTTAGTAGCTAACAATTAAAAACGAATGGTGTCGTTAGTTAGGGCTACCCGTCGCCTTAATATACGTAAATGACCTTCCATACTTTACGAAAGATATATGTGAGATAGTGTTATTTGCTGACGACACTTCCTTGATTTTTAAGGTTTATAGATGTAAAGAATCAATTAACGACGTAAGTGATACTCTCTCACAGGTATTGCACTGGTTTATGACTAAAAATTTACTTCTTAACTCAAAGATATTAGATTATGAACATTTACAGATGCTTTAATTTTGCCTAATCATAATAATTTGTCTTAAGAAGCTGCAAAGTTTCATTTTAGCATCGTTTATTCAGTGAAACCACTTTTTGCTTTCACAGATTTGGCGCGGGGTCAGAATATGGACGTGACATACGCGAGGAGGCGCGCCGCAAGAAGTTCGGCATCATCTCTCGCAAGTACAAGCCTGAGGATCAGCCTTGGATACTTAAAGTGGGCGGCAAGACTGGCAAAAAGTTAGTTATAATACCTAAATTACAGTATTGACAAATGCTATGCTTGTAAAAAAAATTAGGGTTGGGCTTAGTGTGTTAACACTGAACTAATGTGTTTTCTCTTGAAATCTCCCTTGCAAACATTTTTTTTATTAACTTTTTTTAAGTGAGCAGATATGCTGGTTCTTTTCAGACCAGCATCATTACAACCAGTTTGATCATTTGTGATTAATCAACTGTATTTAAGGGCTTACCAAAGGAAAAGGGATGCATAAGCATACGGGCTTTAGACCAGAAAAGTTTATAGCTATAACTAGTATTTCTTATAAACCCTTATGGATTGAAGCTTGCATGCTCGCTCATATGTCTTTTTGGCTTGGAGCCCGCAGTTACAGCAGCCAATTTCTATGATTAGCCTAGCCTATTAAGAAATCTAGTTAAAGTAAAAAAATATCTAGTGAGAGAGCCACGCCACGTCCTCATAGAAATCCGACGTGAAGCAGCGCCGCCGAGTTATTGAGGGTGCCGGTGGCCTGATCGGGCGTTTAAAGGTTGGCAGCGCGTTGACTCCATTAGTGTTACGGGTGACTATGGGCAGCGGCAATCGCTTACCATCAGGTGATCTGTCTCCAACTGCCACATTAATAAAATCAACCTTTTAGGTTTAAAGGCATCCGTGAAGGAGGCGTGTCGGAGAACGCGGCGTACTACGTGTTCACGCACGCGGCGGACGGCGCCATCGACGCGTACCCGCTGCAGGAGTGGTACAACTTCCAGCCCATCCAGAGGTACAAGGCCCTGTCTGCGGAGGAGGCCGAGCAAGAGTTTGGCAGGTAAGACAAATTGTTCAATTTGTTTTATTACAAATACTCGTCATCATTATCTCTGTGTGCTAGCCAGGTTGGGTCCTAAGACGTTGCTTAGGAGCGCAGGGTACGCTAGGACTATGTTAGGATTTAGAGAGTATGGTAATTACAATGAATCAACTGCCATCTATCAGTGGCAACCCTTAAACGAAGAACCAACACAAATGAATCATGGTTACATGGCTTAGAAACTATCCAGAATGTGCAGGTTTCCTCACAATGTATTCCTTCACTGTAAGCTGTGCAAATGGTACAGACCACCAAATATCAGGTTACTACAATCTGTCAAAATTCCTCAATGGATATTGAACCGAACGTGTTTGACATTAAGGTGAAAGTCGAATGAACGCGCTCCGCTAAAAAAGCGTATGTTCTGATTCACTGAGCTGAAATGAAACGTGGACTCCTTTTTCACTTAGGCTCTCATTCCGGTCCACTGTACATGATGGGTCTGCTGGCTACAGAAGCAGGTACCATAGCATCGATTACCTTGATTGATATCTTTATGTTAATGCGAACCAGTCCCAAAGACACAATGTTACTAGTTACCATTTATCCCGTCCACAGACGCAACAAAGTGATGAATTACTTCTCGCTGATGTTCCGCAAGCGCATGCGCGGCGACGACGGCACCGATGACGTCGATGACCCCGACGAGAAGAAGACCAAGACCACCAAGGCCAAGAAAGGTAAGTGCAAACAATCCTATTTTAATGGCAAAGATAAGAATCATTTCACAAACTAAGATGAAACACCCTGTCAGCTTGATTGCCAGTTACCGCCTTTTAATGTTGCAAATTGTGTAAACCCAACGGTTGCCTAAGAAGTCGCTACAAGCTGTACCTGTATTCTGTTTCTAGACAATAAAGAATTAATCTATCTATATAATATGTTAGATGGCTTATCAATTTACTAATATGTAGTTAGTTAGCTTAGGCCCGACTCGACCAATCATAATGCGATACTAAATCTATGGTGTAGCACTGTCAAATCTGTTGTTTTACTTACTTTACTCTTAGTCATCATATCAGCCAATAGACGTCCACTGCTGAACATAGGCCTTCCCCAATGTTCTCCACACAGATCGGTCCTGTGCCGCCCGCATCCAATGGATTCCCAATGGATTACTCTTATTAGTAATTTATGTAAAATGTAGTTTTATTTTTATCAACAAAAGCTTGTGTACAAAAAACAATAAAGCACTTGTAAAATTTAAGAAAATGTAGGCCATCTTTGTCTTATTAATAGGGTGATATTTATTTAGAGTTACAAAAAAAATGTCATCGAATACTAAATACAATTATTTTTTTAGACTTAAAAATATCAGAAATGGACGAATGGATCGACTCGGACGACGAATCATCGGACTCGGACGGCGGCGGCGAGAAGGACAACGATAGTGATTCCAATGCCAAAAAGAAGAAGAAGGACAAAAAAGGTTAGTATACCGATCGGTATTGGTAGATAGTGGGCCTACCATCATCGTATCTGATGTTGGTAGGCCCGCCACCACCACCAGCTGGGAGGCAGCTGCTGTGCTGTGCCGTGCTCGAGTGACTAGTTTTTTTTAATGAAAGGCCAATCAGGATGACCTCACTCCGCCTGATGGTAAGCGGCCGTGAAATCAAAATATGAGGCTGACAGGCACAAAAGAACTAACAAAATACACATTGTAATCTCCCATTGTAATTGTAAAAGTTTATTGTAATCTCCCCTTTTTTTATGTGATCACCTGATGGTAAGTGATTGCCGCCACCCATGGACACCCGAGACACAAGTGGAGTCACATTTGCGCTGCCAACCTTTAAACCCCTCTTTCCCTCGGATTGGGCCTCCGTTACCTTCACTCACGCAGCGGAACACAGCACATTGCTGCTTCACAGCGGTTTTCTGTGAGGCCGTGGTATAGCCTTTCTAACATAATATCGTTGTAAACATCTCTACGGCTTATATACTAACGATGACTGACGTCACATCACGTATCACATACGTGACTGATCAGCAGATCTGGATCTGCTACATAGCGAACGTGAAAGACAGCAGTTGCCTGTGGAGATAACTTAATATGCATGACTAACCGGTACAGTTAGCCAAGGTTCTTTCTGTTATTTATAAAAAAAAGTTGTTATAGAATAAAATGTTTGGAGCATGTAAATAATAGACTTTTGTACTAGGTCAGAGATTGGCAGATTTTTTGAATAGCATTGAGAAATAACGGTAAAAAGGAGCCTTGTTCAAAATTTCAGTTTCTAATCTTATGTATTATTTTTGTTATGAGCCCTCAAAGGCAAAGATTGGCAAGTAAATTTGAAGTCTTAAATTTACGACATATTTATATAGCAATTGATATTCAATTTATAGCATCTTTTGTTAAGAAACTATTTACATAAACGCACTATTTCATATAGCTATCGAACATAGCTATCTCGTGCACAAACCCGTGAGGGCTGACGTCACGCCTCGCGTCGCTGTTTGTATGGAACGTTTTGGGCAAGTCTATTTTATGTGATTTTCAAATTGACCTTGCACGGATGTTTTCACTTTTGAGGGGTTCTTATATTACCAACAAGAGAAAAAAAATAGGACACAAGCCTTTTTCTAAACATATTAATAAAACACTTTTTTCAAATCACTAAAGTAGGCAGAAAAAAACCTTTAAAAACCACGAAGAACCAAGATATGAAGTGTTAAAAATATTATTTAATACATTTTAGTTCGTGGTTTTTGAAGGAGTTTTTTTTTCGTAGAAAAGTCTTTTTAGTGTCTCATTTTTTGGCAGGAGCAAACTTGATTGATGTATTATTACTTTTTTAATATTTTTTCTACTTAGTAGTTAGTACTTTAGATGTTTTTTCTTCATTTTTGTTAATATTTACTTCTAATATAAAAAAATGTTTCTATTTTTGTATGCATACGATACTGGAATCAGCTCCACGTGAGTAGTAAAATGTACAGTATATTCAATAATTTAAACTCTTCACTACATTAAGATTTAGCATTTCGTAACACCACTTGATGTGCGAGCGAGCGCGAGCAAAGGCAACCAAGTAAAACGCAATAAAATTTGCGAAGTGAAAAATTGAACCTTATTGTTAAGACGTTAAGGTAGAATTATTTTACTTTCGCAAATTTTGTTGAGTTTTATTTCGTCAGCCTGAACCATATAGGATGTAATGTTATGTCACAGCGGCTGTGAACAAAAAGAAGAAGAAGGTGGATGACGAGGCGTTCGAGGAGAGCGACGACGGAGACGAGGAGGGCCGCGAGAGGGATTACATCTCTGACTCCTCGGACAGGTAATAATAGGGGTTAAAGTATGAAATTGCGGTTTTTTTCTAGACATACCAATATGTAGAGCGCGTAAAGGGTTACCGCGAAGCGTGTAGGGTTAGGCGTAACGATCTCTTTGTCTCTGTCCCACTCTCCCGTTCATGCTACCATCGAACGATGTGCGCACCTGTAGGAGCCCCGCCAGTTTCAGCCACTAGACCTTGCAAAAACGTATTTTTCAAAAGATTGGAACATTTGCATCTGGATTAGTTCAGAGATGCGGAACAGTGAGCGCTCCATTTAGACATCGACTCTCAGATAGATCCATGATTCATTCCGCTCTTTCGGATCATTCGGCTTACTCGGATCATTCAGCTCATTCAGCTCGTCGGATCATTGCGCTCATTCGGATCATTCGGCTCATTCGGATCATTCAGCTCATTCAGCTCGTCGGATCATTGCGCTCATTCGGATCATTCGGCTCATTCGGATCATTCAGCTCATTCAGCTCGTCGGATCATTGCGCTCATTCGGATCATTCGGCTCATTCGGATCATTCGGCTCATTCGGATCATTCAGCTCATTCAGCTCGTCGGATCATTGCGCTCATTCGGATCATTCGGCTCATTCGGATCATTCGACTCATTCGGATCATTCAGCTCATTCGGATCATTCAGCTCATTCGGATCACTCGGTTCACTTGAACTCGAGATCCAATTGAGTCGAATGATACATTCGGAGCGAACATTATAGATTTAAGTTTTTTTCTGAAATCATATTCTAAATGTACCTAAACGTTGTCCATTAAATAATAACATTTGTTTAGTAAGTTATTATTGTGTATGTATTACACTACCTCTAGAATGCGCTCGCGACGTTGTTCACGCACAAATTCCTCATCTTGCGTCCAAAGCTGCTCTGGAGCCCGGGGTACCCCCCTTGCTTAGACTATGATTCAGGATTTATTGAATCTGGTAAATATAATGAAGCGTCTGCCGTCTGACTTTCTCAATGGTCAGACAGCGAAAGCAGACCAACTGAATCGTGATTACACGTTTCAGAAACCATCCGAAAACATCGTGAGGAAACTTACACGAAGTTTCCTCACGATGTTTTCCCTCACCTGATGGTAAACTATTGCCGTCGCCCATGGACACCCGCGATACCAGTGGAGTCACAAAGTGCGCTGCGGACCTTTAACCACCCCTGGATTTGGCCTCTGGTGCCCTTACTCACGCAGCGAAACACAGCACAATGCTGCTTCACGCCGGTTTTCTGTGAGGCCGTTGGTATCACTCCGATCAAGCCGGCTCATTCATGCCGAAGCGTGGCTCTCCCAAGGTATAAGGTCCACAGTTTAATGGTAGAAATACTAACATAGATTTGATAAATAGGTGCATGTTCTGATTCAAACCACGACGCGTATGAAAGGCGTGTTCTGAAACGATGAGCCACCATCGCCCCAAACAAAACCCTCTAAATTCTTCTTTAGTTACGGAACCGACGCCTTAACGTGCTCTCCAAAAATCGGAACCAATCATCAATAAATCACAGGTGTGAGCCGATCGCCTGTAAAATTTATATGCATTTAATATTATTTGCTTATCTATACAAATAATTTCATTGTACAACAGAAACATTAAAGATGTTTTTTTGTTCATTTCAGTGAATCAGACCACGAGACGAAGGCCAACAAAGAGTTGAAGGGTGTTGCGGAAGAGGACGCTTTAAGGTGATAAACTTTCGTGTTTGGATTTTTTAAATATAATTTCCGCCCTTTATTTCATTATTTTTTTATTTGGAAAATCAACTGCGATACAAAAACATTTACATAAACGTGCTTAAAATAGAAAGTAAAATAAAATTACATTTTATCACGTTTTAGTAACAATAATAAGTTAAGTTAAAAAATTACAGATTTCCACGTTTTAAACAGCGCCAATTCATTATTTACTGCGCTTTTTTATAATAATAAGTAAATGTCGCACCTTCAGAATTATAAAGACCTAATCTAAAAATTTAGGATACAAAGCCTTTTTATGACTAAAAGTTAAAATCCAAAATTGTTGGATTAGGTCTTTATAATTCTGAAGATGAGATGTGTATGTTTGTGTGTAAGCGTGTATTGTATTTATAGGGTTGTGATTACTTCTGGTAAACAATACGGGACAAGACGCAAGATTCCGGGAAAATCCCGAATTCCCGGCCATCTGGCAACCCTACTTGAAATGTGTGACAACGAGGGATTTTGGCCGAAAGTAAAACTGACTAGTGGGCGTCGTTCTATTTGTTCTGTAGATAAATATTAAAAACCATTCAATAATGAGACTTCCTTGAAAAACATATTCAGTTCCGAATTTTTCCATCGGCCAAAGTGTCCTTTTGTTATTGGTTATTTGACGTACCTAACATATAACATATCAGAATGAAAACAGTTACATACAAAGTATGTATAGTCTACGCCATCTCACAGATTTTTTATTCGCATCAGGTGGTTTATTTCTAAACCGTCCCGTAACAAACGAAAATGCGACGCTTTGTGTCGCATTCAAACAAAGGCGACACAAAGCGTGTGAAAGGGAGGAAAACTCTGTTTCAGACGTAACGTCTATTTCAAATTAGGCCCCCTGCCATTTAAAATACAAATAAGTCTATTGCTTATACATTCTACTTATAAGAAACATAAGAGTAGGAATACGCCGTTTTTTTTTATCGTTTACATTCCGGAAACCTCCCCTCTTATTACAAAAAACTGCTCTTTAATTATAAACTAGTAAGTTAAGATTATTACGGAATAATGTTTGTTCTTAAATTTTTATTACAAATCCTCAACTAACCATAGACCATGTAGTACCGCAGGATAGTGTCAAAATTGATCGATTCATTCAATTATTCGTTCAGTGACATTTCACTTTACATAACCTTATTTCGTTGTCTAAAGTAAAAATATTTTAGAATTGTTTTTAAGCAACAATAAATTAAAATATTGACCTAAGTAAGGTTTCCAAGTAATATGCATAGGAATTGCTTATATTTTTGGGATTAAATCCAAAAAATAAATGAACTAATTTCTCACAAATTACTTTAACGTAAAACGGAATGAACTGTCACAGTCACAGGTTGTCATGGTTACTGAATCGATATTTTGAGGTTATTATTTTGGTCTTCATTTTAAACTATGGGGTCCGGGTGGTTTAACTTAAGTATTAAAGTTGATATGCTAAATAACGATAAACTTAGTTTTGTAATAATGTTTATTCTAGTTCTTCAGTTATTTCCAGTATTAATTCCAATATTTATTTTAAACCACGTTTTGGAATAAGAGGGCTCATGTTTAGCATTTTAGATCAACAATAGAAGCGAAAAAAAAATCAGCTGTTCCATAAAAAATAGAATATCTACGCGGCAATAATAATGTATGGAACAGCAGCATTATTTTGTTGCTCTAACATGCTAAAAAGACTTTATTCGTGATACCTATAATGAGGTTTACGGGATGTAAACGATGAATAAGTAACGGTGTATAAGCAAATGGAGGTGACTCAGCTTGTGCTGCCACAGAATGAAACATTCCAAGACAGCGCTTGTTTTCAGCCAATCCAGCTTCTTTCAAGGTGTAAGTCAAAGAGTTAAGTTTAGTTTCATTCATTCACTGTCAGCCCATTTAAGTCCCCACTGCTGGGGCACGGGCCTCCCTCGATCACACGAGGGGTAATTGCCATACTCACCACGCTTGGCAGACGGGTTGGCGAGGGTTTTGATATGAATGCAGTTTTCCTTCTCTGGGTGCTGATGATCATGCCAGCAGCTTTACCTTAGTCGCCTTTTACGACACCTCGGTAAGAGTGAGGGTGGCCTATTCTACTCTGCCGGGGACCACACGGCAAAGTTTAAATTTAAAGTTTAGTTTAAAAGGACTTAAATCAATCCTTACTATCCTTTTTTAGTCCAGGAAACTGTTGACGTCCGACGAGGACTCTGACTCTGAACAGGAGCAGAAGGAGCCGGCGTCGGAGCAGGAGGACGAGCCCACGAAGGAGGGCGAGGAGCGCGCCAGCAAGCTCACCAAGAAGAAGAAGAAACCTGACGACGCTAAGAAGGAGAAAGGTAACAGAGATAGATAGATACTCCTTATTGACCCCACGATAAATAAATAAATAAATATTTCACAACATCACATACATTGATCTGACTCGACTAGGTAGCTAATAGAGACCTTGGTATGTCGAAGAATTTTGCCGTGAACCGACGATGGTTTCATCAATATTTGTAGCAAACACTTATACTATTTATTAAATAATTCATGCACAAATGTTGGGTCCGTTTTTGTAATTGATTCACGCTAAAAGTGGCCGCTTTTGGCGGTAATCAATTTTTCGCGTACGCTTTGAAACCAACATTTGTGCATGGTTATTTAATAAATAGTATAAGTTTTTGCCGAGAGGTTGTAACCCCGAAATTGTTTAAAACAGATCCGGTTTAGTAGCTAAAAATTAAAATCGATTGGTGTCGCTAGTGTGCCCTACCCGTCACCTTAATAGAACGGCCTCAATATGTGTCAATGTGAGTGTTGTCTGATATCCCGTTACAATATTTCGTAAGATATTGTAAAAAAAATTCAACTACTTACATATAACATTTTTTTACAGAGTCGAGTAGTGACTTCAGTTCAGACTCTGATACGGATCAAGAGGGCAGCAGTAAGAAGCCGAAGAAGAGCAAGAGTTGTACTGGTGACAAGAATGGACTCTCAGCAGGTAAAGTGAGGCTTTTTTATGTGATACGAGGAGGCAGACGAGCAATGGTAATGAGAAGAGAAGAAGAACATGTAACCAAAAAAATGATTTGTGTAAATGTAAGTGGGTGGAGGAACAGAGGAAGGCCGAAAAAGAGATGGATGGATTGTGTGAAGAAATACATGATGGGAAAAGGGGTGGATGATTCGTTGACGAATGACAGGGACGTATGGAAAAGGAAGAAATACTTTTTCTTTTTGTTGACCCAGGAGAAATGCGTTACGCAAACTTTATGTCGGTTATGTCGGCCAGAGGCATACCGACTAAGACTCCTGGGACTCTCCCTCATCTGTCCATGGGTGGGCGGGTGACCTGGGGCCAAAGCTCGGAGCCTTACACCACGTCACCCCCCGGACAGAGACGCCCGCCTACACGGCGGGCACGGCGCTTATCCCCCCGGGGTCGGGGGGAGGGATGGGGATAGCCGAGAGAGTCGTGCCGTCTCCCCACGAGGTGTAGGAGGAGGTCCGTGCAATGCCGGTGGTGGGGTTACAGCCCCACGCACAAGCGGAAAAAGAAAGAAATACTGCGCCGACCCCAGATAACCTGGGAAAAGGGCAGGAGGATGATGATGAGGTGGCAGACGAGCAAATGGATCAGCCGATCGCCGCCCATGGAAACCCAAGAATAACAACACTAGTGGAATCATTAGTGCTCTGTGGACCTTTAAACTCCCTTCGTCGTATTCTTACGGTTTCTTTTTGGGATTTTTTGTTTGACACGGTCTCCCGTTGTATTAAACATGTATTAAAAGCTGTTGCTACTTACTTTGGTATCATGTCGACTTATATCATGTTTGATATTGATTTGTGTTTGTGTAGCGAGCGCGTCGAACAGCGCGAGTACTTCCCGCGCGGGCACGCCCTCGCCCGGCGCCAGCGCCGCCAGCCACGCCGTGGCCGCCGCGCACGCGCAGCACGCGCCCGCCAAGCGAGCCAAAGCTCGGGACCCAGCTACACGGCGTACCCACACACACACGCCGGCCACCACGCCCAGCCAGCCGTGGCCGCCGCGCACGCGCAGCACGCGCCCGCCAAGCGCGCCAAGCTCGACCCCAGCTACACGTGCGTACCCACACACACACGCGCCACCACGCCCAGCCAGCCGTGGCCGCCGCGCACGCGCAGCACGCGCCCGCCAAGCGCGCCAAGCTCGACCCCAGCTACACGTGCGTACCCACACACACACGCGCGGGCACGCCCAGCCAGCCGTGGCCGCCGCGCACGCGCAGCACGCGCCCGCCAAGCGCGCCAAGCTCGACCCCAGCTACACGTGCGTACCCACACACACACGCGCGGGCACGCCCAGCCAGCCGTGGCCGCCGCGCACGCGCAGCACGCGCCCGCCAAGCGCGCCAAGCTCGACCCCAGCTACACGTGCGTACCCACACACACACGCGCGGGCACGCGCGCGCCCAGCCAGCCGTGGCCGCTGCCACGGCTACTATTCGTGATCTACGATTGCCTACTAGCAATCTTTTTTTACGATCATCAGTAATTATCACTACTTACACCATTTTTAAGAGATTTCTATAAGCCAAAAAAATGATCTTTTTTTATCTTATTCCAGCGAGTGCGGCGTAACCGAAGAAGCCGTGCGGCGGTACCTCGCCCGCAAACCCATGACGACCACGGAGCTCCTCACGAAGTTCAAGTCCAAGCGCACCGGCGTAAGCAGCGAGCGCCTCGTGGAGACCATGACGCAGATCCTCAAGCGGATAAACCCGGTCAAGCAGAACATCAACGGTAAGATGTACCTGTCCATCAAGCCCACCTGATGACCCCACCAGGAACTGGGAGATTGGTGTGTCAAGTGATGTATGCGTCATTATCAAAATTGGTGTGGTGTAGTGTGATTTGCGTAAAATACATCATGTGTGGCGTGATTATTGCGTCGCTCACAATAATACATCCCATTTTGAGTGGTGTGATCCCGTCACATCAAGTCACTTGTTAAAATTAGGTAAAATATACAGGATGTATCTGTGGACATTTACATCCCTTTAACCACGTGTTCTAACAACCATTCTGAACAACATTTGTTCTACGACTTTTCGAAATTAGTTGAAAATTTTTTCGGCTTCCCATACAAAATGACCTAAGTCACGTGACCAACTTTGTATGAGAAGTTGAAATTTTTTTTATGCGAAAATCCAAAACTCATAGAACAAATGTTATTCAGAATAGTTGATGGAACACGTTGTTAAAGTTCACAGATACAGCCTGTATACATATTAGATAATAAATTATGTGATTAAATGAATTCATATTTTAACTCCCTGGTTTTATTTAATTTTTTATTCGCGAGGTTGTTTTTTTTTATTACTTTTCGCTTAGGCATGAATGGGCCGGCTCGACCGGAGTGATACCACTGCCTCACAGAAGACCGGCGTGAAGTAGCGCCTGCGCTGTGTTTCGCCGTGTGAGTGAGGTTACCGGAGGCCCAATGGGGGGAAGGGGAAAAGGTTGGCAGCGCACTTTTGGCTTCACTGGTGTTGCGGGTGTCCATGGGCGGCAGAATTGCTTACCATCAGGTGATCCGTCTGCTCGTTTGCCACCTCTCATTTAAAAAAAAAACAAATTAATTATTAGTTGATGGATGACATTTACAGTAGGGCGTTGTAAAGTTGCACTGCACATATTCTAAAAACGAAAATCACTCATGTGACTGAGTAGACGCAGGAGTTCTCTTAATTCCACCAACCCACGACGACTACGGAGCTCCTCAACAAGTTCAAGTCCAAGGAGCACTAGCGTCCAGCGAGAGCAAATCGACATGGATACTTTTTACATTACATTATTTACTTAAACATACACTAGACTGCGCCTGCGGCATTACACACGCAGTTTTAGTTTTTATTACAAAAGTCTTCATTCAAACTTTAAACCCGCGCAACTACCCCTTAGGGGTTGAAAATTAAAAAAACTTTTATCCAAAACCGATGCCCAATCATCAATTTTAATTTTTAAACTGTTTAATCCCTCATACTGCATGCCATCCCCTAATTAACCCCAAAGTAAATGATTAGTTAAGGTGACGGGTAGGGCACATTAGCGACGCCAATCGATTTTAATTTTTAGCTACTAAACCGGATCTATTTTAAACAATTTCGGGGTTACAACCTCTCGGCAAACACTTATACTATATATTTAATAATAATGCACAAATTTTGGGTCCGTTTATGTACACGAAAAATTTATTCACGCTAAAAGTGGCCGCTTTTGGCGGTAATCAATTTTTGGCGTACATTAGTGCACGGTTATTTAATAAATAGTATAAGTATTTGCCGAGAGGTTGTAACCCCGAAATTGTTTACAATAGATCAGGTTTAGTAGCTAACAATCAAAATCAATTGGCGTCGCTAGTGTGCCCTACCCGTCACCTTAATGTCGTGGCCATGCTAGGCCAGGAGACCGCTGCTCCTTGATAATGATAAGTTAATTTCGTGGCCATGCTAGGCCAGGAGACCGCTGCTCCTTGATAATGATAAGTTAATGTCGTGGCCATGCTAGGTCAGGAGACCGCTGCTCCTTGATAATGATACGTTAATGTCGTGGCCATGCTAGCCCAGGAGACCGCTGCTCCTTGATAATGATACGTTAATGTCGTGGCCATGCTAGCCCAGGAGACCGCTGCTCCTTGATAATGATACGTTAATGTCGTGGCCATGCTAGGCCAGGAGACCGCTGCTCCTTGATAATGATACGTTAATGTCGTGGCCATGCTAGCCCAGGAGACCGCTGCTCCTTGATAATGATACGTTAATGTCGTGGCCATGCTAGGCCAGGAGACCGCTGCTCCTTGATAATAATAAGTTAATGTCGTGGCCATGCTAGGCCAGGAGACCGCTGCTCCTTGATAATGATAAGTTAATGTCGTGGGCATGCTAGGCCAGGAGACCGCTGCTCCTTGATAATAATAAGTTAATGTCGTGGGCATGCTAGGCCAGGAGACCGCTGCTCCTTGATAATGATAAGTTAATGTCGTGGGCATGCTAGGCCAGGAGACCGCTGCTCCTTGATAATAATAAGTTAATGTCGTGGGCATGCTAGGCCAGGAGACCGCTGCTCCTTGATAATGATAAGTTAATGTCGTGGCCATGCTAGCCCAGGAGACCGCTGCTCCTTGATAATGATAAGTTAATGTCGTGGCCATGCTAGGCCAGGAGACCGCTGCTCCTTGATAATGATAAGTTAATGTCGTGGCCATGCTAGGCCAGGAGACCGCTGCTCCTTGATAATAATAAGTTAATGTCGTGGCCATGCTAGGCCAGGAGACCGCTGCTCCTAGTTAATGGTAAAGTTAAAGTTGTGGCCGTGCTAGGCCAGAACTTTAACTTTAACCGGCGAAGGAAAACGAAAACTCTTTAGACACTTCATAAAAAGTATTTAAGTGTTCTCATAAGTGTTTGGTCAAGATTAATTGACATGAAATGAAACAACTCATACATGTTATTTTTTATTTATGTACACAAAATTATACCTACGTAATAATATATCTTTATAAAAATTTTGTTATCCTACCGATCGTTACGCTCATTCTATTGCTCTGTATAACTCAATTACTATAAAACTTTGATTTGTCGAAACATAAACCCCCTTATACCAAAGCGCGATCTAAAAAAAGTTCCCGAAAATAAACTTTTTCCAGCCTCTTTTAATATTGCGTGTTGGAAAGGATGCCATGAGCATGAATTAGTACGGTATTAATTTAAGATCGCGTTTTGTATTAAGGTGGTAGTGTTCTCTTAATTTTATTTGGTACTTTATGTATTTAAATACAACATCTAATAAAATAATGAGCTTTAAGTATATTGAGTCATATCATAGTATACATACACGTGATAATCTGATATTGCCAGAATATTTTAAAAACTTATTTGTGTCGCTACCCTTTAGGGCATATTTTCACATAACTAGTAGTTTTTTAAACTGTAAGAACTGCTTTTATTATGTTGTTTGTTTAAATAATTATTTTAGGTAAGTATGTATTGGCTTAACATAAAATACAATTTCAACTCTTTGTGGACTTCAAATGAGCTCGAAAGATGCTACAATTTATCATACCTATCTTTATCTGATATCAGGATTAAAAAATCTGCAGAATATCATATCTATAGTAAAGTATATGATTGTAGTTAATACACCGTTATTTTTTCATCGTTTACCTACATCCGAAATCCTCATAATACAACCTGTGCGGATAAAGAATGGGATCAGAATTGCGTCTATACTCGCAACCCACGAGTGCGAGTATAGACGCAAATAGTGTGCGAGCGAGAAGTGAATAGATTCGCCGCCATTTCTGATCCCATTCTTTATCCGCACAGTTTGTAGGTATCGTGATAAAATCCATTAAACATGTTAGATCGACAAAATAATCGAAAAAAAATCTGCTCCGTACAAAATAGAATATCCACTCGGCAATAATATGGAAAAGCATACATACATAAAATCACCAAACCCCCTACCCCAAAAAAATAAATTATATATTTTTTTTAATTTTATACATCTTACTAACATTAACCATGCATGAGTGCCTAAACTTAAGATTATTATTGTAATTTAATTAAGTTTAATTTTATCGCGGAGCAAATTTCAAAAATAATTTGTAACACTTAAACAACGAGCACAATAAAGGCACGGAACCAGTGTCCGTGGAATTTCATTAGATATAAAAAAAAAAAGGAAAAGCTTTTTTTTCGCTTATTTTGTTGATCTAACATGCTAAATGAACTTTATTCACGATACCTATTATGAGATTTTCGTGATGTAAACGAAGAAAGAATAACGGTGTAGGTGAACTCCTTTTTCACAGACAACATTTTAATTATAGCACAGAATTTGGCAGTCCATACAGTTTTAAATCTAGCATATCTACCCCTCACGTGGCGTTCCAGGGGTCACAAAGCCAGGCTCGCGTCACACGCAGTGGGAGAAACCAGATGTCCCCGCACTCGACCTCCTGACTAGATGCTTCCCGCGTGTGTGACGCGTTTGAGCTAGTACAATCGATTCACAGTACAAGAAGATCGAGTTAAAGTATGTATTTGCAGAAAGATATTGAAGACTTATAACTGTAAATATTTTTATTTTGAAGATAGATCATGGTAGATTATTTTTAAATGCGGAAATGACTTACAAGCCCCGGCTCGTAACTCTAGCGGTCGACGTAAGCAGTGGGAATATTTGCGTACTTGTTCTCTCATTATTCTAAAACTGATTTCTGCGTACTCTAGGTCATCACTAGAACACATTCGTGCCGGGACTTTTTTTTAAGTATTTACTAAAATTTCTGCAAATAAGTAATTAAAATTACCTGTTTTCGGATATTGTATACGTATTGCTGCAAATACATTCCTATGTTACAATATATTTTCATACAATTTCGCAGTGCAGTATCGATCGAGCCGTACTGTAAATACAATTTGGCAGTGATTTAACATGTTACCCTGTTATATTACAAACTGTATAAAAACTACATTTCCTAGTAACATTTGATGCCTTGTATTGGACACGTTTGCTTAAGTTTTTGATATTTGATGTTGTTTTTAAAATAGACATGTGTGATCGGTTTCTAATTCAAACCAAAATAAGTAGGGGAAGTACGTCCAAAATGACATGGTGTTTTATTAATGATCGATAACTTCAATATTATTCATAATAGGAACATATTTTTTCCTTACAACTTTGCTTATATTAATTAGTTATAAGAAATCATATAGGTTTTGTCAGAAAAATCAACGCTTGCAAAAATATTTAGCATTAAGTGAAGATCAAGATAAATCCGTTTTGTCCATACCGTATGTACAAAACGACATGGGCCGTATGGACTAAAAGAAATACACAGCCAAAATCCATCTAGCCACTCCTGGCCAGCTTTACCCTTATTTTATTAAAACTGTGCGCAAATCCACTCTTTTCAGGCAATTCGAAAGTCAAAGTCAGAAGCCAACCCATTTTTTTTCTCTTTTACAGCTTTGATAGCTTTTTTCATCGTTTCTGGACTCCATGATTGCCGATTTCTAATTATTGTCCTCGTATGATTCCATGGCATATTTCCATTCCGTCAATTAAAAAGATTTATGTAGATTTACTTAATAATTATTTTTATTACCACCATCTCTGCGGCCAAAGAGATAGGTATGTCGTTTTGTCCATAGTGGTAGTATGTCATTTTGTACATACGCTACAAAAATATTACAAATCAAAGAATAATCTTGTTGCAGTGAGAATAATGTTTTAAATTCTACGCGATCACCTCAAACACCAAATGCTTAGAAATATAAAACTATGAAACAGTAAAATAACAATGGAAAATTTACCGAAAAACAAAAAACAACCGACCAATGATAAATTTCTTTCCAACCTCGAAACAAATGTCAACATGGCGTCTGTTGTGTATGTAAAACGGGTCTCAGAAATCCTATGGTATATTTTCGCTGTAGGTGCTTCTTCATTGACTAATTTTTGACAGTTTAAACCACGCAAATTTTTAAATAACACTAATGTGTCGTTTGGTCCATATAGGACATTTTGGACGTACTTTTCCGCTATGTCGAATATCAAAAACTTATAACATTAATCCAAACCCAGCTTAGATCTTTTCTCTTTATATAAAACGTTAAATAAACAAGCTAAATATTTACAACATACAAATTGAAAAGTTTCAATGTTATATTCATAACTATTTTACTAACATTTCCACTGTATCTAAGTGACAAATAAACATCAAAATTGCATTATAAATTAAAAACCACCAAACGAAATAAAATGGCAGCACCTATAGAGTAATGGCTTTTTACATTGAAACAAAAAATAGACTGTAAGAATAAATATTAATGAATTATAGTACCTATGTACTTATTTGGATCAGCCACATTACCAATATTTAGAAAAAAAATCTACTCTGTCCCACCAAAGTTGATCCACTAGTGGAGCAAAGTGGAATTGCCGTAGATCTAATCCTCTAAATAGATCTTAAACTTTAGAAGAGTTTTTCTATTTAAAAACTTGTAAGAATTAATGGGTAAGACACCATAAAATCCACAAATTATCGTTAGGCAGAGTAGAATAATGTGAAAAAAGATAAAATTACTTATTTTTCGGTCTATGGGCACGGTTAAACCGCCAATACAGTGAATTGTTACCCCTCATACGGTTGCACCCTGCAAAAGAAGCTACAAAGAATATGTAGCTATAGAAGTACAATTTATTATTTATTCTTACAATTCCAAGTAGTTTCTCAAATTTCATGTGCAAGATTGGAAACGAACAGCACACATAAATATGCGTGTTTATAAATAACCTTAAGTAGATGGCACATCACACTGATATTTGATTGGTCCCGCAACTTGCACGACGTTTTTTAGCGTTTCTGTTGAACATCAGTAAAATGCCGTGGTTTAAAATATTGTTATAAGGTTTGTTAGCAGTGCTGGTTTAATGGTAGGTCACTAGGTTTTGTTTTGTGAATTTGGAAAAAAGAGTGAGACTAGATTGCTTTTCAATAACGAATATAATATGGTGTTTGGACGGATGTAACTAAACAGTTGTACCTAAAAATGCCACCATCAACCACAAAAATATAGGAAACCTCAATATCTATAGTCGAGCCAAACTAATAAGCCACATTTGACGTTTCTAAATTTTCCTCCTTCGTTCAAAGACCTGCTAAAAAACTTCGATTAAAGTGAATAATCGACAATCGTGAATCGACTACTATAATAATGGAAAAGAAGTAATTAGTACTTTTATATGGAGAAATGAGAATAAAAATTATTGAAAAGAAAGAGGAAGTAGGTATCGATCCGCGGCCAGTTTTTTTTCTTTTTACAAAGTTATTAATGTATTTATATTTTTAAACAGGAGAATAATACGTTTTATTTTAATCAGAATGTGGCTTTTCATTTATGGATGAATATTCCTACACGATTAAGATTGTATTCGTACGATTATTTGGGGTACATCACTAGAGCTGAAAAAGAAAATGGCACATACAACATTGTACCAACGTTCAAATCTCTAGAAAAGTATTTTTTTAATAAGTTTATAAATAGTTTAACAGAGAATCGTGAAATTATCCTTTTTGTCTTTACTGAAATGAATAAATGCGAACATAATTTTAAAAAGTTTTTTTTTACATAGAAATATTGATAAATTCAATGACCGTTGTTACAAGGTTACGTTGTCGAATTTTGTTGAAGTGTCAAATGTGGTCCTTTTATTTTGGTCCAACTATAGGACACCTCATGAGAAATAAGTTTGACCCTCTCAAATAACCCATTAAAATTACATTTTAGATGGTGGGGTCCTGCCTAAAAATAGCAACGTTTATGTTGCTGGGGCCGTTGAGTAGATGTCGCTTGTTAGGTAGATGTTATCACAAAAAGACTTGAAAATTGTTATCTGTTTCCTATATTAAAAAGTACTGTGTGAGCCTCTCCAACTAATCATACAAGGGAAGTTCCAGGGCAGGAGAACTCCTGGTTGAAGAAAAAATTCTTGGCTACGAAATCTGCGTGAATACACCGGCAAAAACACCGGCGGCGGTGTCCAGATTACAAATAGGTTGCCAACCTTCGACAGAAGACGGCACCATAAGAAAAAAAAATTATACACCTTGTAGAATTTAGGTGCCTACAGTCATATACCCATTCATTTAATCATACTTTGGATAGGACCCTAATATATCTACATTTTTTTCCGTATCAAAGGCACATTTTGACTCTTATTACAAAACAGAACTCCTCCTTCCTTTATAACCACCAGCTTTGTATAACATAAACCAGCACTGTATAACATGATGTGATAAGTAGTGCATATCTACGGGCTTTCAAGACTAATCGGACAATATAATTTTAGTACTTATTTTTTTATATAAGTGATTAAAGTACCGTTTTACCAACGATATTCTAAACTTAGGCGACATTTAAAAAGTCTTCGATAGGACTAGTGATTCATTTAAAAGAGCTACCAGATTTTGATTCAAACTAAGTTATTTGCCAAACTAACATTCATTTAAGCCTTTTACACACGTGTGCCCTCAAATACTCTATCACTTTTAACTCTGAAACTGAGATAACAATATGTTTGAGTTGCTCTAACGATTCAATATTCGGGCGTTAGAAATCCATTTGTGATCGGGTTGCATAAAAAAAATCTTAGAAAATCGTTGGTAAAGCACGGCGTAAAATCAATTGAAATTGAAAATCAAATCACTTTACATAATTATATTATTGTGCGTATTTATATGGTCGTGACTTGCTGTATCCTTGCATTTCATATTTTACCTTGTTTAAGTAACAAAAAGTAAAATATACGGCACGGTATGCTGACGCGTCATTTCATTTTAAAAAATAAATATTTTTGATAATAACTTTGAAAAATTAAACTGTATGTTTAATACACATGACATTTAAATAAAAATTTTCAAGCCCAAAAGTGCCGTATCATCTTTTCTTAAAAATGGGTTAAATCAGTAATAACATTCCTATAAATAAGTATAGTATACTAACACTTAAAGTGACTGTACATAAAATTATTCCTATTTATTTTCATTTACTGAGTTTCACGCTAACTTTATGTTGCAAGACTTCACAACACCGCGACCTAACGATGGCAATTATTACGTACACTGGGTATCATTTTACGCAAAATATGTTTGAAAATATAGCGAAAAATCATTCTTAAAATACACAACATTGCTTACAATGTTTTTCAAAACAACATTAAACACTAGCAAAGTAAAGCTGAAGCCAAATTTGTTGATTACAATAAATAACAAGTGCTAGCGATGGGCGATTGCCACTTCTATGGCTAAGTGTGAGTTGCGGAAAGTGAAATTCAAGTTAATCCTACATTAAAAGTATTGGTGCTATCCTTGTCTATACTTTTGACAAATGATAGAGCAATATCATTATGTAGATGAAATTGGAGGATTAATTTTAATGGACTTTTCTGCAAATATATGTAAGGCTCTTCTACACAGTATAAGTAAGCGTATATGGCATGGTGTTTAAATTGAATTGACTTTTAAAGATTTATTAATATTAGATTGACATTTGATGGCATTTCTTACTTGCTTGTTAATAAATAAAAACAAAGTACTAGTGACGATTTGCTTAGATTTTAAATAAACACCACAATTCTATGCCTACGATCTCTGATTTCAATCGCCCCATCGTTAAAATTATAATAAAATAACTAAAGCACATTATTAATTAATACATCAGTCGATTAAAAATTAGTTGATAACCTAGTTCAATAGAAATAGCTTTTTTTTAACAAATTACTTGAAAGCAAATCAGTCTCTTATGTATAGACGTTATGACTAAATATTTACATTTTGTTATTTTAATATAAACATTTTTTCGCCGGTGTGACATCACGATTTTAGGACAAATTTAAGCTTTTCTAGGTTTTTGCATAGGTATTATTTAATTTCCGTGATATCACACAGAGACACTGTATAAAACATACATACATCAAACATGCCCATGAAAGAATAAAATACATTCACTATCTAATGTAATTTACAGTTATGATTAATATGTACAAATGAAAAAAAAGATCATTAAAATTTAATAAATACGAAATTTGGCTGATTTTCTTGTAAAACAACACTTGATGCAAAAGTACATTGTCTAAAATAAAATAAAAGTCCAATGTTATTGTCGTTCACGTAAAGTCGGATAAAATAAATTAATTCACTACTACACCGAAAACAAAAAGGGTATAATATTTTAAATTTGTTAAGAGTTCATAAACGTTGTAGACCATGAATAATGACATCATTCGATGTTTAAAACGAACTATAAGTGCTGTTATTTTTTACTCAATTAAGTAAATAGCAAAATTTGCTATTTAAATTAAAAGAAACGTAATAAAAAATATTAACAACAGCATTCTCTACTTCAAGCGGTGCTTTGTTAGTCAGTTTCTCAAACATCGAATGGCGTCACGCCTCTCGTCCACTCCGAAGCTGTCACTCAACTATATCACAGAGGCGCGCGGTGGCGGCCGTCACTCACGATGACTAGGTTGTCTACAAACCTACTTCCGACGGTACGGTACGGTACGGTAGCGTGCGGAGATTCCAAGCCTGTACGTCAGCAACACTTGGACACATAACTGAGACCGACCGAAACAACATTTTTACTCGTACACAGTGATTACTATGTAAATACTTTCATTTAACGACATTAAATGTTGAATTCTAAATTTACAATTAATAGCGATTTTGATGTTTTTGAGACTTGGTAAATATTTTGTTTTAAGTTTGGTCGATGCGATTCGGCACGGTTATGTGTGTAGAACCCTTAATGGTTCATTTTGCTGACCCTACGCTTTAGGTGGAGCAATTATTATTATAATAATATTATCTTTAGCCTACAGGTGTAGCCAACAGTTGTAGCCTACAGCTGTAGCCAACAGTTGTAGCCTACAGCTGTAGCCAACAGTTGTAGCCTACAGCTGTAGCCAACAGTTGTAGCCTACAGCTGTAGCCAACAGTTGTAGCCTACAGTTGTAGCCAACAGTTGCAGCCTACAGTTGTAGCCTACAGTTGTAGCCTACAGTTGTAGCCTACAGTTGTAGCCTACAGTTGTAGCCTACAGTTGTAGCCAACAGTTGTAACCTACAGTTGTAGCCTACAGTTGTAGCCTACAGTTGTAGCCTACAGTTGGAGCCAACTGTTGTAGCCTACAGTTGTAGCCTAAAGTTGTAGACTACAGTTGTAGCCAACAGTTTTAGCCTACAGTTGTAGCCTAAAGTTGTAGCCTACAGTTGTAGCCTACAGTTTAGCCAACAGTTGTAGCCTATAGCTGCTATAATTGCTCCACTATGCGCGTGCGTTGTTTAGAACAGGTCGGTGACTATGGAGCCGAACCACGCGCACACGACAGGCAGCGCGTACGTGAACAGCGCCTTCTGCAGCGACGGCCGGTCCGCCGACCCGGCTACTGGCTGCTCGCCGCTCTGAAATAACAAATATCATTAGTATGCAATGCAAGCGAATAAAATTCACCATGGTCCAGTTGGTCTGATTTCCCTGTGGATGGCAAAGTTCAGACGGAAACCGATTCAATATATTTCAACTCAGTCTCCTCCGCTCACTCGGGGAATAAGGGGTGTCGCGGAGGATTTAGTAGTAGCATGCCTTTAGACGGCTACTTAAAAGGCACGAACGGCACTTCGATCTTACTAACAAGAGTCATACTTAAGTAGTACTGTTAAAGTTTCTTAGGGAGTTGCCACACTGGTGTAATGCGTGTGGTCAAAGCGGAGCGACGACACCGTCCGTTGCTCACGCTGCGGATGCGCAACGGATTCGCCGGCGTGTTTCTGCGTGGCCATCACAATAATACAATGGCGTTCAGACGTATCTCCGCTATCACAGACAGCGTCAACGCTTATAGGTAATCCGATAACGCGAAACGCTTGCGTGATGTAATCGACACCTAACGCCATCTATATGTCTAAAGTGGAACTAATGTTCCGAAACGAAGTGAGGGCAGGCCACTAGTAAATAATAAAAAAAACACGCTCTAAAAGTACGAAACAAGAAAATGGTCTCTGTTGAAATTATTATGCCGTATTGCCGTGGTCGTATGCCACATTGATTTTATTTTATTATTATAATGAATCTGTTTGGCTACAGTATAATAACCTCAGCAGATGTCTCTGCTGGAATTATTATGCCGTGTTGCATTTTCTTGTTTCGTATTTTTAGAGCGTGTTTTTTGGTAGTCGAGTTTTAGTTTTAAAATTTTATTTTAAAATAACATATTTTTAGTTATTTTATATTTGAAATTTGCTAAAAAAGCTCTTTCATTTATTACCCCACAAGGTACCGTCAAGCAAAATGGTTATTTTAGTCCCCTAGAGGGCGCTGTAGTCAATTTAATGTCGTCGCCTAAAACCAGAAGACAATCAAGCTTCTAACGACATCTCATTTGTTAAAATATGATAACTATTTTAGTTTATAAGGTATGAGGAACAGTTGAACAAACATACCTACTTTTTTTTAACCGACTTCAAAAAGGAGGAGGTTCTCAATTCGACCCGTATGTTTTTTTTTTGTATGTATGTTTCTCGATTTCTCCGCCAATTATGAATGGATTTAAATGATTCTTTTTTTGTTTGATAGGCCATCATTCAGAGGTGGTCCCATAATTTTTTTATCAAAATTGACTTGGTGGTTTTTGAACAAAACAACAATAACCAAAAAATACAGAGATTACGTCGTTGTTTGGAGATGAAATTCGGTATATATATAAAGTTTGCGGTCTAAAATTCGGGAAGTATGCGGTCTGGAAAAAGTAGTGGTGGAAAAGTGGTGGGAGACCAGGTCAAATTCAACAACCTACAAAATTTATAACAGATTGAGTGGCAGCTTCCGAACAATTATTACTATTTATTATTATTATTATATTAGTAAAGAATATTTTGGAGACCAGGTTATGGTGAACAGTCCGACTAAACGGTAACACATAGAAAGGTGGTCCTAAATAAATATTATTCAAAATCTTGGGCAAATGCTAAGTGGTCATTTTCTTTTCCAAAATGGCCTCCATAATTAACATCACTCTCAACGACTTGAAAATCAGTATACAATATGAACTGCATGATCATAACTAAGATTTAAGTCCCAAAGTCGCAAAAGTGGTGGAAAACCAGCTCATGATCAATGGGTCACCAAAATGGTAACAGACTGGGTGGAGGCTTTCGAACAAATTGTAATTAAACTCTTGGGAGCGTTGCAAGTTCTCGAGACTTTCCACAACCAGAACCAATCCCACTTGGTTTGGCGCAAGTGGTAGTTGTTCCGCAACTTCAACTACGTCTTTCGCAAACAAAGTAACTTGTCCCTTGCACCAATCTTGACAGAAACGGTTTTGAAGCTTCATTATTTTAAGAAACGGTACAACACGGCATAAAAATCGTTCTTCAAGTTTGGTCAAGTTAGCTAGCTGTTGAGGCACAGTCGCGACTGTCATTTTGTTCCAGAAAGCTACCGACGGAATTTTCCGTTTCCTAATATTATTTTGACAGCGAGAACATGTTACGATATTACCCTGAGAAACCAATTCTTCGGGTAATAATGCACTGTACATTGCAGTATGCAAATTACAACGTTGTGGTGGATATAACGCTTTATTACTTACCTTACTAATAACGCTTAATTAGCTATGCTTCCAATAAATATAATTAAATTGTTTATGTACCAATTCTGACATCTTATATTGAAATTTTATTCGTATGTATTAATCATGTAATTGTTTTCTCTATTTTCTATGTATTATTCTTATATGTAATTTATTCGGTTTTGACATTTGTATACATTTTAATTTCACATGACATTTAATTTTTAAATTGATTATATTGTAATAGCATTTTTATTGACATCAAAATTGGGACTGACTATTCTTATAAGCGTTTTGGATGTTGACATCTGTTAGTTTGTAAGAAACAATTGTATTTAATAAATAAATAATAAATAAATAAATAAATTACAAATGGCACATGGAACGTCTGCAAAAATATTTATAGCCTCCTCAAAATCATTAATACAACATGCGTTCCTGCGGTTGCGAGCGGTTGCGACAAGCAAAGCATCTAATCGAGTCGCTCTGGATTCGGCAGATTCATTTGATAAACGATCGCGTTGCAAATTAAGACGATAAGAACGTTGCTCCTCGGTCTCGTTTGATAAACGAGCGCAAATCAAACCAAGTCGATGAGAACGTTGCTCTTCGGTCTCTTTTGATAAACGCTCATGATTCAAGGCAAGGCGATGAGAACGTTGCTCTTCGGTCTCTTTTGATAAACGCTTATGAATCAAGGCAAGGCGATGAGAACGTTGCTCTTTGGTCTCTTTTGATAAACGCTCATGAATCAAGGCAAGGCGATGAGAACGTTGCTCTTCGGTCTCTTTTGATAAACGCTTATGAATCAAGGCAAGGCGATGAGAACGTTGCTCTTTGGTCTCTTTTGATAAACGCTCATGAATCAAGGCAAGGCGATGAGAACGTTGCTCTTTGGTCTCTTTTGATAAACGCTCATGAATCAAGGCAAGGCGATGAGAACGTTGCTCTTTGGTCTCTTTTGATAAACGCTCATGAATCAAGGCAAGGCGATGAGAACGTTGCTCTTTGGTCTCTTTTGATAAACGCTCATGAATCAAGGCAAGGCGATGAGAACGTTTCTCTTTGGTCTCTTTTGATAAACGCTCATGAATCAAGGCAAGGCGATGAGAACGTTGCTCTTTGGTCTCTTTTGATAAACGCTCATGAATCAAGGCAAGGCGATGAGAACGTTGCTCTTCGGTTTCGTTTGACAATCTTCCATGTTTTAAACCGAGTCGTCGATTTCTGAAGTTATATAACTTCTTGACACATTTGTATATGTCCTCATCAAAGAAAGTCTGTGAGCCCGCTGCTCCTCACTCTCATTCGCAATGGTCATAGAATTTCTGTCTCTATTCTTTTGTAAGCGATCTTGCCTCTCGGCGTCACTCTCCTCTAAAAGACCCTGCCTCATTTAGGCAGCGCGTTTAGTAAGGCCTCCCCATACTAAAAATCACTAACTTTCCACTAAAAAGTGAAAAATAAAATTAATTTTTGAAAAAAAATAAAAACCGACTTCAAGACTACACTAACAATATATTCAATTGAACTAAAAAGTATAAAATAATATTTTAATTACAAGCCAAAGAACACTAAGGGAAAATCAATGAAATTATAAATACTTATGCATACTATTTACATTTTAAAATCAGTTATTTTTGGAGTCGGTGCCAGCCAAAACAAAAACAATATATTAATGACACAAAAAGAAATTACATAAATAATTGAAAAACAACCGATAGTTGAAAAGAAGACAATACAATAATTAATCTATTAATAACACAAAAAAGAAACATAAACTAATGAAAAACAACTGACAATTGAAAAGAAGCGCATAAATATGTTTAAGCATTAAGACACAACCATCAGCGTCGTCTGCCCTCACGCGTCTGCCCGCATTCGGGTATTTCACTCAGACACGTCCCCGCTCATCCCGCTCCACGTCCCGCTGCGCGCGACCGACGCCCGCCCACTCCGTGGCGTGGCGTTTAATACGTTGTTGTAAACACAGTACATAATATAATTATTGTTCTGGAACGGGATTCCCTGTCCTCCGTGGCTGGCACCGACTCCAAAAATAACTGATTTTAAAATGTAAATAGTATGCATAAGTATTTATAATTTCATTGATTTTCCCTTAGTGTTCTTTGGCTTGTAATTAAAATATTATTTTATACTTTTTAGTTCAATTGAATATATTGTTAGTGTAGTCTTGAAGTCGGTTTTTATTTTTTTTCAAAAATTAATTACTGTAGATAGTTAACCGTTTGACCATATTTCACCTGATGGTAAGTGATAATATTTTATTTTATTTTATTTTCTTTATTTGGTACACAGAACAGAGTTACAACAATACATGATTACTCAAAACAAAACATAGAAAATAGTGGTAGGTTGCAACACCAAAAATATGTGTACACAACATAACAATCATATAAGAGAACTATCGTGTAAGTATTAACAAGTTTTAATGTTTTATTTATAAATATCAATATCAAAAATAAATAAAGAATATATAGTAATAGTAATAGTAAAATAAGTAAATAATAGATAATATGAATTTATAATATCGTTAAGAAGTATATAGGATACCTGAGTAGGCAGTTTAATTTAAAATTGACGGAAAGCGTGTTTCCATCTATGAACGGTTGAACTAAAGATGTCAGGTACATCGTCCAAGCGTTTACATATTGCGTTATATTCGCGACATACTCTATAGATAGGGTTATGAGATGAAACGTTATTGTTGCAAAGGGGGACACTGAATGGATAATCATACCTAGCGAATCTTTTTGGGATTTTCATGTGAATATCTGATAGTAGTCTGGTAGAGATTTTACCATTTATAATTTTGTGCAGAAGAGTGAGGCCATGTCGCCTACGACGGCTCTCAAGAGACTGCAATATGGTCTAAGATGTAGCACGATTACCTAGAAGATAACTATACCTATACCTACATACAAGTCAAAATCATAACCGTCCTTTTTGGTTAGCCGTAGTCGGGTAAAGATGGAGTGAATAGGGTATATGACTAAGCTCAAGATTTTACAAAATATAAATATTTTATCAAAATATAGGTCAATATGTGCCAATGGCAAAAATTCTCAATTAAAAATATAACGTTTAGCCGGTTTGAAAGATTCATGGGCAAGTCCATTTTAAAAGTATGAAATTATTAAAAAATAATTATACCATTGAATAATCCATACAATTTGCACCAACTATTATAATAGAACCATTGACATAAACGAAACATTTGATATAGCTACCATACAAAATTCAAATGAAATGCATACAAAATACTGTCGTGTGACGTCACATCTCAGTAGGCATTTGTATGGAGCGTTTTGGGTTTGCCCAAAATAATGTGATTTTAAAGTTGTGATATCTCAGGTAGTTTAAATGAGAATCAAGTGATTCTTTCAACGATGTTTCTATCATTGAGAGGTCTTTTGATTGCAAAAATAAAAAAAAAATAGTCATATACCGTATTGGTAGTTGTAGCCTACAGTTGGAGCCAACAGTTGTAGCCTACAGTTGTAGCCTACAGTTGTAGCCAACAGTTGTAGCCTACAGTTTTAGCCAACAGTTGTAGCCTACAGTTGTAGCCTACAGTTGTAGCCTACAGTTGTAGCCTACAGTTGGAGCCAACAGTTGTAGCCTACAGTAGTAGCCATATACCGTATTGGTTAAAAATAGTCATATACCGTATTGGTTACCTGACTGGTGGCGGGCCTGCCGTCGGGCTGCGCGGGCGGGCGCGGCTCGGCGTCGGCGACGCGGCCGCGCACGTTGACGTTGGGGCCGGCGGGCGGGTCCACCACGCTGGGCACGAACGGCGCCTCGGGCGCGGGCGCCGGGCTCTGCTCCGGCTCCTGCTCGGTGTCGTCGAACTCGGGCGGGATGTGCCCGGAACCTGGGAGCAGACGACTCGGTTAAAGCGTACAGTGGCATTAGTGTCGCTTTGTCGTACGCGTGCTTTGCCGCGTAATCCTTACTAATATTATAAAGGCGAAAGTTTGTTTGGATGGATGTATGGATGGATGTTTGTTCCTCTTTCACGCAAAAACTACTAAACGGATTTTAATGAAACTTTACAGTAATGTAGCTTATAGATCAGAATAACACATAGGCTATAATTTATAAAGATATCTATAAGACCTTGCTTTTATTCGAATTACACGCAGACGAAGTCCCGGGCAAAAGCTAGTTTAGAATAATTATCGTTAAAGTTGAGAAATATCGTGTCGTCTTTTTATATGAAAGGTGGTATACGAGCAGACGGATCACCTGATGGTAAGCAATTCCGCCGCCCATGGACACCCGCAACACCAGTAGAGTCACAAGAGCATCATCATTCATTCATCATCAACCCAGTTAAGTCCCCACTGCTGGGGCACGGGCCTCCCTTAATCACATGAGAGGTAATTGCCATACTCACCACGCTTGGCAGACGGGTTGGCGAGGGTTTTGATATGAATGCAGAGTTTTCCTTCTCTGGGTGCTGATGATCATGCCAGCAGCTTTATCTTAGTCGCCTTTTACGACACCTCGGTAAGAGTGAGGGTGGCCTATTCTACTCTGCCGGGGACCACACGGCCACAAGAGCGCTGCCAACCTTTTCCCCTTCCCCCCATTGGGCCTCCGGTAACCTCACTCACATGGCGAAACACAGCGCAGGCGCTGCTTCACGCCGGTCTTCTGTGAGACAGTGGTAACACTCCGGTCGAGCCGGCCCATTCATGCCAAAGCGTGGCTCTCCCACATTTAAAGCTTCTTTAAAGTCTTGGCTTTGAATACTCCTACTGTTGTGTGTGAAAATCAAGAAAGGCTGATCAGTTCGAGAAAGTGCGTTGGCTTCATATCGGTACCACGCTAGTGACAGGTAACTAGGATTTGATTTACAGTCAACAGCAGAAGTAGCTGCACATGTTACGCAGTTTGTAGTTCTTATTCCGAGGAGCATAAGAGTCACTAGCTGCGAAAAGTGTGTATAAACTTTTGCTGTTGACTTTACGCTTAGACCATAATTGAGGATTGGGGAGTCTGGTAATTACATTGGTGAGATTACCGTCCGACCTTCTCAACCCTTTACAGGGGAACCAGACCAACAGAATCATGGTTACACTTAATAAGTATTATTGTCTTGCTCTATGGTTACACGTTTCAGAAATTATCCGAAACGTGCAGGTTTCCTCTCGATGATTTCCCTCACCGCCGAGCTAATGGTAGAAATATGCACATAGATTTGAAAAATCCAGAGGTGCATGGTCGAATTCGAACCCCGTCCCCCGTATGGAAGGCGCGTTCTGCTGAACCACTGAGCTACCATCGCTCTAACAGTCTAGCTATCGCTCATCATCACTCAACTAAACACTAGCCCTCTTATAATAAATCGCGAACTAAGGATAGTCCCGGAACTAAATTCGTACGAGCCCTTTTTAACATTGCGTGTTGGAACGGGATGACATGGCATTTAGTACAGTAATAACTTTAGATTGCGATTTATAATAAGGTGGAAGATGTAAGCAGTAGCTAAATTAACATGTTACAAAATCAATAGGTACTTTTGAAATAACAACCCTCGATAAAAGTTTAAGCACCACTCATGGCATGTATGTTCCCCTGTCCAAGGTGACACCCCCATATCCTGAATTATACTGTAAGTTTACTCCAGACTAGAGCCTAAACGATGGCTTTGGAGTTTTTTTTTATGATATAGGGGACAGACGAGCAGACGTATCACCTGATGGTAAGCGATTATCGCCAGCTCCGTTCTCGGGTTTATCCTGGAACTGAAGCTACATGAGGTGCTGTAATAGGTTATGGAGCTGCCACAATAGATCATGTACTGGTCGCAGTGGCTATAAGACGCAAGGCTCACTCCATTTCTATCAAATAATAATGAGCGATTACCGCAGCCCATGGACACCTGCCATCAAAGGAAGGTTTGGACGCAACCGGGAAAAACACCCCGATATAAAGCTGATAATGTCAGTCACCTGGCTCTGGGTAGTCGAAGTCGTCGTCGTCAGAGTCGTCGTCATCCCCGTGGTCACCGGAGCCCGAGCCTGAGCCCCCCACGTCCACGTAGTCCTGCCGCTGGGACAGTTGGGGACTATCTGTAAAACATACAAAATATTATGTGAATATCTAGTACCAGCTCTTTACGGGCGAAAGCTTCGACCCGTGATACCATAAAATAAAGATCGTCGATAAATAATGTCACTACAAGATGGGGGTAAGACAAAGTCCGACTTCCGCATGCATATCACTTCGGCCGGCCTGACCGGAGTGATACCACGGCCTTACAGAAAACAGGCGTGAAGCAGCACTGTGCTGTGTTTCGCTGCGTGAGTGAGGGTGCCGGAGGCCCAATCCGGGGGAAAGGGGGGCTTTAAGGTTGGCAGCGCACTTGTGATTCCACTAGTGTCGCAGGTGTCTATAGGCGGCGACAATCGCTTACCATCAGGCGATTAGTCTACCACCTATCACATAGAAAAAATGTGATAAGGGGTGGGAAAAACGTTTGTGACAAGGAGCGCGAGTCCTAAAATAAAGGAATTCATCGGTGGCCGTCTCTTATCAGTTTCACGCGTCTTTAATATTACCTAGCAGTGAGGACCTTCAGCGCGTTCTGCTTAAGTCCCGTTGCCAAATACCGCTCCGACTCCTAGACCTAGTCAGTCTGTTGCTAGATCCACGCTTACTATTTCAAGGGTGTATCAAGGATCAAGATTCTTACCAGTTTCTCTCCAGTGCACTTCAACGCCGTTGTACGCGTCCTTCATGTTGGCGGTGAGCACTCGCAGCGCGTCCTGCTGCAGCCGCGCCGCCGCCACGCCGCCCGCCAGCGCGGCGCCGCGCACCTCCGGGTTCGACGCCAGCGCCGCCGTGCCCTCGCCCGCTGGGGCTACGGCATAGCTGAATTCAAACATATTTATTATTTCATCGTCATCATCATCGTCAGCCCATTTAAGTCCCCACTGCTGGGGCACGGGCAGTCAAAATATCACTTGTTTTTTTTCCTAACGAGTTGTCCCGCTTAATAATGCCTAAAATCTAAAACATGATGATGGTAGCAGTAATTCTAATTCGAGAAGTGGATTGCAAACAAATAAAATAAGAAGAAAGAAGTACCTACTCATTGGTACGGTGATTAGCTTGGACACAGTCCCCCTTATTACAAATTGAGAAATAAGAATGGTCGTGGAACAAAACTCGTGCTAGCCTTTTAACATTGCGTGTTGGAACGAGATGACATGAGCTTTAGTAGGTACGGTAAAACTTTTAGTTCGCGATTTGTAATAAGGTGCAGTAGATTTAGCGTATTTAGATCTACTGTTACCTGGATTTGTACCGTCTCTTAAATAGGTAAATATTCTCAACCATTCAACAATGACACGACTGTACAAATCATCATCATCATCAGCCCATTTAAGTCCCCACTGCTGGGGCACGGGCCTTTCTCAATCACATGAGGGGAATTGCCATACTCACCACGCTTGGCAGACGGGTTGGCGAGGGTTTTGATATAAATGCAGAGTTTTCCTTCTCTTAGTGCTGATGATCATGCCAGCAGATTTACCTTAGTCGCCTTTTACGACACCACGGTAAGAGCGAGGGTGGCCTATTCTACTCTACCGGGACCACACTACAGTTATTATTTACTTAGCTCCATTTGTTCCACTGCTGGGCAAAGGCGTCTCTTAATGGTGTCCACTGCTCCCTTCCCCATTCTTTGCTATTTATTTCTTAATAGAGACACTTGGCAGAGTGACCGTGACTGCTGATGGACAGGGTTGTGGCTCGCAGTCGCCGCCGGATTCCATGGCAGATGCAAAACGCGCAATGTCTCTCCATTTTTGTCGACTTTATGCGTTGCGAGTACACTGTACTGCGGTCGAATGTGTAGATTTTCTTATAAAGTCGATCCAGCGAGTATTCTTAGCTAGGATTTGTACTGACAAATCGTAATCAAATATAGGAGTGTTGGTCGAGATCATTACGCCATTTCTTTTTGTGTCTACTTCTTCCATGACGGCCGTCTACAGGATGCCATTTCGTAACAACAACATCATCAACAACCTGGGTCCTTCTCTAAGTAAACAATATCAAGAAAAAGAGAAAGACCAAGTAGCTCACCTGCCCACTCCAGTCCCGTTGAAGCAAGGCGCAGAGGTGATCGATGATGAAGTGCAAAGCAGAGCCGGTAGCTGACTCCAGTACCGCCTCCAAGTCCTGAGTCTCGCGCGGGTTTCACGCACTAGCCTCTCTAGGGCCACTCCGCCCCATTCTGATCCTGGAAACATATAAACATGTTCCTTAATGACGATAAATAAGAAATCCTACCCTCAATCAGAGTCTTCAAAATAGCGCGCAGTGCCGATCCTGCGGTTTAGTGATGGTAGGCCGGTCATTTTTCAAGGTACGTACTGAGAGACGATGGACATACGATGGACAAAGTGAAGCAGTCACCAAGTAGAGAACGCAATTAGTAGCCATCCGTTACGCAATGGACTGACGATTTTAAAAAGATGGCTAATGTCAACTGGATGCAGACAACTCGTAACCGGGTTGGTTGATGCTCTTTGGGAGAGGCGTACGTTCAGCAGTGGACGGCAATAGGCTGATTGATACAATCTATCTTATCGCCTTCATCAGCCCGGTACAATCCATCTAATAAGTCCTTAAGTTTACGCATTCAGCCTTACCCTAGTCAACCATCCCATTCTGCCTTGCTTTCAATCTGCTTGTGCGTTTTAAAATGTTTGGTATATTCATCGTCATACTCATTTAAGTAGTTGTTAACGCAAGTGTATTATAATAATTTAATCATTCTTACGACTTACCATGGACATCATCAGTCTTCGCCGAAGTCTTCTTCTTCTTCGACCCCCTCTTTCCATCAAACTCGAACGTCCTGAAGTCGATATCCGACCCAGCAGGCGCTGCCGCCGGCTCCGGGTTAGCGTCCCTCCTTCTCCTGTCATGTTCCTCATACTGCTCGTACTGTTCCTGTCCTATGTTCCCTCTCATGTATTGCAAGAACCGCTCCCTCATTTTCGCTTGTTCAGCCATCTCCTGTGTCGCTTTTCTAATCGCTCGAGGAGACCGCAAGCCCAATAATGATGGATCGTCGTTCAATACGCTCTCGAACGACGCCTCCACCACAAAATCGTCGACATCATTCGCCTTCTGATTCCAATCGAAGTCTGGGATCGATCGGACCGAGCGGCGGGTTCTTTCTGGCGCGAAGAACGGCCCTGCGCCGCCTCCACCACCTCCTAGCACCGGCTTACCGCACCCGGCGAAGATCTTCTGGGATATCTCCTGGTTATGCTCTTGGAAGCTCATGATGGCTTCAGATATTTTAATGTCGATTGGTTCCACCACCATGGCTATGTTGAAGGGTCCTAATAAACGGTCCGCTACTTTGTCGACAGCCTCTGAAATACCAGACGAAAGACAATTTTAATAATTGAGTTAGTCAAGTTGCTCCAAAATACTCATAAGTTCCTAGTTTGCTTTGCAGTGATTCCTGGATTATTTGAACCTTTGACAGGCATCTACTGATTTGGACTGATGAAATTCATGCAGTAGGTGTCTATTGGAGATCAGATTCTCGACTGTCAGTTCCACTGACAGCTTCAACGAAGGCACTTACCGACATAAGCATCCCATTGCTCGCCAAGATCAGCGTGAGCTGGCAGGCAGCCCCTGATGACGTTGTGGCAGTATCTGCTGCAAGCCGGACTCTCGTCTCCCGAGCAGCTGCCGCAGTACCGCAGCCGAGCCCAGGCTGTCACGCATTCTGACGTCACTCCCACCTGTGGAGGCGATAAGACTAGGGTTATTCAGGGGCCATACAGGGTCTTAAGCAATGAGAAATCTGATAGAAAAGTTTGTGAGTCAAATGGCTGTCATTGTTCTTCAGTCAATATTAGGTAGGTTAGGATTTTTGTTGCTGACCGTGCTTTAGGTAGATGAGCTACGCACGTCCACGTTATTAAACATACTCCACTGTGTCATGTTGCTAAGTCATCAATAACGGACAGTCGCAAAGAATGGGAATAGCTGGATTATTTAAATGCAGTTTGCTGTGTGCATAACTTATGAAATGCATGCCAGCATTGTCTGCATTGATATTTACGAGGAAAAAATTAAATGCTCTGGTTGCCTTGTAACCGAAACGTAGGCTGCGTTTCCACCAGAGAAGAAGAAGACGATCTGTAGCGGGCTCTTTTCAAATGTTTCTCAATGGCTACCATCTGTATTCCTTAGTCTCCTTCTATTCTATTTATTTATAATGGGCAGACCAGGATTTACATTTCTTATGTATGTTTTTAAGGAATAACAGAGAAATTCTAGAACTTGTTTCTAAATTTCTAACTTATTAGTTAGAGGTTTTTTTATCACAGTTTTTTTTAAAGACGTCGCGTATATTTAAGTACTTTTTATACTGTTACTAAAAAAACGATACGACGGTTAACTTACTACTTAGTATGTCGATTGTTTACAAGAATTTAATTAAGTAAATACCTACAGTGCATGACGGACGCGCGAGTCGCGACTAGCGCATAATCGTTTATTATTTGCATAGGTAATTGAGAATGTAGCGCATTCTCACTTGTAACATTAATGCGTAACGTATATTTTCTGTTGTTTTAATTACTGCTTTATGTAGATTAGGATTGTTTGTTTTAATTTTTTAATGCGTGCTCATGATTGTGATGTTCAGTTTTTATCCTATGAAGTGTGAGGTAGACGTGTGTAACTCTTTAGTGAAACGACTCAGCCAAATGATATAGGTTATAGGTTACAACTTCTTGGCAAACACTTATACTATTTATTAAATAACCATGCACAAATGTTGGGTCCGTTTTTGTACGCGAAAAATTGATTCACGCCAAAATAGTATAGGTGTTTTCCGAGAGGTTGTAACCCCGAAATTGCTTAAAATAGATCCAGTTTAGTAGCTAAAAATTAAAATCGATTGGCGTCGCTAGTGTGCCCTACCTTACCTTAAAAGGGTTGTGAAGGTCAGACGGCAGTCGCTTCATTGTAATTACCAGACTCCCCAAATCAAGAATCATGGTCCAAGCGTACCCCGGCTCCAGAGCGACAGCTTTGGACGCAACTGGGAATTACACGCTAAGATGAGGCTACCTACTTAGCTTCTTTTAGTGAAAATTCTTTTGAAGAAACATATTCGTAAACATATAATTTAATTCAAATAATGTAATTGGTATTGACAGTGTTATATGAATTCAAATAAACAAATAAATAGTTCCTCGCAACACATTCTCGCTCATTTCTGGTGGAAACCTTAACAATAAGCCCCTGGATCTGATCCTGCAAAGCACCTTATTCCCCTTTAGCGCCTTATTGCCTTTTGTTATGATTTCATTTCTTAGTCATCATTATAAACCTATTCGAATAAATCGTTGATTAATCCCATTAACATTCCATTCGGCGCCGACCTTCAACTTGCTATTCCGAGCCCAAGTTTGGAATGAGTCATTAAATCGCTAAGCATTTGTCGTCCGATTGATCCTTTGGCGCCTGCTGAGTGAGACACAGGGATTAAAAGTGGCTAGGGCTATCACAGTTGGGATACCTACCTTCTAGTGTTGCCACCTGTGTGTTTAAAAAGTAACTTAATGTGTTTAAAATATAATGCTATCCGCGGAGGGATGTGTCAGTTGTATATTAGACTAAGAGTATGCGCATAGGATACCTACTTGTACTGTAGATATACTACCTATATCGGAATAGCCTAGTACCTAAAGGAACTTGAGGCGAGGTTACCTAACGGATTACAACTCTCTTTTCTTGAATGAGGGTTTCCGCGTGTGAAAAATCCGCTAGATGGCGTACAATAGGAGTGAGGTCCATATACAATGTGATTGGTTATTTTTAACCGTGATCTGTCAAAATGACAATTTGACAAACTAAACAACCAATGAGGTTAATGTTGGACCTCAGTCCAACAGTACGCCATCTAGCGGATTTTTCACACTCGAAAACCCTCAATGACTATAACCTAGTAGTTATGGGGGAATAGGTAGGTATAACTATTTTTTTATAAATTAAGTGAGTGAGCGCAAGCGTCTTTCCTCGTCTCACACCAGTAAACTCCATCATTCCCTCCGTTCACGCGTTCTCCGTTCACTCTTAGTCCGTTCCATTCTACTCATCTTCCATTCCGTTTCACTCACTCATAATCTGTGGGAGGGCGAACCGTGGTTGTACAGTACTGCTCATAGTACAGAAGATATCTTAGACCTTTAAAAATACCTTTATAAATATCACATGGATTAAAAAGACTCAAGTCTTGTTAATACATGTGATATTTTTAAAGGGTTTTTGTTATGTTTTCTAATAGTTACAGTGGCCGCCCTAAAATCACTTTAAAAGTATAAAAATCAACATGGCAACGACTGTAAGGATTAATTGTAGCCAGGGCTGCCACAAATCCAGATCACAGTTGAGGGGGGTTGTGGGCGGGGAGATTAAAGGTCTCCTTTAACTGTGATAGTTACTAATTCGAGATTAGGAATCTCTTTGTTTACCTGGTACGGACATTTAGTTTTGTTGTTTGGTGTGAGATTATAGGTACGTACCTACCTATCAACGCCTAATTGGTTTTTAATTGACCACATACCTAATCCCCCACCCCGATCTCTACCTAAGCGGTGACCCTTAAGAGCTCTAGCTCTTAAATAATAGAGTAAATTAATGCACTTAAAATTTTTTCGACAGTCTCCGGGTGGGATCTTCTGCTAACCGGGCAACTGCTTTACCGACTAAGCTACCGGACACCTTGGTATGTTGGAATAATAGAGACAGAAAGTCGGCTCTAGCTGACATGATATATTTTTTTTATGTGATAGGTGGCAGACGAGCAGACGGATCATGCACCTGATGGGAAGCGATTGCCGCCGCCCATGCACACGCAACACCAGTGGAGTCATAAGTGCGCTGCCAACCTTTAAGCCCCCCTTTCCTCCTGATTGGGCCTCCGGTACGAGGGCACTGTGCTGTATTTCGCTGCGTGAGTGAGGACTCACGCAGCGAAATACAGCACAGTGCTGCTTTACGCCGGTTTTCTCTGAGGCCGTGGTATCACTCGAGACGGCCCACTCATGCCGAATCGTGGCACACCCACGGTATGTACGATATCGAAGAGTTCGTTGACTTATGCGTTAGCAGTACCTACATACATTATGTGTCTCTCCCGCACGCGTCTGTACTGTCATGCACACCGAAACATGCTGAGATTACTGTAAGGGCGTATGTATGTGTGCATAGCTAGTTAGCTCTCACAACATTGTGAGAGGCAGAGTCTAATTTGTTATTAGTACCTACTTGAAGATTCCTCCTGTAATACCTAGTTTAAAGTTTTCATACTGGTTTGAGTGCAATAAAAGTGTACTATTACAATCTAGAGAAACTGCCTCTGACAGGCAAAGTTGGCGGGGAAAAGACCGAGAGGAAGAAGCCCTATACGACGGTCAGACCAAATCAGTACCACGCTAAACACCTCAGTGTGCGATGCCATTCACGCCGCTGAAAACAGGTCTAGCTGGCGAAAGAAAATCCTGGAAAGAGTGCTGCGTCGGGGTCACGACCCTCAGCATTGAGGTCATCGACACAAGGAGGGAGGAAAAGTGTACTCATTCATTCATTCGACAGAAGCACCCCTACACTTCCCTCGCTACAGATTCCCGACTTTACCGTCACTTGCGCAAGCGACTTCAATATACTCGTATTTAATATTTATTGTCTCTCCGCTGATGATGATGTCACGACGCCACTGATTCACGCCGATCTATCAGCATTTGTAATGAAGTGGAATTGCTTTTAAATCAACTCGAGGCCGACCATTTACTTAATTTGTGTTATTTAAGACACGGAGTTTTTGATCACTTATTGAATAACGTAACAACTAGTTGTATTTTGTTTTAGATCTTGATCAATTTATATCCCACTTCGTGTAACTGAAGTTGCCGTATTTTTTCTCCTGCAGTTTTCTTTCGCAGCTGTGTTCAAACCAGAAACAATCCCCCTTTTATTACAAAACGCGATATAAGTTATTACCGTACTAATGATCATGCCTCTTGTTCCAACACGTATTGTTGGTAAACGATTGAACGAGTTTAATTCCGGAACTTCTCATAGATCGGGGTTCATGTTCCAATCCTTAACAGCGCGAATCACGAAAGGGGATGAAAACGCTTTGTATGCAATAGAGTAATTTACACCAAGAAGTTAGTGATCAATCATATTAACACATTTTTTCTCTTTTCGGTTCGGGCACAAACTCCCATTAAATAACCAACACATACCTGCATCATATTCCGCACGACGTCTGCGCCGGCCTGTAGCGCCTTGTGGAACGTCCTGGTGGCGACGAAGGCCCTCCTCAGCTGCACCGACAGCTTCTGAGGGACGTCCTCGAACGGCCTGATCTCGCGCATGTGCTGGTTCACGCATGATAAGTACCTGGTGACAAAGTAGATACATACTCTTTACTGCACAAAAACAGTATACAGGTAGTTGATATTTTTTATTGCAATCTTAAGGTGACGGTGACGGGAAGGGCACATTAGCGACACCAATCGATTTTTATTTTTAGCTACTAAACCGGATCTATTTTATACAATTCCGGGGTTACAACCTCTAGGCTACTACTACTATTTATTAAATAACCATGCACAAATGTTGGGTCCGTTTTTGTATGCGAAAAATTGATTGACGCCAAAAGTGGCCGCTTTTAGCGTGAATCAATTTTTCGCGTACGTGTTGGACCCAATATTTGTGCATGGTTATTTATCAAATAGTATAAGTGTTTGCCTAGAGGTTATAACCCCAAAATTGTTTAAAATAGATCCGGTTTAGTAGCTAGAAATTAAAATCGATTGGCGTCGCTATTGTGCCCTACCCGTCACCTTAAGTAAATAACACAATTAAAAAATTCATCTCGTGTTCAGGCGGTTAAAATACAGGTAGGTATAGTAAGTACGATAACATCAATGTATACAAATGTGTCAGTAGATTTTTAGAAAAAATCGTGAGAAAAACGTGTATTAGGTACCTATGTGAAAAAAGTTCTTAAGCGTGTAATTAAGTTAATTCGGAAACGTTCGTTTTCGTAATTGACCTTAATTAATTAATTGAACAAAGTTTGGCCATACAGAGAGAAAATACGTTCAATGTATGTAATTGACATCACAACTACTGCATGGAATCCAGGATAATGACTAAGCATTTTATTCTTTTTCTGACTTGCACTGCCTTTACCCTTTTTCAAATCGCCATACTTTTCCTCTGCCCTGAGATTGTCTAGAAGAGATCGCTATTAGACCGGGAAAAAAGGCATTTTTCAAAAGATTGGAACAAAAAAAAAAAATTTTTTTGTTCTCTCACATAGTTGGTTGGTACATACAAAATAAAGCTTAGTCTAGTGTTACTAAAACTATGTAAGAGACTGGTATCTGTACTAGGAGACCTGTATGACAGATTACCAGCTTCTCCTACTCCGGACCGGTGTCAATGAATAAGCTTATCATATCTATGCAGCTATACTATATATGTGCGAACGTAAGTGTGAGTATATGAGGTAAGATAAGTGTGTGTGTGTGTGTGTGTGTGTGTGTGTGTGTGTGCGCGAACATTTGCATCTGGATCAGTGCAGAGATGCAGAACAGTGAAACGCTTCATTTGAAACATCGACTCTCAGATTCTATCCGCTCATTCGGATCCTTCGGCTCACTCGGATAATTCATCTCATTCGAACCATTCGGCTCATCGGATCATTCAGCTCATTCGGTTCGAACTCGAGATCCATTTGAGTCGAATGATACAATATCGGAGCGAACATTAGATATTCGGCACAGTGTATTATTTGGCTGAGTCTTTTCAGTAAAGAATTACACATGTCTAATCGCTATTAGCGATAAGACGGCCTACAGCAAAGTGGCCGCTTTAGCGTGAAATCAATTTTTCGCGTACGTGTTTGGACCCAATTAGTTGTGCATGGTTATTTATCAATAGTATAAGTGTTTGCCTAGAGGTTATAACCCAAAATTGTTTAAATAGATCCGGTTTTAGTAGCTAGAAATTAAAATCGGATTGGCGTCGCTATTGTGCCCTACCCGTCACCTTAAGTAAATAACACAATTAAAAATTCATCTCGTGTTCAGGCGGTTAAAATACAGGTAGGTATAGTAAGTACGATAACATCAATGTATACAAATGTGTCAGTAGATTTTTAGAAAAAATCGTGAGAAAAACGTGTATTAGGTACCTATGTGAAAAAAGTTCTTAAGCGTGTAATTAAGTTAATTCGGAAACGTTCGTTTTCGTAATTGACCTTAATTAATTAATTGAACAAAGTTTGGCCATACAGAGAGAAAATACGTTCAATGTATGTAATTGACATCACAACTACTGCATGGAATCCAGGATAATGACTAAGCATTTTATTCTTTTTCTGACTTGCACTGCCTTTACCCTTTTTCAAATCGCCATACTTTTCCTCTGCCCTGAGATTGTCTAGAAGAGATCGCTATTAGACCGGGAAAAAAGGCATCTTTCAAAAGATTGGAACAAAAAAAAAAATTTTTTTGTTCTCTCACATAGTTGGTTGGTACATACAAAATAAAGCTTAGTCTAGTGTTACTAAAACTATGTAAGAGACTGGTATCTGTACTAGGAGACCTGTATGACAGATTACCAGCTTCTCCTACTCCGGACCGGTGTCAATGAATAAGCTTATCATATCTATGCAGCTATACTATATATGTGCGAACGTAAGTGTGAGTATATGAGGTAAGATAAGTGTGTGTGTGTGTGTGTGTGTGTGTGTGTGTGTGTGTTGTGCGCGAACATTTGCATCTGGATCAGTGCAGAGATGCAGAACAGTGAAACGCTTCATTTGAAACATCGACTCTCAGATTCTATCCGCTCATTCGGATCCTTCGGCTCACTCGGATAATTCATCTCATTCGAACCATTCGGCTCATCGGATCATTCAGCTCATTCGGTTCGAACTCGAGATCCATTTGAGTCGAATGATACAATATCGGAGCGAACATTAGATATTCGGCACAGTGTATTATTTGGCTGAGTCTTTTCAGTAAAGAATTACACATGTCTAATCGCTATTAGCGATAAGACGGCCTACATTGTACTAGTACAATACTATAGACTAAGATTTGTGAATTTTGTGCAATAAAGTGTATCTATCTATCTATCAACGGAAGATTAGGAACCACCAGGAAAAAGTTAAGAGGCCTTATTTGTAAATTTAATTATGCAAACGTAACCAAGCACATGTAAACAAAGAAGAGTTATACTTGCAAATCGTTGCATTTTATTTGCATTCATACAATTTGTAAGAGCGATGGTAATTCATGTGGGGGGTCGTGGTTCGAATTCGAGCATGCACCTAACCAAAGTGGCCGCTTTTGGCGGTAATCAATTTTTCGCGTACAAAAGACCCAATATTTGTGCATGGTTATTTAATAAATATAGTATAAGTGTTTGCCCAGAGGTTTTAACCCTGAAATTGTTTAAAATAGATCCGGTTTAGTAGCTTACAATTAAAAACGAATGGTGTCGCTAGTTAGGGCTACCCGTCGCCTTAAAGCATGAAGTAAGTACGACCTAAATCGCTATAGTTTCGAAATACCCACATTACAGCCCTCAGAAGTCAGACATCAAGTCGAGGCAGTTAAACTGATTGAATATGCGCGCAAAGGGCCCCACTTGAGGATAGCACTTGTTTATGAAGCGAGCCGTATAAAACACTTACACAGACAGTTTTATTGTTATGGACACGTAAACAAACTATTAAAGGCGATAACGGCGCGTAAAAGCCACTGAAAAATGCATTGTGATAACTTTATTGGTACCCACCTACTATGTAGGGTCGTGTTTCTAATTACTCTTTTATACCTTGTGGTCTATTCTATGGTGCTTGGGAATTTAGAATAACCATTTAATCTACGTTGGGAATAGTTATTTTGAACAAGGTGGAAATAGAACTGATACAATGTGTGTTACCTATAGGATAGTGTTGCCGAAAAATCGACAATCGATTATTTTCACCCTTAATAATCCAATAATCGATTGTACTTTCGATAGTATCAATACTATCGGTTAAATCGATTTTCATTTTTGGTCGATATAATCGATTAGAATCGTTTAAATTGAGGATGCTATCGATTAAATCCGAAATTAAGCCGATACTATATTAATCTAATTATGACAATCTAATTTCTGGATATAATCGTCATTTAAGTATATTTCATAAAAAAATTAACTTCTCATACAAAGTCGGTCATGTGACTTGGTCATTTTGTATGGGGAGTCGAAATAAATTTCGACTAATTTCGAAAAGTCGTAGAACAAATGTTGCTCAGAATGGTTGGTAGAACACGTGGTTAAAGGGATGTAAATGTCCACAGATACACCCTGTATAACTATTTGACGACCCGTTAGGATCAGTGGTAGTGAATGCTATTAGACATAGATGTAGGTCTAACATAAAGAGCATATTGACCGCCCACGGGAGGAATCACGACCTTCAATAATGTAATGGGGAAAACGACTAGAGGAGGAGGAGGAAGCTGGATTTGCAAGAGAAAGTAAGAACTGTGTAAGGTTTAGATCATATTAAATAATTAAGACGTCATCAAATATCATTATTTTCCACATTATATTTAAAGGCACCGTTATAGACGTGACAAACAACTGCTTGCTCGAAATATTTGACCGCAAATTATCATTAATAAACGAATGTTCCGTAATAATTCATAATAGTCAGATACACATTAGTAAGAGGTAGGTATGACGAACCGTGGTCCTACAGCTTATGCTCGTTTTCAATGCAACTCTTAAGTTGTACATCATAAGAGCTAGTATCCCACCCCTCATTTATGTAAGGTACTGCATATCCTAAAGTGTACAATGTAAGTATATTTAGCTGATGAACTTTGTACTATTCTTAAGTCTAAGAGCATAAGGTCTATTATCCCATTTGTACTGTGTCTGTTATTAAGTGGTTGACCATACGCGGTTGCGGTCACCGCTGTCGAGTGCGATGAAACATGTCTCTTTGTCTTAATAATGTACGTTAGTATTTAGATGACTAAATACTTACATCCAACATTGGTACACATAGTTGAGTACACATTTGTGATTCTACTCTCAGATCTGTAGGATTTATTATACGCTTGAATTCGTATGGTACTTACCCTATCTAACTAGACTATTTTTATTATTACCATTTTGATGTAAAATATATTATGGTCTAAAATGAACAACAACTGCCGACTCATATAGAAATCGATCTGTATACAGCGTTATTTTTATCGTTAACATCTTAGGTACATCGACAGAAATCTTTCTTATCTATCCAAGCTAGTCTTATTCTATATCTAGCTTTATACACCTTGCTGTTTTGAACCGTCTTACTCCATTATCTGGGACACTATATTAATGAAAACAATCATTTTTCCCCAAGGAACATTGTAAGTAAGTAAGTAAAACATTTATGGACCACAAACACGAAACAATTACAAGCAATTACAATAAGACAGAAAGGAACAAATAATAAGTAGGTATTTCACCTGTTGCATGAAAAAATACTACAAAAAAGCAAGTTTGTTAGTTCTTTTGTGCCTGTCAACCTCATATTTGGATTTCACGTACCATCAGGCGGAGTGAGGTAATCCTGATTGGACTATCAATAAAAAAAGCGATCAACAAGGTCCAACCTCAGCTTATGCTGCAACTGCCTGAGACCGCTGCAGCGCTCAATCTCACAACAAAAATCACCTTTCCATACAAAAATTATCAGCTGAGAAGTGCAATTTGTATCAGAAGGCGAACATTTTTTAGAGATCAGACCCCATGTTCCTAGGGGAAGAATATTTGTTTTCATTAGTATAATGCCCCAGATACTGGAGTAAGACGGTTCAAAAAGCATGGTGTATATCTGTGTAATATATAAAATCAAGAACTCACTTTTCATCGAAGCTGTACTGTGAGTTGAGGACCGCAAACATCTTCTGGTACAGGATGCCGAAGAACTTGTCCATCATGTCGTCGAACTCCTTGTCCCCGTGTGTGTAGTACCTGAAATAACAAAGTACTAAAGTAAGCACTTAAATAATAACATAAGAAGGGCAGTAATTAGATCAAGTAATAAAGATCATATATATACGGGAGATGCGCTTAGGCTTTCGGATGAACGCACCAGAGGGCCTATTCTAGAGTACCTACTCGACATTGAAGTCGAGGTAGAGATTTGTATGGGCGAATGTATGAAATGTCTAACGCCGAATTCAATGTGAATGCACGAGAATTGCCCCTCTGGATTGAACCGTTTGATTTATACAAGCACAAAATAGATTTTTGTCAAAATGCTAACTTAAATTACCAGACTCCCCTAATCCTGAATCATGGTCTAAGCGTACTCCGGCTTCAAGAGCGACAGCTTAGGACGTAACCGCCCCACGTTAAGATGAGAAGGAGGAAGGCTAACTTAGTACCTACGAATTTCAGTTAATTTCTTCTAACTGATTACGGCTACGGCGGCCGATCGTAACGATCAGCCACGTATGTAGGATATATTATAGTGCTCAAGTGTGTGCGCAAACACAAGTGCACTCTCTATTTGTTTACTCTCGTATTCCGACGACACCAGTGTGATACGACCGAAGAGAGATCGGGTGCAAGACCAACGGCTTAACTTGCTTTCCGAGGCACGGGGGTACAACACCGCCAACTTCCAGACTCCGGGCTAACATTAAGAATTTCTTACCGAAAACTTAGGTAGGTACCAATTTTTGGTCCGGGAACCCGGGATCTCTTGCGCAGCCGTCGCTTTAAAGTGCGACTCACTAACCACTGCGCCACCGAGGCAGTAATGCATTTCAGTTAGACTACAGCAACCAAGGTTATCGTTACAAGAACCAAAATTGTTGCTCTTTTAGACAACAAAATCTTGTCTGTGGTAAGTAAATAAGTGTCAAATCTAATATTGCAGGATTTTTTGAGCTACAAAGGAATTGGAATCATCATTTACCTCTCCAGCTCTTCAAAGAGCTGCTCGAAGACATAGGAGTGCTGTTCGTAGATCATCCCGTAGGTGCGCTTGAACATCGTGTGGAACTCCTCCCGCGACATGTGGAGAAGCTTTTTGAAGAAATCTGCAAACAAAAAGAAAGCAAAATGAAATTCCGATCTTGTTTTATCATTATAAATTAAAAAGAAAACTATTTCCCGCACCTGTATTAAAAAACTCCGTGTGATACACAGGTGTGCCTATGTACGAATACGTACAGTCCGCATCAAAATGAACTTAGCGTTCAGATGTACCAAAATATCTGAGCCTTAGACAAAAATCTCTCATCAGAATCAACTTTCTGATTCCGGTGGTAGAATTATATTATATCTATTCATTTCTATTCTTTTGTATCGACATATAGTCATGTTTAGTTAGGTACATACATATACATGATATACATAGTTATAATTTAAATTTTTCATGTATGACGATTTGTAAGAGCTTTTAGGTATTTACATCACGACTTTTTGCGGGGATACTAACGCGTTATAGCATCAAATCACACAAATACAGAACCAATCAACCTATTCATCCCAGTAGGTACGAGAACCAGTAATTCCTTTGAAGAAATTGCGAACTGATTGCTTAGCAATCGTCATTCGGGAGGAAAATCAATTTGGCAGCACATTTCCTAAGCTTCCAAAAAATATACCCAGTTCCAGCATTAACTAAGGAAATCTACTAATACAGCAATGAGTTGCCCCAAATTTAAACAACAAACTGACTCAATATACCTACCACATTTAAATAATGAAGTAAACGTTCACTAAAAACAATTACGTCATTCTTTGAAGTCGGAGTGCAAACTCTCTTAAAACAATAGTCTCGGAACCGAAAATAAATCTTTTCGTAATAAAAAAAGACTTTTTCTCATTTTCGCCCGCATTAAATTAAAATTAGCAAAACGTTTACTTTTCTCAGGGTTCAATGACCGCTGCGCTTTTTTTGCACGTGTATTTTCTCACCAAGATTGGAGTCGCTATTTTAGACCTTATTCCGAAGACGTAAGTAAGTGGAAAATGACGGGGGGTCGACTGTTTGTAATGTAACTATGTTGCGTGCATGAGTCTTCGTGATAATAAATCAATAGATTAATTCATTCATCAATAGGTTTGTTCACAATAACTCTTAATTGGTGGTGCAGCAAAAAATATAAAAAACCAGTTAGTTACACATACAGGGTGTAGGTAGGTACACCTTGTAAACACGTAGGTATTCACAACTTTTATCTGAAAAAAAACGGGGTAAAATTTGAAAAAATATCCATAGCCATAAAAATTACTGAACAGAACGGCCAGCTTACGATGACAAATTTTCGACGAATTTCCACTTAAAACAAACATTCAGAATGTTGGTTAAAGGGATGTACCTACTTACTTAACTGTTTGAAACCTACCAAAACACTCTTTGTAACAAGTATGAATTTAAAAATATGTTACTACGTCGATGGTAAGAAGTGAAAAAATAGCTGTCATACCATTTTAATCACAAGAATGTGTACAAAATTGCTTCTAACAACACCAATTTCACCAATTTTCTAAATTCAATGGATGAATAAATTTCCCCGATAATTCTATAAATGTACCAACAATGATTTCAGGAGATGAATCGGAACATTTCCAGGATATTATTAATCCTGGCGTTTTCCTCGAGTTAAATGTGTTTACTTCGGGCGTTGAGGATTCTAGGGAACCATTTACGCGGCGAATGAGTGTTTGTTTACCCACAGTATAGAGACGCTAAGTAGCAAGACCGTCATAATCCTGAGAGAAAACGGGCGTACGAATCTACAAAATATTTCCTTCCACCATTTGCTCAGCGGTGAGGAAAAACATCGTGAGGAATCCTGCACGTTTCGTTTCTTGTGACTCCACTGCGTGTCGCGGGTCTATGGGCGGCAGCAATTCGCATACCATCAAGCGATCCGACTGCTCGTCTGCCACCTATATACGTAACGTATAAACGTGTAGCTATGATTCAGTTGGTCAACGCCCTGTTGGTCTAGTGGTTTAAGTACCGGGCCGTGATCTCGGGGTCCTGGGTTCGATTCCCGGGTCGAGCAAAAAGTATGTTTCGAATTTTTCGAGCATAGCTCGGGTTTGTGATCACCAATCCGCATTTGGCAAGCGTGGTGATTATGCCTATTCCCATCATAGCAGCGATGACTTGATTTCTATGATAGAGGCCTTTGGCCGGCAGTATACAGGCTGATACTTTTATGATTCAGTTGGTCTTGTTCCCGTATTTAAGGATTATAAAGGTAAGACCGCAATCGCTTCATTGTAATTAGGCACTAGACTCCACAATCTTGGATCGTGGTCCAACCCCGGGTTCAAAATCGACAGCTTTGGATGCAACCAGGGATACCACGCGAAGATGAGATATAGAACCACTGACTATATTCACGATGTGGTGTTACTGCGTAAGGCAATCAGGAATTATTAGAAACGTTTTTCGAGAATTACTTACAAATAAATGGCTGTGAATGGGCGGCTATTTGTAAGTAACTAAAATATTTCCTGCGGAAAAAACGCAAAGGAAACACACCTGCGTGAGGAAGCACTTTATTCCCTTACTCTGATGGGATAGCAGTATGGAGATAGAGGCTGCAGAAGAAGAAAATCTAGACAGATGCCCCTGGATGGCGTGACTCATTTCCCTTGTATCTACTAGCAATCTTATATTAGTTTTGAAGCAAGACTCTTCACCCTGATTTCAGAAAGAAAAATTCAATTTCTCACCATTTAATTATGATACGTACGATAGGTGCTCAGGCGGATACTATGGTCCAGTTGGTCCGGTTTCCCATGTTATGAAGGTCAGACATAGCCCAAAGAAGTGCATGCCTCAAGTGGCAATGAGTAGGGTACATAGCGAAGAGAACAGACGGCCGTTGGGGCGGAAAGGTCCTCAAGTAGAGGCCACGTACAGGGAGTCTCAGCCGTGGCAGGCCCCCCACAAGGTGGACCGACGATCTAGTGAAGATTGCGGGAATCCATTGGATGCGGGCGGCGCAGGACCGATCTGTGTGGAGAACATTGGGGGAGGCCTATGTCCAGCAGTGGACATCTTTTGGCTGAAATGATGATGGTGATGAAGGTCAGACGGCAGTCGCTTCATTGCTATTATTATCAAAATTTTCTAAATCCTAGATCTAAGTCCGTCCGTAGACTGGGTTCCGAAGCGACCTGACGATTTTGGACGTGGAATGATTCGCTGAGATGAGGTGTGGTTTATTTTGATGGTTCCCCATGTTGCGAAGGTCAGACGGCAGTCGCTTCATTGCTTTTATTACCAATTATTGCAAATCCTAAATCTAGGTCCAACCGTAGACTAGGTTCCGAAGCGACGTGACGATTTCGGTCGTTACTACAAGTAGGTAGGTATGATTCGCTGAGATGAGGTGCGGTGTATTTTGGTGGTTTGAAGTGCTCCCCCACAAACTTACATTTGCGCTAGTTATTACGAACTTACATAATCATAGAAGTTCGTCCATAAAATTGATGTATACGTTACAATAAAATTGATAAGTTACGTGCGAAATTGAGGAAGGCGAAACGCGGCAACGATTAGCTTGATGGATGGGTGGGTTCGCCGATTAGCGCTCGACTCGCGCTTACACGCTCCGCGGGGCAGGAGCGATTTGCCGCTATCAGTAAAGTTATTGACAACTTATAATAATGTAATGACGTAAGAGTCATTTAAACTAACTGTCAATGCCATCATGGAACAACAGAAGACCCGCTGGAGTTCATTTTTCACGAAAAACTCCAAAAAGCGGCCTGGTCTGGTTATTTCCGCCTATCTATTTCGATATCTGTATTTTAAACGTGGGAAAGTCACGCTTTGGCATGAATGGGCCGGCTCGACCGGAGTGATACCACGGCCTCACAGAAAACCGGCGTGAAGCAGCATTGTGCTGTTTCGCTGCTTGAGTGAGAGTACCGGAGGCCCAATCCGGGGAAAGGGGGGTTTAAAGGTTGGCAGCGCACTTGTGATCCCACTGGTGTCGCGGGTGTCCATGGTCAGCGGCAATTGTTAACTAACAGGTGATCCGTCTGCTCGTCTGCCACCTATCACATAAAAAAAATATCCCAGGGGCGGCAAATCATCAAATACGCCTCTACCCGCAAAGTGTGGCTTTTTTTGGCAGTGCTCTATTGCCATACTAGTCTAGTACGACAAGTCTTGTCTTGTCTTGTCAAGTTTTTGTCAGACAGGACAGACTATGTTGGCTCTACAAAAACGCTGTTACATTCAGTCTTCTGTTTGCACATTGCGTTTTGTTGCCGATAATTCCTTCATTTAACTGGCAGGCCGATTGATACCTTGTCAACGCTATTTCATTGCGCAACTCGCCGCTATAACGCGATGTTACATATACGACAAACTTCGTTTCATAGTAGATGTTTGACAGCATGATTACTTACCTTTTAGAAAGAGGAGGTTTTACGCGTCAATTATATTTCAAGTTGTCATATTAAAATTTTGATTACAGTTGAAAGTATGACGGAGTGGAACATCATATTCATTTCCCTTCATAGTAAAGTTTTAGCGGGGAGTTTAATATAATCAAGTTAAGTATCTAGTACATTTTAGACCCTTATCCTTTTGAGAGATTGGTTGTGTTAGGAGTGAGTTTTTAATCTTGCAAGATTTTATTATTGTAAAAAGAAAGGGTACCTAAGGGTGGCTTTTCCCTGTTCTATTGTAGCAATCATCGTCATTAGTCGTCTATCGGTATGTTGGCCGTGTGGTCCCCGGCAGAGTAGAATAGGCCACCCTCACTCTTACCGAGGTGTCGTAAAAGGCGACTAAGGTAAAGCTGCTGGCATGATCATCAGCACCCAGAGAAGGAAAACTCTGCATTTATATCAAAACCCTCGCCAACCCGTCTGCCAAGCGTGGTGAGTATGGCAATTACCCCTCATGTGATTGAGGGAGGCCCGTGCCCCAGCAGTGGGGACTTAAATGGGCTGACGATGACGGTATGTTGAAAGGGAGCAAAGTGCCCAGAAAGGACTAAAAGACTCCAAACTCAGCGATATCGAATTCGCTGCACAATAAATAATAAACACGGCTGTTCGCGCTAAGGCAAACCAATAAAAGAAGATTTGGATTAGAAAATTTGGGTTTACTGCAAAATAACGTTAGAAATTACAAAGGCGTGTGTTTAGCTTAGGTCTCTTTTTAGACAGTACATAATTTTGAATGCTTTTATTGATTGAAAACTATGTGACCTTTTGCCACGCAAAGACCTCTGATTTTTCTTTTATATGATTAAACAAAGGACTGATGATATAGAGGATGAATATACACTCTAACATAATCAAATTAAGATTTAAATTATTAAAATAGACCTCTTGGCGTAGACAACGGCCAATATAGCAATATTCTACCTACTACTACTGTCAGACTACTACTATGACTACTGTCAGAAAAGCTAATAAACTCATAAGAACATTGCCGAAAGAACGTTAGAATCTGATCACCTTTATCGCTTTTAGCATAACTTAGTCAAATCCCTGATCTCGCCTTCAATAGTGGTGAAGGAAGCGGTAGATGACATAACGACCGCCCCAAGACAAACACTCTAACATAAACACGGTCGTTCGCACTTCCTCCGTATCGATATTGCGGCTATCAGCGTCTAAATTTACGTGCATCCGCTACAAGGAGCCGCTATTTCTGCTGGGAATGCGCACGCGCATAAGTCATGCGCGACACTGCTTTAAAGAGGGAGTAAAAAAAGGAACGACTAAAATCTTTCAGAAAGTGTTTTTTTCACGTCATAAGTTGCAGACGAGCAAATTCATCACCTGATGTTAAGCTATTTCCTCGGCCCATTGACAGGCATGTTATGTGTTGGGTATACATGCGCGCGTACAGTGATCTCGGCGTAGTTCAGCGTGAGATATACATGGGTGTTGGAGACATGTATTTTTTTTATGTGATAGGTGGCACACGAGCAGACGGATCACCTGATTGTAAGCGATTGCCGCCGCCCATGGACACCCGCGACACCAGTGGAGTCACAAGTGCGCTGCCAACTCCGGTACCCTCACTCACGCAGCGAAACACAGCACTGTGCTGCTTCACGTCGGTTTTCTGTAAGGTTCTCCCACGTTCAAGTTACCAGAATCCCCAAATCCTGAATCATGGTCTAAGCGTACCCCGACGCAATCGGGAATCACACGCTAAGATGAGGAGGAGGGGAGCAGGGGGAGACACGTTACGATATTCTAGCGTGTAGGTCAAAGAACTCTTCGATATCAATGTCAGTTAGAGCCGATATTCTGTGTCTATTTATCTTGTTCCTTCGATTTACAAAGTTTATTAGTCGTCATTACTGGAGTCCCATCACTAGCTTACACAAACACACATGCATATGCAATATGCAGAGTTCGAGTGCGCGTGCGATGCGACTCTTGTACCTAAGTGTGAGGCGAGCATCTGGCTGGAACGAAAAGGGGCGAAGATGGCTCGAGGTTTTTGATAACCGAATGAGGTGAGCACTGGATAGGGTTGACGCAAATCGACTTCGGAGTTTCTGCATAATTAGGAGTGCTTATTTTTATCCACGGTCGTGTGAGCTGCTAGCCCTTAGAGTTACAACCCAATGTTTGCACGCCACATACAAAATAACAGAACGGAACGTTCGCTTCGATTGAAAAGTGTTATTCCCAGTTGCGTCCAAAGCTGTCGCTCTGGAACGCGGGGTACGCTTGGAGGATGATTCTTTATTTGAGGAGTCTGCTAATTACAATTAGGCGACTGGCGTCTTCGCAACCCTTTAACAGGGGAACCAGACCAACAGTGTATGTATCGAAGGCGCGTTCACTCAGCTACCATCGCATTGAAAAGAACAAAATCTTTTTTCACGAATTTAGAAATCATAAATTGAGGTGATTTTTAATCTAGGGGTATTGCAAACATATTTGTAGGTACTAACAATTGAAGTATAAAACATATATTATAACTCAAAACGGCCTCACAGAAAACCGGCGTGAAGCTATATTTCGCTGCGTGAGTGAGGGTACCGTAGGCCCAATCCGAGGGACAGGGGGGTTTTAAGGTTGGCAGCGCACTTGTTACTGGTATCGCGGGTGTCCATGGGCAGCGGCGATTGCTTACCATCAGATGATCCGTCTGTTCGTCTGCCACCTATCATATAAAAAAATCGACTAAACCAATTTCAAAAATGTTTTGACCATTACAATCAAATGATACATTGTCCTCCAACAAAAGCTATAATTAATACAAGAAAACGTCTCATTCCTACGTTAGAACATCGATTAGTTCAGGAGGGTCACACTGTTATGGGAATACAAGGTCACAAGGTCGGATTCGAGGCCTTCTAAAGCCCCTAACACAACCCTTAGTTTTGAGAACCGTAACCGGCGTGAAGCAGCGCTCGCACTTTGTTCCGCCGATTGAGTGAGGCTGCCGAAGGCCCAATCGAAAGGTATGGGGGTTAATATGGCAGCGCACTGTGGCCTCTGTACTATATAAAGAGCGGTTTAAATGGAGCCATCGTTTGTCAACCCTGCCGTGTCTTCGGCTTACGCGCACGTGCGCCGGCGCAGCTGCGGGGGACGATGCGAATGCGGGAAACACCTCGATCGGTTTTTGATGTTATTTTATAAAAGACGACACACATTTTATGGCAGTATATTAAAACAATCTGTTTGCTGAGAATGAAATCCTGGAGGTATACATGTTTTTACAAGTGCCTATGTACGACATTTGGACGAGTTAGTGTATTTTAGACACCTTGAATCGCAATTAGGTTCATTTCTTATCGCTGCATTTTGCATAGATACTTACTTAAATTCAAGAGCATTTCCAATAAAGATCGATGATAGCTCAGTGGTTCAGAAAGTGCCATCTATACGGGCGACTGGGTTCGAATCCGAGCATGCACCTTTGGATTGTTGAAATCTATTTGCGTATTTCTACCATTAGCTCGGCGGTCAGAGAAAAAAAAAACATCGTGAGGAAACCTGCACGTTTTGGATAGTGTTTGAACTGAAACCGTGTAACCATGATTTAGTTGGTGGGGTTCCATTGTTAAGGGTTGCGAAGGTCAGACGGCAGTCACTTCACTGTAATTACTAGACGTCCCAATCCTGAATTATGGGCTAATCGTATCCCAGGCTCCAGAGCGACAGCTTTGGACGCAACCGGGAATTACACGCTAAGATGAGGAGGACTTCATTAAATTCACACATATTTACATAATGGCCTTTTCCCAGAGTAGGCACCTATCGAAAACTTCTTACAAAACCAACCGTTTTACGACCATTATGACATTTCGACAACATGTTAATTGTTAACAAGTCGTGGCATTTGTTTTCAGCCATAAAACCGACGAATTAGTTGTAAAGCCCGTCAAAGGCGAGATTGAATCGTCCATCCTATCCGGCGTTTCGTTCGTCTACAAATGTGGCCGTACATTTAAAACGGTGTTGAGTTTCACCGCCTCTTGAATTACGAGCGTGATCATCTGGGAACCGGTGGTGAGGGATTTGTCGATGTTACGAAATGATAGATGGGTTTTTTTATGCAATAGGATGGCAGACGAGCGGACGGATCACCTGGTGGTAAGAGATTGCCGCCGCCCATGAACACCCGCAACACCAGTGGAGTTACAAGTGCGCTGCCAACCTTTTCCCCCTCCCCCAATTTGAGTCTCCGGTACCCTCACTCACTCGGCGAAACACAGCGAAGGCGCTGCTTCACGCCGGTCGTCTATGAGGCCGTAATCTCGGTATCATACCGAAGCGTGGCTCTCCCACGGTGAAAATGGGTTTTCTTTAAGTATTGACAGCTAAAGTAATAATGGCTTACTATTTATCATCCTAATCTTAGCCCAAAGCAAAAATAATAGCATGCCTCAAGTGGCAATGGGGGCAGGGGATATTGCGAGGAGGTTAGACGGCCGTTGGATCAGGTCTTCGAGCGGAGGCCGCGTATTAGAGGTCGCAGCTGTGGCAGGCCCCCCACAAGGTGGACCGACGATCTGGTGATGTTCTCGGGAATCCTTTCTATGCGGGTGGCATAGGACTGATTTTTGTGGATATCATTGCCGATGTCCAGCAGTGGACGTTTATTGGCTGTAATAATGATGATCATCTTAGCGTTCTGTCCCGGTTGAAACTATCGCTTCGGAGCCCGGGATCCGCTTGTCTGCTAGTCTGCTACGATTCCTCCACTTCGCACGGTCTTGGGCATCCATAGTGGTCAGTCACCAATCCTTATTTAAAAAGAGGTAAATTCTACAGCTGTGTAAGTATGACGGGGTTCTCTGGGTGCATCCTCAGATTGTGGCGTTTATTTTAAGTGCTGCTCAAGTAGGCTCTTGTCTCTATTGATATTAAAAATTATAGCATGATGTTTGAGCAGCTCAGGATCGCATTTTACTACGGTAAAGCATCTCATTCCTTAAATCATTAAGTATTTAGTCCACACGGGCGACATACACCAGCGGTAAGCTAGTTCTTAATTAAACATATTTTTTATCGATAGCCGCAGGCATCACTAGCTAGATCCGAGTATGATTTATCTCTTCACCCCTCGTGCACCATGCATTTATATTTGTTAACACTTTCGTCACCACACGCCGCCGCGTAATGTGACACTGAAAAATGTTGCATTTGAAGAATGAGCTTAGCAACAGATAAATAATGCGTTGGATATTATATTACTATACAAAAATACGTTTAGATGATACTTATTAGGAATTTATGATCGAAGTCAATAGTTATCAATTGATATTTAACCGATGTTTTTATGTTTAGTTACAAACCGCAACTTATGCCGCAACACAGTGGATTTTTTTAAGATGACGAATTGATGTCTATAATAATGATTTACCTATTTTATGTTGTAACACAATAGGTGTTAAGAGTGTTGCCACACTTGCCAGACGTCCTTCTACGTCCTGTTTCTTAGATTTCAATCCAACCCCAACACAGCGGTTAAACAAGCGTAGTGTCACTGGTTACACTTCCTACCTCAGGACAGCTGGCAGCGACTAATATCAGGAAATACTGAGATGGAAACCTGTGTCGTTTGAAAGAGGCCTTTTTTCCCAGGAGAAAGCTACATGGCTGTCACCTTGTCACACGAAGGGAACAAGATGGTGTGTGGGACTCTCTAACCCTTACCAAAACCCATGAGTTGTCCATCTCAGCGCAATTGCGGTCGGAAACCCCACATTCGGAACTTGGACGTACCGCTAATCGCGCTCGACGCGCTTGCCCTTCTCGGGTGTACGACGTACTAGGACACCCAGTAACGGCGTCCCCCCATGGAGTCGTGTGCTGAGCAAGCCGCTCCCCAGTAGTGGGTACGCTCACGTACTCCGAAGGCCCTCTTACGACAGGCCGGGAATACCTTGATAGTATTCTAACGCCAATGAACGGACACAGGCAGTTGATTGATCGATATGTACCTACTACAAATATCCTCAGACGCTTTTCAGGTCAATTGATTTCATCCATCCTTATCATGTCCACGCAATTAATCACATTACTTATTCACTCACCACCGAGGAAACTAAATATTCATCAGCCACACCACTATTGAACGAGGAAAGCGTTATCAGGAAAGATTTGCACCAAACACAAAAACTTAAACGATCGGTATCGTGAAGCCACCAAGTCGCCGTTTTTACTGCACTGATATAAAATACAACATCATTCAGTATCGATTCCACAAAACAATGCAAAAAATGCTATAAACGTAGTTTAACTTGTGCAAATCTTTTTTTTATCAAGTATAACACGAAGCTGAAGATTACATTCCCTCTGTTTAAGGCCATTATTTCTAAAGTGCATAAAAACTTCACAGTTAGCTAGTTGTTTTTAGAAGATGCGTGAACAACGATCTACAAACTAAAGCAAATTGGTTGCAAATCTTTAAACATTTCTTGTGAGCTTGTCTTTTTACTATGGCAATCGAAATGAGCAGGTAACGGCACGGCAAATTAAATCATCTAAATAAATTATCAAACAACTTTTCAATTTACATATGTACATGTCGTATGTACATATACAAGACTATGACTCTGTTATAAACGATAAAGACATAATTTACGATTTGCCTATACAACCTAGCTATTTTCTTCTCGATTGAATTCAACATATTCAAACCGTTTGACATCAAAAGGTGTCCTGTACTATGTAGTAATTTGGGTAAGTAATTTTCAATTACAATATGTAAAAAATATGTAAAGGTATTTAACAAGACTTAGGAAGGTACTTATTGGTATTTGACACATGTTTTATATGCATTTCAAAATACTAGTACCTAGGTGTAAATATCTTGTATGGATGGAACAGATAAGGTCCAAATAACTTAGTTTTAGTGTATGTTACATGCTGGTCGGTTGCAACAAAAATAATCTTCCAATTAACACTAACATCTACAGTTTCATCATTATTGCCAAAGATCTATGAGTCAAAGCTGCCATAGCTGTTCTTATAAGTTTTTACGGACAAGTATGACACCCTTTTAGCTTCCCGTCTAAGGGTTTCACTCTATTAATTCTACGACCATATACAGCCAAGACAGTTTTTTAGGTAGCAACATTAACATTACTCCAGATACCATCGACATCTGCAGCACCGACAGGCCCAACATAGATCTTATTTCTAACGACAAAAGAACTAAAGTTCTCATAGGTTTTGACGATACATGCCATTCGTCTTTAGCTGCTTGCAGACAGTCAGATATGACACCCTTAGCTTCCCGTCTCGCCGAGATAATTGCAGGAGACAGGCGCGCAACGGGACCGACGGCCGGCGGCGCTCCATACAAGGCGGCTGAGGCGGCCAAGTTAACTGTCAATGTGAGACAGTCCATCTAAATTGTACGAAGTAGGTCATACAATAAATCAAAAATGGTATAGGTCAGCCCCATTTATGGTAAAATAATTCAATAAAGGAACCACACGGAACACTCATGAATATCAAAATCGCTCTGTATAGATATAGATTTCTACTGAAAAGACACCAGCAAGAACTCTCAATGGATCTTAGAATTCAGAACCTTTACGTGACCGTCATTGAGTTCAACATGTTTGGCCAAGAGACGTCTGCTGCTAGACAAAGACCTCCTCAATGGATCTCCAAACCAATTGGTCCAGTTCTAACCGCATCCACGGGATTTCTGCAATCTTCAACTGTCGTTCAGGTCTGAGTTCACGGAAACGAGAATCCCTGTGGGTAGCGTACCACGGCTGCTACTCTCTGTACGCGCCCAACGTAGATTCTCATTGATTCAGCCACAGACTTAACTGATGGTGACCCTGTAAAGGCTTCATGTGGTCAGCCGGTGCAGCCACCAATTAGTCAAAGGCCGGGACATTAGCGGATTCTTGAGCGAAACTCGCCGACCCTTCCGGCTGCGGCGGATCAAAAAGTTCAGCGTAATTAGCGCAAAAGGTGCATTTTTAAGAGTTCGTACATTCTCGTAACCAGCCACTAGCCAGGTGCATAGACCTGTTGATAACTGATACAGACAGTTTATCATCCTCTTATTATAGCAATTCCCGGTTGCGTCCAAAGCCGTCGCTTCGATGCCTGGGGTATGGTAAGCTTGGATTTAGGATTTGGTTAGTCTGGATAATTATGGTAAAGCGACTGCCGCTGACCTTCGCATCCTTTAGACAACGGGACCAGACCAAATGGTTTCTGGTTCCAATTTAAGAAACATTACCTAAAATAACAACACAGATTTTAAAATACTACGTCAAACATGTAAATATATGTAGGTGACGACAGAAAATATTTTAACAAAAATATTTGCAGTGAAATTAAGTAAAAACATAATGTCCAAGTAAGTGCGGCAAACTATTGTCTACTGATTGATAAATAATTGAAGCAACATGCATGTTTTGATGGCCGAAGGACCAAGATTAATAGTAATTGTTTTCTTTCCACATAATAATAATTATAACTATTGATATATTGCCAGAATACATAGTAAAAAATCATACAGTGCACCCTGTAAGAGCAATCGGAAACATTATTTTAATTTGCTATTCAAATTTTAGCAAGGATAAAAACAATTTAATGAATAGCTAGTAAAATACATTATTGCATGAAATAAAAATACAACGCCCATCTCAAAACGTTAAACAATGCAATGGGAGGTCTCTTGTATGTTAGCAGAGGATGTATACGTTAGTGTACAACGAAATTCAATTCCAAATATAGTTTGGGCGGTGACTAACATCGGCGTGATCGAAATAACAATCATTTTGTTGCTGTATAATAATATGATTTTGGGTAGTTGCATACTTTGGTATAACTAGAATCGTTTGTGTAACATGTAGGGTTTGGGTCCCGGGACGTCTCGTGTCTCGAAGTCCCGGGACTTTTTGTAAATTTCGTTGTCTCGTGTCCCGGGACTTTTGGGTCGAGACTCGAGACGAGACACGATAGTCGTATGTATTGTATTAATTTTTATTTTCAAAGCATTGCATGAGCCTAGCTAGCGCCATCTGTTACTGTAATGAATAATTACTTGGTCTACATACTGAGTTTGCCGCGCCCTAATTGGCTTTGCGGAAGAACTGTATTGCAGGCTTTTTTAAAATATACCTCATATCCCGACACCAGATATGGAAATAATAAGCGCTGAACCTAGTACTAGTAGCTCTCAAGTACACAACGAGCCGGATGAGTCGTTTGTAAATCAAATGGAACAAGCAATAAAAAAAATCAAAGAAAATGTACCCGAGGTTCAAAAAACAACAACAAGAGCAACATAAAAGGAGTGTCAGTTGTTCGAAGCAACCGGAAAACGTACAGAAAATTTAGAACTACTTTATAAAGCCATAAACTCAATTAAACCGACTTCTGTTGAAAATGAGAGAGTGTTTTCCTTGTCCGGTGGCGTTATTACAAAAATCAGAAGCAGATTGTCGGACAAAACTGTTAATGCTCTGATTTTTTTAAAAGGCTATTTTATAAAATCAAAGTAATTTTATTTTTTTAACTGATTAATAATTTGAAAGACTGATTCAAAAGTCTGTTTTACAGATAAGGAAACAAATCTGTGATTATAAAAATTACCAAATTATGATTAATTTGATTATGACATGATATTAAAGTTAGTATGATTGTTACTAAGTTTCTTTTATTATAATAATATTTAATAATTGTTTTAAATTAAAAGTTAATCTGTGATTATAGGAATAAACATACCAATTATTTGACATATTAAAGTTAAAACTATTGTGATTATATTTTATGTTTAATAAATGTTGATTTAACCGATAATTAATGTTGATTTAAAAAAAATCCCTTTTTATTAATACGTTTCACCAGAAATCAAAGTTCAAATTTTATAATTAAAAAAAGTCTCGAAGTCCCGGGAAGTCCCGGGACTTTGATCGTAGCCTGTCTCGTGTCCCGGGACGTTGAAATTGTCGAGAATTCCCAAACCCTAGTAACATGATCACACTATTTATGGGACCTGTTATGAAGGAACTTTGATCTCCTTTTTGGTCAAGTACTTGTAGAGCAAGTATTATTAATACTTATGCATTATACGGTTCATCTGAAGTATTATCGCCATACTTAATAATATTTTCATTGCTTAGATTAGGAATTTAGACCACCGGGTCAGTCATTCTTGGTAATTTAGCTTCATCTATTCAAGTTTATGCACGTAAACGATATTTTATTCTACAGTACTGCTTCTCACTAAATTTAGGGAGTATCAGTAAACAAACCAAATATTATTTATTTATTCTTCATTCGAAACAATTATATTTCAAGAAAATTTAAATGTATCTGTGAACATTTACATCTCTTTAACCACGTGTTCTACTCGTCATTCTGAACAGTATTTGTTCTATGACTCTTGGAAAGTCGAATAAAAAAACTTCAACATTTCATAATTCGGTTACGTGGCTTAGTCATTTTGTTCAGGAAGTCGATAATTTTTTCGACGAATTTCGTAAAGTCAAAAGGCAAATGTTGTTCAAAATGGTTGGTAGAACACGTGGTTAAAGGGATGTAAACACATATACACCCTGTATTTTGCAAATGTTGAACTCAAAACAGTAATAATAATATTATTTTAGCAAAACTAGAACCCAAATATAATTATTGTAATCAGTTGTAGATACGAGTACACAGTGAAAAGGATTGTAATTCGGTTCGCGGAATACGAAATCTGGGACAAGTTACGGCGTATATGGTATCCCTATTTGCCTACACTAGAAAATAAGTGGCCATTCAAAGTCACCCTACGACGCATTTTTCGAAGGAATAGCAACAATTATTCATACTACACCGAGCAATCTGAGGGCCAATAATCGTTTTTAAAGGCGAGGGGTCGAACGAGAAAAATTCGTAGCGAAATTTTTCGGTACGAATCCGAAAGGGATCTGAAATGGAAAAGTTGGCTTTCGGGTCCCTTTTAACAGGTTACGGGGCAATAAAAAGTTACCTGCCATAACTGAAGATGGCGGCAATCTAATATAACTAGATCCGAATAATCCTGTTCAATTTAAAGTCTTCATTTTTCTGCAATGAAAAATGTGGGCTGTGGCCTTCACCTTGTAAGTGACGAAAGAGACGAAGATGGAAATTTATTTGATCCAGAACTAAGTACTAACCACTCTGAGGGTACCGTCAGTGTGGAAAATTATTTTGTATCTCTTAGGAAGTAAGTCAGTGACAGTTTGGCACATTTTTCTATAGATTCTAATAACGCCCAATAGTGCGACAAGGATGGTCAGAGCTGGTTCACCCCTGTCGCATTATTGAAACATGATAACGGGTATGGTAAAATAGAAATGGAAAATCAGATGGACTTACAAGTCCTGCCAACAAGATACTATTTCTAATTAATGAGACCAATGGAACATTTAAAGTACCAGCCTATAAACTGTCCCCACTGCAGGGCAAAGGCCTCCATCATAGAAATCGAGTCATCGCTACTATGATGGGATTAGGCTTAATCACCACGCTTGCCAAATGCGGATTGGTGATCACAAACCCAAGCTATGTTCGAAAAATTCGAAACATACTTTTTCGACCCGGGAATCGAACCCAGGACTCCGAGATCACGATCTGGTACTTAAACCACTAGACCAACAGGGAATGGAACATTTGCACGGTCAAATATTGTTTTCCTTGAAATAGAGTTATGTATGTACGTAAGAGTACTCAGGGTAGGCATGCTAAGATTTTCTGATTAAAGATTTCTTTATATATGTGTCCAGTAGTTTTTGAGTAATATAAGTTACACTAACATATAATAATGAAAATCTTTTCCCGTTAAGTTATAATCACTAATGTTAGTCGATGAAGACGAAGTGTTTAAAAGACATAATTAATTTAAATGTTTAGATTAGATTATCATCGCTTAGGAACAATTATTTGGAAGAATAAGACTTAATTGACGCAATTTAAGTGTTTTTAATGACTTATCTCATTTTGTTTCAAGTTAATTAATTTTATCTCTCCGCTTTTTAGATAGTAATAGTCTCGGGATTTCAAAAAAATATTGCTTCATTAGGTCTTAAAATAAAATAATGCTTATTTCGTTTCAGACGAAACAATATTTATACTTTTTTAGTGGTTTTGATATATTATAGTTTAGTTTTATGATTGATCGTGTAAAGTGTCTGTTAAGCTCTGAAAAATACTCCATTAGTTTTGCTGTTAACAGAAGTTCTTATTAGCATCCCGTCCCCAGTGTTTTATATACAGTCCTTAGACAATAATGTCTAAGCTAAGATACAGTCCAATGAAAACATATGGCGTCAATCATACTGTGGGGACAGTATGATTGACGCTAGATGTTTTCATTGTATTTTTTATTTACGAGTATAGAACCTTATCACTTTGCTACTTAGGGTACATTATTTTTTTATATGATAAGTGACAAACGAGCAGACGGATCACCTGATGGTAAGCAATTGCCGCCGCCCATTTACACCCGTGACCCTAGTGGAGTCACAGATGCGTTGTCAACCTTTAAACCCCCCGTTGCCCCGGATCGGCCTCCGGTACCCTCACTCACGCAGCGACATAAATTACAGTGCTGCTTTACGCTGGTAAAACACAATCTTTTACATCACAATCTTTACCAAATTCTGAATATTTTGCTCCGAGTTTTTCTGTTCGCCTGGTCAATAAAAGATAATAATCAGAAATCTTCTAAACAAAAGCCAATTTTGAAAAGCAATATTAACCTCAAACAAAAATCAGTGTCTCCAAAGAAACGCAAAGGCTGTAAGCACACAAAGCCTCCACAAACACTCCCCGGGCATAAAGAGCGTTACTGTGGTGTTACGGCTAACTTCAGTAGCTACACAGTGTCAATATACCCAGCAGCATCCATCGCGTGAAGCAGTGTCTCTGCTATGTTTCTCTGCGTGAGTAAGGGTACCACCAGCCATTTGGTTAAATTAGCCATCCAATTCGTGTCGCTCCACCTGGCTAAATTAGCCATAGTTGTTTGAACTAAAATCACTCAAAGTTTGGCGTATTAAAAGTTAGCCCTCTCGAAATGACTGATCAGACTCAATTTCAGATCAATTCGTTTATGTGATAGGTGGTAAACGAGCAGACGGATCGCCTGATGGTAAGTGATTGCCGCCGCCCAGGCATGCCGCAGCGTGGCTCTCCCACGGTTAAAATATCATATGGCTAATTTAACCAGATGGCTGCAACACAATAACAGATAAACTGCGCTCACGTAAACCAAATGTTTGACGTACTTACTTTACCGTTTTGGCAACCTTAATAATTCTCCGTTTAAAAGCTCACCAGTCTAAGTTCGACGATACCCCTAACTACAGGATGTGCCCTACAGGCTGGTTATTAGAAGCGATGGTAAAAGAGATGATACTGTTTACCAATACCCTATTTTTGGTGGCTGCCTTGTTGGCGAAGTGGTTAGTGGGTCGCACTATAAAGCGACGGCTGCGCAAGAGATCCCGGGTTCAATCCCCGGGTCGCGCCAAAAATGTGTACCTAAGTTTTCGGTAAGAAATTCTTAGTGTCAGCCTGGAGAGTCTGGAAATTAGCGGTCTTGTTGGTCAGTTGGTCCTGCTACCAATCCCTCTCCAGTCGTGTCACGCTGTTGTCCCATCGGAATATGAGGGTAAGGGAATAGAGGGTGCACTTGTGTTTGCGCGCGTACACTTGAGAAAAATAATATATCCTGCGTACGTGGCTGATCGTTGAGATTGGCCGCCGTAGCCGTAATCGGTTAGAGGATATTATTATTATTATCTACGGTCTATCGTTATACTGTTGCTGTATACATGCTGTATATATGCAGTATACTAAGTACTGTATAAGCAGCGGACAGTGGACGCACGTCCACCCACACTGGCCGTCGAAATTGAGTGTGCAGAGAGTGAGGCGAACTCTAATTAACGAAGCCGCTTGGAAGGAATAGTGATGTGCAAGAGAGACAATAGCATTTTGGTCTATTATTTAAAGATCGTGTTGAACCGTCATTATTTATCGACTGTTCCTAGAATAAGGAATTTGACTAATTGATGAGGAAATGCCCGGACGTGAAACGCTTGTGTGTAGTGCTTCACGCCACATTTGGGGAGAAGTGACAATGAGAAGGGACAGGACTTTTTAGGGAGTGAAGAAACGCACCGGGGAAAGAGCCCAGACAGAGCAAGTACCTGGCGAGCGTCTCCCAAGATTTGGTCCGTATGCCGAGACGGTAAGAAGGACCATGGGTTGGTGGAGGGATATGTTCCTAGAATAAAGAATGAGAAAACCATTCTCAGATGTGTTTATGTAATTTTTGTTTAACCGACATATGGAAGATAGATGCACCTTCTGATTTTATAGCACTCTTAGAAGAGATTTATCTTTATTTCTTTATCTGTACAAAATTTTTCCTGGTCTCTAAAAGATAAATCTAAATTATTTAGTATTCTTAACAAGCATGTGCCTTTTGCAATCCTATCTGTGACCTACCTAACTGGAAAATCGTACCCGAAAATTCCACGACCGTATGTTACATGCAGAAAAATACGCTAATCTAAAAATCACCCTCGTGTGTGTGTTTTTGGGTACTGTTACCGAAATTTTCACCCATTTTTTCAATATATCACTTTGGTATTGGCAACATCATCCATCATATAGAAAGCAAAGATTTAAATCTTTGATAGAAAGAGGGTACAATATTGAGTTGGGTTACAAAATAAAATAAAATTTTCGCAATTGATATTAAACCAAACAAGTTGATAGTTGAAAAAAATTAAACATTTGGATAACGCAACGTGTGGCTGTCCGTACATCCCTAGACGGTAGCACCGACCGTCCATTTACAAACAGTCACTTGACAGCGTGTACACAGGCGTGTACCTTCCAAATTATGCTCCGTCACAGGCAGTTTAGACGGACCCTGAGGCGACGCAACTTTGAGGGTTCATGAAGAATTGTTTAGAGAGGTGCTTGTTTAACACTGCGGGTAATTAAGTAGTCGCCTTTGAGATTTTTGAGGTGTTAGATAATTAAATAGACTCGAGCATGTCAAGACACAATGAACGCAAGATATTTTTTTCTTGAACCTAACCTAACCTAACCTAAGTTACCTAATTCACTGTGCGCTGTTGCAATTATCGGAAACTCAGATATGAGGTATATGATCCCGTTATAAACTATTCTAAATCATCATCATCATCATCATCATTTCAGCCAATAGACGTCAACTGCTGGACATAGGCCTCCCCCAATGATCTCCACACAGATCGGTCCTGCGCTGTGCCGCCCGCATCCAATGCATTCCCGCGACCTTTACCAGATCTTCGGTCCACCTGGTGTGGGCCTGCCACAGCTGCGATTTTCTGTACGTGGCTTCCACTCAAGGACCTTTCTGCCCCAACGGCCGTCTGTGCTTCGGCTATGTAGTCCTGCTCATTGCCACTTGAGGCATGCAATCCTTTGGGCTATGTCTGTGACCTTAGTTTTCCTGCGGATCTCATCATTTCTGATACGATCAAGCAAGGATACTCCGAGCATAGACCTCTCCATTGCTCTCTGGGTGACTTTGAGTTTGGTTTATTCTAAATAATTTAATTTAAAATGTAATTTTTTATATTGATAATTTGTTTATTTGTAAAAACTTTTGTAGATACTTTATTTGGCTTAATAGTATCTTAAAAATCTATATTAGGTTTGTCTAGACCATGGCCATGAAGTTCAACACAAAATCAATTATCTCCCCTTCAAAAGTATCCGAATAAAAGTCAACGCCGAGACCCGTGATAGGAGAAAGAAACGGGTCCATCGAGCGGTCCACAATTAAATATTGACTCTACCACTTTCGAACCTTTCATTCAGGCCCTGCTCCCACGGTGCCTTCATTACATACTAGTCATATAACACAAGATGTTTTAATTCTAGAGACGCCAATGACATCAAAAATTATCGATATGTCGAAAAAATATGCTCGGAATAACTTTTTTATGTGATAGATGGTAGATTACAGACGAGGAAGTCCTGATGGTCAGAGATTAGCACCATCAATGGATACACTTAATACCACAGAGTTGCCAACCTTTGAACTCACGTGCAAGTGTTCATCACACGAATGTTTGTCCAGAGTGGCAGATCGAACCCACGACCTTTGGCGTATGAGGCCGGATCACTCACTAGGAAATGCGCCATCGGGCTAGTCAAAAACTAAACGATAAAGTTTATATTTATGTACTTATAGTACGAACGGAAGGTACATCGATGATTAAGTACCTACAAGAGTTTAACATCACTAATTAATATCCCTGCGTTTTGTTGGCCAGACGGAGAGGTGTCAATTCTATAGTTTTCATTCATATTCATTTGTATGTGTTTGTGAATTGACCACCTTTCTTCTCAAGGTAGGTACTATTTCTTATACTTTTTTAAAGCCTGTTATTGCGTATTAACTTCTGGAAAAGAATTATTTCCTAATTAAGCAAGCTAATAGAAAGTAATAACTTTTAAAGTTTCTAAGTACACATTAACAGCAAGTATTAGAATTATTTTCCTAGTAAGTAAGTACGCAATTTTCCAGATGACTCTCAGAATTGTAAGTTAAACATTAGCGCAAAATACCGCTACCCACCCAGTGTAGCCAACGTGGGAATCAGAGTCACAAGAGACGTTAAAAAGACGAAGATACAATATGTTCAAAATAATAGAATTTTAATACTTATTTTAAAGATTTAGGTATTGTAGTGAGGAAACCGTACTATGTAGTTAACTTCCAAAATTTATTTGAGCATCTCCAGAATCACCCTAACAGGATGTTTAGATACGAATTTGGAGGCTATTTAGACAATTGCAGACGGTGATTTTTGAAAGAAATAAACATATCTTGAATTATTGGCAAAGTAACTAATCACGTGACAACAACAAACAAAACTATGCTATCAAAGGAGATCCTCGGACTTCTATAATTATATTTTTGGTCCAAAATTGAAGTGCCGGCCATAAATATAAATAAATAATAATAAATATTTCACAACATCACATATCTGACTCCGAGATAGGTAGCTCAAGCACCTGTGTTACGAATATCGGAATCAACAGTGGGATTACAAATACATACATATAATAAAATATATTTTGCTGTTGGCAAGATTTGGCATAGCAAAAAAATAATACTAATACAAGTTCTACAGAATACGGCAAAAAAAATCAAGCTCAAGGAACAATATCTCGCACAGAATTTATCAAATCTATTTAAATCTAGTATTCAAAACCATAGTTTGGCAACATTGGCTACTTACAGTTACACTTCACTGCGATAGACTTTACTTATCATACCACGGGTAGGAGTAGTAATCTCCATTCCGATAATGCACTTACCGACATATTCCCTTAATGGAATTCGTCCATAAAGGATAAAACAGGGGACTTTATAACAAACCGAACTGTCCAGCGCTGATAGTAAATGAAAAGTTTCTAAATTACTGGTTTACGTAGGAATATCTACGTAAGATGAATATTTAAGTAGATTGTGCTACGTATTACATATTTTGATAACAATAATTGAATTCAAATATCGATAAATACGAGTAATGAATGCATTTTAAATAGACACTTACAAATTCGCAGTTACTGATACGAAATGTTGGCAGATAAATATTAGAAAGCTAAATATCAGATAATGTCAAATTCCTAAGAATAGTTAACTATGGAATGAACACTCTCTAGCGGCAATTTCGGACTAATATTATCTATCTTGCAAGAAAAGAGAGAAAATTTACGAAGATATAAACTTTGACTGTGTGTGAGAATATACGTGTAAATAACACAACCGTGGGAAATGATTGAACAATGACAAGACACAAAATGTGTAAACAGAAAAATGAGATTGTTTAGTCCGTGGCTATCAAACATTGCAAGTTTCATAGTTACGTAGATACGTAGGAAACTCCAAAGGCAGTACCAAGAGTAAAGAACAAACGCAATTTAACCTGAAGAAAATCATAAAACATAATTTTCACAGCCTCATAAACTAATTCGCTTTAAGTTTACGTCCGCCATCGTTGTTCGTTAAATTGTACAGTAAATATACAATAGCAGAGTCGGCAGGGACAATGGAATGAATGTTGGAAAACTCACCACAGGCTGAGGTAAACTTATTCACTTCAGCAAATTACGGACCACCAGACGCTTACTCACTACAATCTTTCAAAAGTTCCAAATATGTAATCAGCAGAATAAGTGTTTAGAAAGTTGTAACTGCTTACTGATACAACCTGTATAGTTGATTTGAAGATATGGGACATTTTTCGGTTTATGATGAAAATCTTTTGCCTTTGAAAATGTGTTAAATTTGAATACATCTAAATCAAGCGAATTATAAATAATAAATCAAAATTAATAATCTTTTATTTCAAGATCAGAAAGCATTGTTGACATTTTCATTTTAAAAGTACACTAAACATAAAACGACATGCCAAAAACACAAAATGCCAACAAACTTTTGTTTGTACACAGGAGGTACTATTCAATAATATTCATATTTCTATACTTCATGCGCGAGTTGTGAGCAACTCTCTCATACCTACTTCAATATGATCTCAAAAGCGCTAACATACCTAAGCGTTTCTGCACATAATAAATACAAATCCATAACCCTCAAACCTAGTAACAATGGCCCTGAAATACTTTACACTTACGTCATACAGTAATGGGAAGACTAAACATTTGCACAATAGCTAATAACGCGAGAACAGCCCAATCGACCGGGCAGAGCCCTGAGCTGAGTGATTCACCGCAGCATCGGCTGCTACAGACGACCGTATAGGATAATGTTCCTATTTTAGATTTTACACGTTTCTCTGAAACATTTGAATATATTTTTCACATACCACGAAATAGTTTGGAAAGTTGGGAACTATATCTAGGTATACCTACTATTTATAAAGAGGTAAATTCTAAAGATAACGACAAGACCTCGCCTAGAGGCAATTCGAAAACACTTGCGCGATGTAATCGACACTAAGAGCCATCTATTGGTAAAGTTTTAAACTTATAGTACCCGACCCGTTTGGAACAGTGGTAGTGACCGCTGCCTTTGGTCCAACGGTTGCGGGTTCGATCCCCGCACAGTACAAACATTTGTGTGAATGAACATGTCTGTTTGTATTGGTCGGGTGTTCCTATGAATTATAAGTATGTATTTACAAATGAAAAATAATACATGTATATATTTGTAATCCCACTGTTGCTTTTGATATCCGTAACACAGGTGCTTGAGTTACCTATCTCGGAGTCAGATCAATGTATGTGATGTTGTAAAATATTTATTTAAAAAAAAAGTAAATTTAAGCCATAAAACAAAGTTTTGGTCGGACCCAGAAGGGCAGGATCAAGACTAACTACTACATGGAAACAAATTAAAAGACAACATTAAACATGTTTAAGCACTTACATCAGTCAAAGCAAAGCAAGCGAACTATCGAGTGTGATGGGGTTGCGTGTAAAAATTGTACAGGCGGTTGAGCAATATCAAGTAACAGTAGGTACACGTATAACAGGTATCGCAATAGAAATTATAGTATAGCTGCATATATCTATTTCCAGCTCTTGGCCACAGTGGGAGAAATAGCGGTAAAGATTGCGATAGGGGAAAAAAGCTGGAACTGGCGCAACAATGTATTATAATATGTAATTGGTAAGCAAATTACCGTATTATCTCAAGTAATAAATAAATAAATATGTACATAAATACGAGTAAACACACGTATGTACACTTTATTGCACAATCAATACATTAGTTTAAAATTATTAAGAGTTATTACAAATAATACAGCCTTATCAAGACAAGACAGGGAATACGGTATTCACGCATTCATTTCAAATTCATTGCAAAAAATTTGAAATTTAGTTGCTTAGCTCAAGTAATTATGATAGATTGGTATAAACTGTACAAAGATATAGTTTACTGAGTTTAATGACGTAACGTTATTTTATTTTAACTACTTTTTTAAGTGAAATGTTGCTGAAGCTGTTATTTTACTGATTCCACCTAAAGTATGCTCTAAGGGTTTGAAATTGCGTCAAAGTGCTGCGGTATCTTCGATAACCCACGAGCATCCTTTCTATAAATATCCTGCACACTTGTTTATGCTTGACGTTTCGAAACCGGCGAATCATCCCATATGGCCGGGAAAACCATCTTTTGTTTTATATTACTCGTATATCATAGGACGGCGAAGTCTAAGGTTTACGACTTAGAAGTAAACGAGGAATGCGGATGGTATGGAGACGGCAGATGTATGGGTAGTTTGGAGAGAATAACCCGCCGAGTTGAGAAGTGTGGCACGTGTCATAACTTCGAGATTGTTTGTTTGAAGCATGTCTTGGATATACTTGGAAGTAATAGCTGAACGACTAGATATTTTAGCTGAGATTTAGACATTAAAATCGGCAGGGAATAAAATTGTGTGTCTAATTGTCTGCTCCTCAGTACGTCGTTCCAAGCTATTGCTCTAGAGCTCAGGGGACCCTTGTTCCATGATCCAGGTTTTGTTAAGTCTGGGAATTACTAAAGAGACTGCCTAACGTGCCCTTGACCGTTGCATGGAAGTTGCTCAATTTAACAGAAATTACTTGTTAACAAAGCTTTAATTTAAAACTGGAGTGCTTCAAATTTACATGACAAGTGTACTTTTTTATTGCACAGATTCGCATTCCACAGTCCAAGTTTACCAGACTAATTTCGTCTCGGTCTTGTCGTGCGCAGACGCAAGTCATGAGCTAGAGGTGCTAAGTGCCCACGCTCTGCAGGAAATGGGCCATTCACGGTTTTGTGCAGCCAAAACACCTCTATTGTACTGCTCAGGCGCATACCTCGCTATGACAATGGGAATTGAAATGGTCTGTTGTACTTTCTATTAGTTCCTATGCTTAGTTATAGTGATTTGGTTTTCGATTGATTTGATCTTGCCAGGTTTGGAAACTATGAAAGGAATTTCTATGATGTGTGAAGGAAAGATGATGTAGTTTAAGATAAGTCGAGTAGTACCGCAGTAGCAGCCTTTGCTTACCCATTAGTTGCCGATCCTGGAATATTTATCATATCTAGGTTATCATTCCTGGTTGATGTCTGCTAACATACCGTATGACATTCGCAACCCTAAGAAATTGGAACCGAACCAACTGGGTCACGGAGTCGCCGATCCTGACAAATTACCTAAGGGATCCACAAACGGGCTCAAGTTGTTGGAAGATGTTCGCTCACCGTTGACTCTCTTTGCTCTGTTAGCTAGTAGTAGTTATTTGTCGAACTTGGACTCTGGTCAAGTCTGAGGCTGATAGAAGATAAGTCACTCAGCGTATACCACTTCGTCGCTCTGTTAGTGAGCATATCATCCTTTACTCAAACTTTAGTGGATGATCCTGGATTTTCACTAAGTAACCTTAATAGAAGAATCACTCACCATTGACCCGCTTCGCTCTGTTAGCGAGCACATCTGCCAGCTTCCCGAGCTCGCTCTGCAGCGCGCCCTCGAGTTGCGTGCGCGCGAGTTGCGTCAGGCGCGAGTGCGCGCCCGCGCCGCAACAACCTTTGCTTAGGCAAAGCCCATCTGCATCTGTGGACAAAGAATTATATAGGTTAGATTTGTTGCTGTTGTGGAAATGTGTTCCTACGTAAGAGGAAAACTAGCGCGACTAGCGCGACTAGCGGTACGGTTGATTGCAGCTGTGGGGTTTTCGACCGCGACTGCGCTAAAATGGACACCCCTGGTTTTGTTTACATACACGCCACCTTGTTCTCCTCATGACAAGGCGGCGGACTACTTGAAGGCTGTGAAAGACTTATATGATGGGAAGGATCCATAATGTACTTATACATAAATATACTATGTATGTTTCTTACCCCCTTCTGTAACATGTGGAGTGCAATAAAGAATATGAATATTATTGTAGCCCTTTAGGTCTGGGAATCTTAGAAAGGGCACCAAACCACTTACTGTAAGAAACATTGTTGTGGAATTTTATGTGTAAGGCAATATAGGTTGTGCTCCAGGTATAATTAGCAAAAAACAATTGAATTAGCGATCTTGGCTCTAGATAATTATAATAATTGGTCTCATTGTTAAAGTTCACAAGATTTACACGGACTCCAGAATGTAGTAAAATGACTGGGATAATTAGATAAAAACGGTGAGCACCCCACGTGCGATGTGAACCCAATTGGGATAAGGGATAATTACTTCAATCAGCATAAGAACTGCAACCTCGTATGAAATGGGATTGCATGTGTTGCATGTGCATGTGCACAATTAGAGAAACGACGCAGATCGCTGCACCGAGAACATTAGGTAACGATAATGATGCACTCGGCCGCTGCAGTGTTGCATCTAGCCACAAATGATTTCTATTCTCCGAATTCAAAACAGTTAAAAATCGAAATCGAGTCTTTCATGTTACTCATTTACAAACGGCTTTAAAATCAAAAGTACCAGGAGTCTGTTCTCCTGGTACTTTTGGATTTCAAAGCCGTATGTATACGCTTCATAGTCTCGCTTAAGAACCTAGTTACTTCCATTCGATTTCTGTTTCCCTGGTACTTTAAAATAAAGAATCGAAAGAATCCAAATTAGTCCTATCAAGCTGTTTCAACCCTGAGCGTTCATGGTCCGAGACCAGCCATTCAAAAACCTATACATATTTGCGCGTATGAGACCGCGGTGCATGTCTTACCGGTTTCCATCCATAGTATGGTCGACGCCAAAAAGATAAAGACTTTAGTACCTTGTCATATTAACGAGCTCTTTACTTCTAATAACTCACATGGAAGATTTAGCATTAATGACCTCCAAACCGATATTTTGGTCATGGCGGCGAATCTCAGAGATCTGCCATCGACGCAGGATACAAATGTTTCCGCAGACACAAGTGCACTCTCTATTTCCTTACCCTCATAGTTCCTTAGCCTCGATGGGACAACACTGTGACACGACCGAAGAGGCATCAGGCGCAGTACCAACAGCTTAAAGTGCTTTCCGAGATTCGGTTGGTTGCCAACTTCCAGACACCAGGTTGACAGTGAGAATTTCTTAACAGAAACACTCAGGTACAAATTGTCGCCCTACCCGGGGAGTATTAAGTACTAAAGTGTACATTTTCGGAGACTACTCTTAAATACTTGGGAAATCCTTAATTTGGGCTAGTCCCAAACTAGGTACTGCGCCTGATCCCTCTTCGGTCGTGTCACAGTGTTGTCCCATCGAAATATGAGGGTAAGGAAATAGAGAGTGCACTTGTGTCTGCGGAAACACTTGTGCACTATAATATGTCCTGCGTCGATGGCAGATCTCTGAGATTGGCCGCCATGACCAAAATATCGGTTTGGAAATTAGAATACAAAACGTATGTGATGTCCTAGGACATCACATACGTTTTGTATTCTAATTTAGCAAAAATAAATGCTTTGCTTAACAGTTATTCAGTAAAACGCACTACTGGCTGCACTGGGGCGCAATGTGTAATTAAAATTATGGTACGATTGCCATGTAATTTGATTATGTATTAGTTTCGCATTATGCTGCGGTTATTATTTAATAGGCGACTTAATACATAGGCGCATTGCAGACATAACAGCGCGTAAGTATAGTTACTTACCATACCAGGGTATAAAATACTTATCAGGTATCCGTTATTTACTCGTCGAAGCAAAAAGTACAGTATGTAAGCTGAGTGGACGAACTGAAGCAGAATCGTCTACACAGGTACGGTCATGTCCTGCAAATACCGGATAACATGGGAAACAAATGTATGGCTATGCTACCACTGCCGGGTCCTGGCAAAAAATTCTAGCTTCACGTCGTAAGGGATGACATGCGTGCCAACAAATTGACCACTATGGATGGCCAAAACCGTGCGAAGTGGAGGAGTGACAGCAGGAAAGCAGACGCCTGGCTTCGAAGCGGCAGCTTAGGACGCAACCGGGATGCAACGCTATATGAAGAAGAAGAAGAAACAAGCTGAGTGGATAAGAACGCGCGCCTTTCGAAAGTGAGGTCGTTGAATACAAATAAAGGATCCTTAGATTTTTAAAATGTATGTACCACTAGCTAATCATTTCTATCACTAAGTCGGCGGTGAGGGAAATATCATGATAAAACCTGCACGTCTCGGATATTTAAAAATGATTCGGAAAATGTAACCATGATCCAAATGGCCAGACACACACATTCACGGGTCACGTTATATCCACTGAACTTTGGTGAATATTCCTCAATTTCGCACAAAGCTCTATTCTTCCTTCGTGATCCGCCTTACCTAGGAGTGGAACACCCTTCTTGCGTATGTTTTCGCCAATGATATCAACCTCGAAATTTTGAAAGCTAGAGCATGAATTTCTGGGTAAGTTCGCTCTATTGTAGGCTTCTTCTCAGTTCTAGGGTTCAGTGAGAAGAACAAGGCAATTTTCTTTTTCTTCTTTGCCTCTTCGCACGTTAGGTGGGGTCGGCTCTCCTTATCCTTCCGCGCCACGACAATCTTTACTGAATTGTAAGGTCAGGTAGTTGGGATTTCCTAACCAGATTGGCTGTACTAATTCACAGAGTCAAGGTCGGCCGTCCTCTTCCCTTCTTGCCCTCTGGGATTGCCAGTGCCCTCTGGACCACATGTTCATTGTGAAAAGATAGGCAATCAATTAAAAAAATCCGACGGCCCACAAATTGTCGGTCAACAAAGCATAAACTTTAATGACCAGCAATTACCTAGTACTTGTATTGTTATTTCAATGCCGTCTCTAACGAATACGCAAATCATCCCATAAAGTGCGTTTATCGCCAATAGAACATGTCGTAAAATCAATTCGCTATTAGCAATGGCTGCCATCGGAGGTTACAGCCTATCTGAGAGACAAGTCGGGGTAACGTACCCCGACTTGGTGGCCAGATGTTACGGGATATTCCGGAAAAAACAAATTTCATTTTAATCTATCAGACACGTCCAGATAGAGTGAGATAAGTGGTAAGACTCCTCAAATCCTGAATCATGTTCTAAGCGTACTCCGTGCTAGAGCGACAGCTTTGAAAGCAACCGGGAATTACACGTTAAGATTAAGAAGGAGAAGCATTCTTCTCCCCTCCCCCTTTTAGATCTACCTACGTTCTTATACATTTATAACAACGTAGGTAGATCTAAAAGGGGGAGGAAAACTAATGATCAATACACATTGAGGTTAAGAATGGCGCCTCAATTTACACACCTCCATTAGAAAATGTCGAAGTAGACTACAATTATAATGTATCAATACGGGTACTAACACGATATTTATTATGTGAAACAACATTGTGTACTCATATATTTGGCTCGACGTTTCGGCTACGTTACAGCAGCCGTGGTCACGAGCGGACTCTTCGCTTGTTTGTTAATCCCCGTATTGATACATTATAGTTATAATGCAACGCGAAAATCTAAAAAACTATTAGACTAAAATTGATTCGAAAAATTGTGAATATTCACAACTGCAATGCAACATCAAACTGAACCAGTTTCCGGGGTTTTTATACCTAGATATAGATTGGCTCCTCCTTGAATATTTCACAGTCGTTTCGTACAAATGGGTGGCTATTGAATTTGTCCCAAATTTGGCGAATATAATAGAGCCCCTAGCCCACCCCTACGCTAACAGAGGGGGCCAAATAAGTTTAAACATCCGTACGCACTAGGGCTTATTGCATTATCGGTTCGGGAGCGAAGCGCCTATCTGCCGGGAGGACATATTTGGCCGAAATTGTCGATTTAGTTTAAGATTAAGCGTCGAGTAAGTAATAAACCGTTGGCCGTGTGGTCCCCGGCAGAGTAGAATAGGCCACCCTCACTCTTACCGAGGTGTTGTAAAAGGCGACTAAGGTAAAGCTGCTGGCATGATCATCAGCACCCAGAGAAGGAAAACTCTGCATTTATATCAAAACCCTCGCCAACCTGTCTGCCAAGCGTGGTGAGTATGGCATTTACCCCTCATGTGATTGAGGCAGGCCCGTGCCCCAGCAGTGGGAACATAAATAGGCTGACGATGAAGTAATAAACGCCCTGTTGGTCTAGTGATTTAAGTACCGGGCCGTGATATCAGGGTCCTGGGTTCGATTCCCGGGTCGAGCGAAGAGTATCTTTCGAATTTTTTGGACATAGCTCGGGTTTGTGATCACCAATCCGCATTTGGCAAGCGTGGTGATTAAGCCTAATCCCATCATAGTAGCGATAACTCGATTTCTATGATGGAGGCCTTTGCCCTGCAGTGGGACAATTAATAGAATGATTAAAAAAAAAGTAATAAAAGCATATCAGAAACTTTTTTTACTTACCAACTTGATAAAACTGATAACATGCCTATTAAAATGAATCACCTAGAAAGAGTTAAAATAATGTTTTCTTTTTTGAGAAATCCTAAACCTTTAACGAGTAGGTAACTAAAATAATTATAGTAAGTAAGTCAGTTTCGAACAAGTAGAAACAAGCTGAGTACTTAAGAGCTGTTTTTAAATTTAAATCCACGTTTAATTATATTTTTCAAATGAGAACAGAATTTAAATTAGCTTTCAGCCCACCAGCTAGGTAGTGGAGTCCTATCCATGAATTATTACTTTTAATTAGATAACGTTTACCTTCATGAAACACCCTCAACGCGAGCTTCATTGGTTCCTCAATCTTACTTTGATTCGTGCTTTCTCTCGCTGAGACAGGATCAACGATTTACCGATTTACATAGGATACATGCAAACCAATATCACCTCTATGCGCATGCACTAAATGTCATTCGGATCAGCCTTTGTAGTGAGATCAAACTAAATTAAATGCGTGGTGCAAGTGTTGGACTTTCGCGATAGCAAAACGACTTGTAATCTACTGGTGATTTGAAGTTGAATTTTCTTTCTTATGTTTATATAATTAAAATTGAATTTAACATTAAAACTATATGGCAGTAAAAATATTACAACATATTAGAACGAATTAGATAACTAAATGCAACTTCTTATTCTTTTTTATTGTGAACTTTTCTGTGGATCTCAAAATCAGTAAGGAAGGAACAACTATAATAAGAAAAACAATTAAATTTAACAAATGTTCTCATTTTAAAAAGTCCTACTACGCAATTAATGACTTCTTAAATGATAAATTTAACACTATAATTTAATTTGAATTTAATAAATTGTAGTAATGTACCTATAATTTAAATTTGATTCAACGTATGTATAAATAAAATGCATGCCCTTTTATGTAATATTTCACTTACCTCTAAGTGGTTAAATAGACGGATATTATTGTTACCATGCCATCTCATGTACTCTGTTTTTTGTGAAATAAATTATCATTATCATTTTAATATTTAGCTGTTTAGTTAGGAACTACGCAACTTGTTTGTATTTCAATATTTCAAGAAAAGTGACCTGATCTGCCTATATTTTTAGTGCACTCTACTTTCGTTTTTAAAGAGGGCCAATGACAAATTGACAATATTGAAAAACACGCCTGTGTGTTTTTATCATTTTACAAATTCTATTGAGACCAAAACTAGCTTCAAGTATCAGTTATCGGCTGAGGTGCTTGCGACCCGCCTCGCGTGTCAACTAGACCACGCGGGTCGACAGGGCTGACTTCTATTGTGCTTCTATTGAAGGCGGGCGATAATGTGACTCACTCACCGCAATGCGTCTCCTCTCTTAATTATCACGTGTAGGGCTAGGCACGGGTAGCGTTACTTGAAAATATGTTTTATGGTTTAAGAATTTATTTCTCAAAAACAGAAATATGATACATTTCACTTACATTGAGAAATACAGTTATTTAAGTAAATAGATCGCTTGCAGCAGATGTACTTACGTGGAGTTAACAAATTAACAATAAATACTAAATAACCGCGCAGCCGTGTGGGCCCCGGCAGATTAGAATAGGCCACCCTCACCCTTACCGAGGTGTCGTAAAAGGCGACTAAGGTAAAGCTGCTGGCATGATCATCAGCACCCAGAGAAGGAAAACTCTGCATTTATATCAAAACCCTCGCCAACCCGTCTGCCAAGCGTAGTGAGTATGGCAATTACCCCTCATGTGATTGAGGGAGGCCCGTGCCCCAGCAGTGGGGACTTAAATGGGCTGACGACGACTAAATAACATTCCAAAATTACAAAGTTCTCATACATACATTGGATAACGGTATACATTTTGTTCCACAGAAGTCTTTACTCGCAAGTTATAAGCCACAAAATAATAAATTACTAGGTTTTGTAGGTAATTAAAAAAAACAAACATATATTTGCTATTAATGAGGGTTTTCGCATGCGAAAAATCAGCCAGATGGCGCACTGTTGGACTGAGGTCCAACAGATTAAATAATATACTCTATGAGTCCAACATCAACCGCTTTGGTTGCTTAGTTTGTCGTAAAATCGTATCGATTAATGCGGGTAAATAGTTATTTAGTATCTATCTAATAATTTAAAAAACTAATGTTCTTAGCCACCGGTAATCACACAGCAGCAAAGTGTTAAATTTCTTCAATTACCTAAAATATTGTACCAATATCTTCATACATTGATTGCGCCCAAGAACGCCGACCACATACTTACCTAAATATAAAATATCAAATTCAATAGATAATAGTATCAAGGAAGGTATATGCGTGTGGAACGCCTGTTAAAAAGAAAGGAAAGACCGGGTTATGGAAAATTATGACCCGAAACAAAGTGAGAACGGGCCACTGGTTATATTATATTTTTATGTTGGTGCCGAAAAGGTAAAGGAACTCGTTGTAGACGAGGAGGGGACACTGACACTGACAATATGTGCGTCTCCTTCCTCTCTGTGGAGGAGGTCAGCCGGCGCATGAAAGGTACGGGGGTGCCAGCGCTAGCATTGCACCGACCACCTCCACTACCTGTTAGGGACGGCCGCTCACCCTTGGCTGTCCCTATTGTCCCCCCTAACTCATACAGGGGGGCAGCGTCTTGCCCACCGTGCAGGCGGGCTCCGTTTGGGGAGGGTCGTGGATCGTTAAGGCAGGTCATCATACAGTCATGCAGGTCATCACGATGCCTCCCTACTTAAGGACGATAAGAGGGTGCCCAGGAGTACCTACCGTCGCGGGGAGAGTCCGACATAAGGCAAAGCGTAACAGATTTCTCCTGGGTGATAAAAAAAATGAACCCGCTGTAACGCGAAAAGCTCACAGTTTCAATCATATTGTCAGCCCTAAGCAAAGCTAGCAAGAGCATGGGGTCCAATAGGGTATATGACTAAGCTCAAGGTCTTACAAAATATAAATATTTTATCAAAATATAGGTCAATATGTGCCAATAGCAAAAATTCTCAATTAAAAATATTACGTCTAGCCGGTTTTATGATCATTCAAAGATTCATGGGCAAGTCCATTTTAAAACTATGAAATTATTAAAAAATAATTATACCATTAAATAACCCATACAATTTGCACCAATTATTATAATAAAACCATTGACATAAACGAAACATTTGATATAGCTACTATACAAAATTCAAATGAAATGCATACAAAATACTCAAGTGTGACGTCACATTTTAGTAGCCATTTGTAGGGAGCGTTTTGGGTTTGCCCAAAATAATGTGATTTTAAAGTTGTGATATCTCAGGTGGTTTAAATGAGAATCAAGTGATTTTTTCAACGATGTTTCTATCATTGAGAGGTCTTTTGATTGCAAAAATAAAAAAAAAATAGTCATGTACCGTATTCGATTGATCTCAGACCGAGGTTTGCATAACGCTCGCCCCACGCGCCACACTCGCTTCCTCTGGCAAACAACGCCATTCATCTAGAGTCCGAAGTCCCATGAAAAGCGCGAGTGCATCGCCTCCAACCTTCAAATTTGAGCTTTATGATTATAGTCATAAGGAATGTCAAATTTTAGTTCCGTGTTTTTCCGCGGGACTTCATACGTAGCGCGGAGTCTAGGAAATAATTTAAGTTCAGTCGCCTCGAAAATTTGAGGGTGTCGTTTTCGATCGTTTGTATGGTAATTTTTAAATACTTTTTGAAAACACGGGTATCATCATTGATTTTGCTAAAATAATACCGAATTGCATGTCTTATTTCAAAGTTAGTAAGTAAAGTAGGGCACTGGTTTTATCAGGTAGATCACACCTGTTCATATTTGTTCACTGCTGTGCGTATTTAATTATAACAGTTTCCCAACTCAGTGACCTACTAAGTAACATAATGTATTTTTGCCTGGAAACCTACCTACCTGTAAACATCGTATGTACGAGTGTCTATCTAGACACTTTTTATTTTTTCATGTGATAGGCGGCAGACGAGCAGACGGATCACCTGATGGCAAGCGACTGCCACCGCCCATGGACACACGCGACACCAGTGGAGTCACAAGTGCGCTCCCAATCTTTAAACCCCCCCTTTAACCCAGATTAACCAATGTGGGAGAGCCACGCTTAGGCATGAATGGGCCGGCTCGACCGGAGTGATACCACTGCCTCACAGAAGACCGGCGTGAAGCAGCGCCTGCGCTGTGTTTCGCCGTGTGAGTGAGGTTACCGGAGGCCCAATGGGGGGGAAGGGGAAAAGGTTGGCAGCGCACTTGTGACTCCACTGGTGTTGCGGGTGTCCATGGGCGGCAGAAGTGCTTACCATCAGGTGATCCGTCTGCTCGTCTGCCACCTCCCATATATAAAAAAAAAAAAAAAAAGATTGTGCCTCCAGTGCTCTCACTCACGCAGCGAAACACAGCACAGTGCTGCTTCACGCCGGTTTTCTGTGACGCCGTGGTATCACTCCAGTCGAGCCGGCCCAATCATGCATGATCAACGCATTCTCATGTCATCATCATCAATTCTCATATTTACCCAAGAATACTAACAAGTACAAACGTATAGGTACTCGGAACCATATAAGTAAAAAACGTTTCCTTTTTCAAAGATTTGGTGCCTACTAAGATCTGAAATATACCTCAGTAAATTCATCCCAAAAACAACAATTACTTTCAAAATAACACGTTGGGCGCCAAAGGTAAAGCAAAGTGCCTCAATAAAAATTAAAAACACGCCTCTTAATAACAATTGGTAGGTATATAAAAAGTACCACAAACCGCAGTGTTGTGGAATGATCGTAAAAGTCAGATTCCTGTCAAAAATTCCCTGCGGGGGTAATATCGCGGCTCGTCGGGCGCTGATTAGCCGGCGCTGGTGGGGTTAAACTTTCGTGCTTTCCTCTTTAACGCCTCGAGTAATGATGGCAACGAAAGTAATTTGATACTTAATAGCGTATATTTACCCTAGAATATTTACCCTAGAATACTAACAAGTACAAACGTATAGGTACTCGGGACGATATAAGTGAAAAACGTTTCCTTATTCAAAGATTTAGTGCCTACTAAGATCTGAAATATACCTCAGTAAATTCATCCCAAAAACAACAATTACTTTCAAAATAACACGTTGGGCGCCAAAGATAAAGCAAAGTGCCTCAATAAAAATTAAAAACACGCCTCTTAATAACAATTGGTATATAAAAAGTACCACAAACCGCAGTGGAATGATCGTAAAAGTCAGATTCCTGTCAAAAATTCCCTGCGGGGGTAATATCGCGGCTCGTCGGGCGCTGATTAGCCGGCGCTGGTGGGGTTAAACTTTAGTGCTTTCCTCTTTAACGCCTCGAGTAATGATGGCAACGAAAGTAATTAGATACTTAATAGCGTATATTTACCCTAGAATACTAACAAGTACAAACGTATAGGTACTCGGGACGATATAAGTGAAAAACGTTTCCTTATTCAAAGATTTAGTGCCTACTAAGATCTGAAATATACCTCAGTAAATTCATCCCAAAAACAACAATTACTTTCAAAATAACACGTTGGGCGCCAAAGGTAAAGCAAAGTGCCTCAATAAAAATTAAAAACACGCCTCAGAATAACAATTGGTATATAAAAAGTACCACAAACCGCAGTGTTGTGGAATGATCGTAAAAGTCAAGATTCCTGTCAAAAATTCCCTGCGGGGGTAATATCGCGGCTCGTCGGGCGCTGATTAGCCGGCGCTGGTGGGGTTAAACTTTCGTGCTTTCCTCTTTAACGCCTCGAGTAATGATGGCAACGAAAGTAATTTGATACTTAATAGCGTATATTTACCCTAGAATATTTACCCTAGAATACTAACAAGTACAAACGTATAGGTACTCGGGACGATATAAGTGAAAAACGTTTCCTTATTCAAAGATTTAGTGCCTACTAAGATCTGAAATATACCTCAGTAAATTCATCCCAAAAACAACAATTACTTTCAAAATAACACGTTGGGCGCCAAAGATAAAGCAAAGTGCCTCAATAAAAATTAAAAACACGCCTCTTAATAACAATTGGTATATAAAAAGTACCACAAACCGCAGTGGAATGATCGTAAAAGTCAGATTCCTGTCAAAAATTCCCTGCGGGGGTAATATCGCGGCTCGTCGGGCGCTGATTAGCCGGCGCTGGTGGGGTTAAACTTTAGTGCTTTCCTCTTTAACGCCTCGAGTAATGATGGCAACGAAAGTAATTAGATACTTAATAGCGTATATTTACCCTAGAATACTAACAAGTACAAACGTATAGGTACTCGGGACGATATAAGTGAAAAACGTTTCCTTATTCAAAGATTTAGTGCCTACTAAGATCTGAAATATACCTCAGTAAATTCATCCCAAAAACAACAATTACTTTCAAAATAACACGTTGGGCGCCAAAGGTAAAGCAAAGTGCCTCAATAAAAATTAAAAACACGCCTCAGAATAACAATTGGTATATAAAAAGTACCACAAACCGCAGTGTTGTGGAATGATCGTAAAAGTCAAGATTCCTGTCAAAAATTCCCTGCGGGGGTAATATCGCGGCTCGTCGGGCGCTGATTAGCCGGCGCTGGTGGGGTTAAACTTTCGTGCTTTCCTCTTTAACGCCTCGAGTAATGATGGCAACGAAAGTAATTTGATACTTAATAGCGTATATTTACCCTAGAATATTTACCCTAGAATACTAACAAGTACAAACGTATAGGTACTCGGGACGATATAAGTGAAAAACGTTTCCTTATTCAAAGATTTAGTGCCTACTAAGATCTGAAATATACCTCAGTAAATTCATCCCAAAAACAACAATTACTTTCAAAATAACACGTTGGGCGCCAAAGATAAAGCAAAGTGCCTCAATAAAAATTAAAAACACGCCTCTTAATAACAATTGGTATATAAAAAGTACCACAAACCGCAGTGGAATGATCGTAAAAGTCAGATTCCTGTCAAAAATTCCCTGCGGGGGTAATATCGCGGCTCGTCGGGCGCTGATTAGCCGGCGCTGGTGGGGTTAAACTTTAGTGCTTTCCTCTTTAACGCCTCGAGTAATGATGGCAACGAAAGTAATTAGATACTTAATAGCGTATATTTACCCTAGAATACTAACAAGTACAAACGTATAGGTACTCGGGACGATATAAGTGAAAAACGTTTCCTTATTCAAAGATTTGGTGCCTACTAAGATCTGAAATATACCTCAGTAAATTCATTCATCCCAAAAACAACAATTACTTTCAAAATAACACGTTGGGCGCCAAAGGTAAAGCAAAGTGCCTCAATAAAAATTAAAAACACGCCTCAGAATAACAATTGGTATATAAAAAGTACCACAAACCGCAGTGTTGTGGAATGATCGTAAAAGTCAAGATTCCTGTCAAAAATTCCCTGCGGGGGTAATATCGCGGCTCGTCGGGCGCTGATTAGCCGGCGCTGGTGGGGTTAAACTTTCGTGCTTTCCTCTTTAACGCCTCGAGTAATGATGGCAACGAAAGTAATTAGATACTTAATAGCGTGATATTTTTTAAATATTTTTATAATGCCCGATGCAATGACGCATTTGGTTTTGGTTTGCAATGATGCATACATTTATATACATGAACATATCTATTTATATTGGTCTGGGCGTTATCTATATATTATAAGTATATATTTACAAAAGAAAAGTATTATATGTATATATTTATAATCCCACTGTTGATTCTGATATCCGTAACACAGGTACTTAAGCTACCTATCTCGGAGTCAGATCAATGTATGAGATGTGGTGAAATATTTATTTATTTATTTGGTGAAGAGTACCTATGTGCATTCTTCGGTGCGTAACGCATTTTCAGTTTTCCATTCGTGACTGAAATAAAGTTAGACTTTATCCTTCTTATTATAAAATGCGATTTAAGAATAGTTCTGGAACTAAACTTGTGCCAGCCCTTTTTAACATTGCGTGTTGGAACGAGGTGGCATGAGGTTTAGTACGGTAATAACTTTTAGATCGCATTTTAATATAAGGCGGTATATAATTTTAATTTAATCAAGACAAAAGTGAAATAGATTGTTCAAAAAAAAGATAATAACTTGTAATTTCACAGAATTATGTCCATAATATAACAGTAAAGAAACCAACTACACATAAAATGATTGTGCTTAAATTTATGTTTTATAAATCTTGAAAAATAAGAAATAACTTTCTTGCCGACCCTACTCAACCCAAGCTCTCATAATCCTGTACATTCCCCTTTTAATCTCACGACCCTTAAATTAAATAATGAAAAAAGAATATGAATGAGCGTAAAAGTCTTTTAAAAGTAACTTTCAAAACAAGGAAAGTGCTTTTGAAGTTGGTCCGAGAGGGCTAAAATGTAAAAAGAAAGCGGAATTAAGGAGTACATTTTGTAAACACAAATAAGGTAGGTTGAGTACCTACCTAGGGATGTTCATCTCCGTATCCACAACTAAAACTATCGGATTTTCGAAATACTCATTAAATTATTCGTAACTGTGATCGAAGGAAAAGTGACGGATCATGGGGGAAGTCTAAATGAGACTTGTGTTATATATGTCAGGTTTGTGACTCGTACGGCCTATTAACTTAAATTACGTTTTAATAAATCTCCTCAGTCCGCACAAATTTAATATGCACATTGCACAACCGAATTTCACTTAACATTTTGTACCGTAACTGCACCTAACCGACCGAAACCATGTGTTTACATATCAGCCTTTTCTATGTTCGCGAATTGGCACTAGGACTTAGGAATCTGTCATTCTTCTCTACTCTTTTCGGTCCTGGGAAAACGACATTTAATCCCATTCGGCGTGTTGAATGATGTCACTTTAAATTCGTAAGTGGGCATTCCCGTCGAACATGTGATCTTGGTTTCCAACCAACCAGCTTTCATCCTTCATCATCATCTCTGCCCACATCTGAGGTCTCTCTATACTGAGGATATATTGAGGCCTCTTCTCCATTTCCTTACTTATTTCTGTCATCTACCAAAACCTAATTCCACTGCTTTCCAGCAACAGTGGCAATATTATCAGACAGGAGGTCTACCCACAGGACATCGGAATTAATTTATTATTGTCCTTATTTCTAACTAGCAAAATTATTTCCTAACCCTTAAACATTCGATGGACAGATGGCGCTGTCTAGTAAACATACTGCTCCGTACGAATTTACTTAATTAATTAGTTAAACGAAACTTCTTTAACATTAAACATTAAAAAAGAGAAATATAGACTCTGAATATCGTGTGACAGTGTTTGTGACAATATCTTCCTTGAATAAAGTTCGTAAATATCAAAACAAAATAGTGAGGAGTAAATCTAAAATAATTTAAAAAAAGTGAATAACCCGCACGAAGTGCCTACATCCAGCAACAAGAATTAAGCCACCTGATGGAAATAGAACACAGGAACCATACAAAAGTGAGTTCATTTTAAATTACAAAAACGGATAAATAAACACTCCTAGCACAAAACGAACTTTGAACCCGATGACAAATCTCAGCCGATAAGTCGATAAATCAACGACATCTAGCGCGCAGCGGAAGAACCACCTGATCGCAGTCTGCTTTTGGGATAACGACCGAGACAAGAACCATTTATCAACGTAGGACGGCTAGTACAACTATTCGGCACAAGATGGCGCTAGCTTGTAAAATATGCAAAGATGCAATTGTTGACCGCCAATACCTAAAATGCCTACATTGCAGTCAGAGTTTTCACCTAGACTGCGCTAGCGTATCGACTCAAAGATATTTCTTAATGTCTCCCGAAAGAAAACGTAACTGGAAATGTCATGATTGCTGGGACCTAATACGCGCCGAGAAAAACAACAAATCGAAAAGCCCATGCGATTACGTAACTCACGAAAGGCCGAAATATAAGGCCAATGTCTCAGTGGAAAACTCATTCCAATCCTTGTCCAGCACGATCTCTGACGATGATGAGGAAACACCAATCAATGGCAATACGATAAATAGTAGTTTCACGGATTTAACGACTGAAAAAATAATTGAGGAGTTGCAAAATAAAGTCTCAGAACTGAAAACGAATCTTAAAAGTGCAGAAAATAAAATAGAGATTTTGAAGGGCGAGAATCTAAAACAAAAACAAAAAATAAATGAGTACGAAAATAGAATAAAAACAAATACGAGTACATGCGAATCTGACACTAGGAAAAAAAAGAAAAGGACTAGCCTAAATAAAACTAGACTAGACATGACGAAAGAAGAAAGCTCAAGCGAATTAACATTAAATGAAATGATAAAAGAAACGCCAAAGAAACACAGGAAAAGCACGCAAAATGTATTTGAATTGAACAATCCACAAGAAAATACTACTATTACAGAAAATGAAGCTGTCCTATACCAGTTAAAAAATGAATACCAACAAAACAATAAAGAGAAAATAGAGCAAACACAGAATAAAAACTTACCTACGCGCAAACATCACAGAATCTGTATATTTGGAGATGAACAGAGTCGCGGATTATGTCGACAACTCTCTAAATCAGTTGGAGATAAATACACACTATATAGTGAACTAAAACCAGAAGCAACTACTGATAAAGTATTAGAAAATATAATGTCACAATGTTGCGACTACGGAAAAACAGATTATATAATCATAGTTTCAGGGAAAAATGATCAAGACATAACTAGAATGAGCTCCTACTTATACTACTACCTAAGCCAATTAAAAAATACAAATATAATACTTTGCGAACCATCAGAAAATAAATACATAAATGCAGAACAATTGAGTGAATTATATACAACTCTGGCTACTCAACTTCTTCAAGTAAAATATATAGATCTGCGCTATTCATACCTGGGTATACCAAGAAACAAGTTAAAACATCTAACCCAAAACATATTACAAGAAATACTTAGAAGTGAATACACATATAAATTAAATAGCCACCGAAGTCAACAGATATATAATATGATGAGAAAACACAATAAAAAGCAAAAAACAAATATAAATAGCAGCGATACTGCAATAAATAAAACGTCATCATCATTAGATAAAATGGAGGACATAACAAAAAATGATATTGTTTTTTTTCGACAATAACATAAAAATTCTGTTCCAAAATATACAGGGCATAAGCAACAAAACTCCCCTCTTACAACAACTCCTACAAGAATCTCGACTGGAAGTCTTATGCCTATCAGAAACTTTCCTAACTGAAAACAAACAAAGCTATCTACAAATCGACGGGTATAAAATGGCTGCTAGTTACTGCAGAAAGAATAGAAAGAGAGGAGGAGTAGCTATATTAGTAAAAGAAAACTTAGAAGTAGAAGAACGTAAAGATATTTCTAATTTATCTGTCGAATTCATTATAGAATACTGTAGCATAGAAATAAAATGTTTAAATTTATTAATTATTTGTATTTACAGAAGTGACCGTGAAATGGAAGTTTTTCAGGAATCATTTATAAAACTACTAAATAAATTTAAGTCGGAGTCACGTAAAAATATTATCATAGGAGGAGACTTTAACATTAACATATTAGAAAACACAAGAAAATCAACTGACTTTAAAAATTTACTCCTAACATACAACTTCGTACAACAGGTAAAAAAACCTACAAGAATATGTGTAACCACAGCCACATGTATAGACTTAATCTTTACTAACTTCTCATGGACACATACAGAAATACAGGACTATGGACTTTCAGATCATCATGGCGTTATAGTGAAAATAGGAACCGAACAGCTGTTTACGGTTAGGAAGACTCAAATAGTATTTAAAAGACTGTTTTCGGGTAGCCATATAGACAAATTTAAAAAGGAACTTAGAGAAATAAACTGGGATAAATTGTTTAACAAAAGTCAATGCATTAATAAAAACTATAAGATATATAATAAAAAAATACAAGAATTACTGAACCTATGCTTTCCTAAAACAAAATTTAAATTAAAATCTAGATTAAATAATAGCATACCAAATTGGTTAACCAAAGGACTAAAAATATCATGTAAACATAAAAGAATGCTACGAGTGTTGATAAATCACACAAATAATCCCATCATAAAAAAATATTACAGGTCTTATAGAAGAATATTAAAAAAATCCATCATTACAGCAAAAAAATATACGTATATACATCAAATGTTAAAATCAGAAAACAAAACAAGAACGATGTGGAATATAATAAAACAAAAAACGAACAAAGTCCCGAAAATGACCTATACAAATATAAAATTAAAGGTAAATAGCGAAATTCTAGAAGCCCCTACTAGAGTTGCAGACACCTTTAATAGTTTCTTCGCCTCTGTAGGCGAACCATACCAAAGCAGCAATAATAGGTTACCAAAAATAAATAAAAACGTAGAGAATAGCATGTTCTTACAACCAACAAACCCCAAGGAAATTAAAGATCTCTTGAGTAAGCTTAAAATAAAACATAGCTCTGGCGTAGACGAACTACCGCCCATGTTACTGAAAAAATGTGCTGATGAACTAACTCTACCACTTGTGTATCTAATTAACCAGTCATTTAATGAAGGCACATTCCCGGATTTGTTAAAAGTCTCTATTATAAAGCCCGTTTACAAAAAAGGAGACAAAACTTGCCCATCGCAATATCGACCAATTGCGCTACTGCCAGCTATCTCAAAAGTATTTGAACGTGCTATGACGAATAGACTGAATTCTTTTTTAGAAAAATACAAAATACTTGGTGACCACCAATACGGATTCCGGAAGAATAGGTCGACAATCTTAGCAGTCTACAACTACGTACAACAGGTGCTTAATTACTTAAATGATAAAAAATACGCAGTTGGTATACTATTAGATATGACTAAGGCATATGATAGGGTACAACATGGAATTCTTTTGAGTAAGCTATATGACTATGGCATAAGAGGCAAAGCTCACGAGTGGATAAAATCCTACTTAAAAGACAGGAAACAGTACGTCCAAATTACCCACCAGAATAGCCTGACAGGAGAAGTAAAAGACTATAGATCAGAACCAATAATAGTGAACAACTCAATTCCCCAAGGTAGCGTCATAGGATGCGTGCTCTTTTTGACGTATATCAATGACCTACCAAATATCATCAACACCCCTACTGTTTTATTTGCTGATGATGTTTCGTTGCTGTTCAAATTTGACAACTTACAAAAATTTCAATTAGAAGCAAAACAGATATTTAAAAAAATTAATGAATGGCTAGATACACATAACTTACTAATAAATTACTCCAAAACAAGCCTATTAGAATTCCGACCACACCAAAAATCACCCCTTAATGTAGAACTAAAAATAGACAATACTTATATTGAGAAAACCAATAGTTGCACTTTATTAGGCTTGGAGATAGACTCACATTTAAGTTGGAAACCCCACGTAGAAAAAATTAAAAATAAATTATCTCGCTTTAGTTACGCGCTTTTGCAATTAAAATTAAGTACTGACAAAAAAACAGCCCTTGCAGCGTATTATGCGTATGCACACTCATGGATCAGCTACGGCATTATTCTATGGGGCAACAGCACCGACGCAAATGATATATTCATCTTGCAAAAAAAATGCGTTAGAATAATTGCTAACATAGGCGGTATGGATACTTGCAGGCCCCATTTTAGTAAAATGAATATCTTGACGTTAACTTCCATATACATTTTAGAAATGTGTAAATTCATAAAAAGGAATCCTAACATCTTCGACGCATCTTTATGTTCAAGACTATACGACTCACGTGCAAATAATAAAAATAAGTATAAATTACCAAACAGTCGCCTACACCTACACAGCACAAGCCCATATGTAACTGCATTAAAAATACATAATAATCTACCTAATGATTTAAGAATGGAGGAAAATTCTGATGCTTTTATGAAAAAGATAAAAAAGATTCTGCAGAAAAAATGCTATTATACTCTGACTGAATATTTCAATGACAAAAATTTTACACTTTAATAATAAATCTGACATACCTATTAATATTAATATGAATATAATGTGGTACTATGGTGTAATACTATAATATAATACTATAATATAATGCTATGATATAATACCTATTAATAATAATATAATATTACTTTAAAATTTCTATGACTTTACTACTAATATTGTATGTGTTTTCTAATATGATAAAACTAATTGATTTATAAAACTAGGTACATATTAAATAAAAACGGATGATAATAATGAATAATGAAACCTGACGAACTGTCCATCGCACTTTAGCAAATGTATTAAATTAGTTTGTGTTAGCTATGCCCAAGAGGGTAACATGATGTACTGAATTATGTTTTACCACCTGTATTGTAACATTCATGAAAGCAATAAACACCTTTGACTTGACTTGACTTGACATTCCGAGATAACACACATCTTAACATCCCTAGTACTCACTTGACCTGGAGAAATTTAAGCGCAATCTTGAAGTTTCAGGTCAAGATATTTTAAGATTAGGTCTTAGGAAAGAAAATGTTCAAAGAAAAAGGTGGCTTTTTTCTTATGTTTTAAGTAATATGAATTTTTAAATAAGTGACTGAAATTTTCCCGAGCAAAGAGAAAAAGAGCTAATGAAGCCACAAGGATAATTGGGATGGTAAAGTAGAATAGAGGTTGTTATATTACAATAGCAATGGATATCTACAATGAACACATCAAAATTAAACATTAAACAAAAGAAAATACATCATTTTCATATCGACTTATTTTTTAGCCATACGAATCAAAGCGAGAACAAGGAACCATCCAATTCATATACACAATCGTATTTCATTCTCAATCATAGGTTCGACACTCTACAGTAGCGTCGCCGAACTATCAATATCGATAGTTTTCATTCGAAAGCGACCATCGATAGCTCAAAATTAGGCAATACTATCTGTTGGCGACCACTACTGATCATCACTTCAGATCACCACCACCTCTTTGGCCACTATATTATTTCATGTAATTCAAAATTATCTATTCTTAAAAGAAAGTTCGCTAGTATATAAGTTGCGTCAACCTTTTTTACCTGTCTTCATTATACCAGAGCTGTGTTCAAGTAGTTTCCTTGGCTATCATCATTCCCACTCCATCCTAACATCCTCATCCTCCTCCTCATTATCATATTCATCTCTTTCACTATCGATACTCTTCATAGTTTTGTTGGTATAGTTTATAGTAAATAGGTACTATCATTGGTATATCAATAGTAGAGTTGCTCATATCTCCTAATTTACAGCTGCTGATACTTCAATTCTGGTAAATTTTAGCCCGTCTTTAGAAAACCACTACATTTAGATCATTGTAATGAATACAAGTAGTAATTGGTAAACTATCGATATTCTAAAACGATCCTAATGACAGTATCAATATATTTGTTTATAAGCAACGGTAAGCACTATGGGTAGTACCACCTGGCTCTGAGCTATCGATACGATTTCAACTATGTATCGAAACTACACTACTCCACTCTTCAAACCGATGTAAAACAAACCAGAGTCCATTATTTTTATATAAAACCAGATAGAATAATAGCGTCTGATAGCGTAGTGCTATTTCTGATCCCGTCCCGTGCGTTACCCCCATTTAATCTGGCGCGATGAAAGTCAAACAAACACTCAGATTGTTTGAACAAGAACTGCCCCGTTTTGGACGAACGCGAGTTTTATAACGAGTTTCTATAAACCATAAATCGTACCTACACGTTCCGTGAGCTGTGAGCCATGTGGCTCAATAAAACGTCTGTAAAGTACATTACAAATATATTTTTTAAACACATTTATACTTATTATAAAAAAGTAAATCCTATAGACAGCCTAGCAGCAACCTAGGTAATCCGAAAGCACGAAACGCTTGCGCGATGTAAACGACATCTACCGCCATCTATTGGTAGAAAGTGGAATGAATGTCCCGAAACCAAGTGAGGTCGGGCCACTCATTGATATATGAGATTATTATATCGATGAGTTCACTAGTCTCATATAAAAGGTGTGGATTGATGTCGTAAAGGATGACTTGCGTGTCAATAATATTTAATTAATTATTTAATATATAATAATAATAATTCTCACAAAATCTCACAGGTTGACCAGATTCCGTACTAAGAAGCTTGTGTTACTGATATCAGACAACAGAGGAACACAAATATATACTTAAATACATATATTATTACACCCAGACACTGAACAAACACAAGTGTTCATCGCACGAATGTTTGTCCAGGGTGGGGATCGAACCTACGACCTTTGGCGTAAGAGGCAAGATCCGGTCTGTCAACTGGTCTGTCAACCGGTCTCAAACTGACCACAATGGACGCACAAGATCACGCGAAGTGGAGGAGGAAAGCTCCGGAGGGACAGCTTGGGACGCTACCGGGACAAAACGCTAAGATGATATACAGCATCTCATATATTCATTTGTTTCCGTTGTGCTGTGATTCAGATCTCAGACAACAGATAATAACAAATATTGAATTATTGTCAAGGTATCTAAAGCGAACAGAGCGCCGTGTGGTCCCCGGCAGAGTAGAATAGGCCACCCTCACTCTTACCGAGGTGTCGTAAAAGGCGACTAACGTAAAGCTGCTGGCATGATCATCAGCACCCAGAGAAGGAAAACTCTGCATTTATATCAAACCTTCGCCAACCCGTTTGCCAAGCGTGGTGAGTATGGCAATTACCCCTCATGTGATTGAGGGAGGCCCGTGCCTCAGCAGTGGGGACTTAAATGGGCTGATGATGATGAAAGCGAACAGTCTCCGCAGAATACCAGCACGGGGACCTAGTGTGTCCGTGGCAGATGCTGAGTGGAGACCTTTTTAAGTGCCTACATGATCTTCTTCATCTTAGCGTGTAATTCCCGGTTGCGTCCAAAGCTGTCGCTTAGGAGCCCATGCTTAGACCATGATTCAGGATTGGGGGGTCTGGTTACAATGAAGCGACTGCCGTCTGACCTTCGCAACCCTCTAACAGGGGAACCAGACCAACTGAATCATGTGTACACGTTTCAGAAACTTTTTCCGAAACGCGCAGGTTTCCTCACGATGTTTTCCCTCACCACCGAGCAGATGGTAATGATAGAAATACGCACGTAGATTTGAAAAAAGCATTGGTGCGTGCTCGGATTCGCACCTCGACCACCTGCGTGGAAGGCGCGTTAGTATCGATTGAGCTACCATCGCTCTTGTGCCAAGTGCCTACATAATATACAATGTTTTTGTAACTTGAATCTGATAATTTATTGGTACTTAAATAAATAATTTCTTATTCTTCAGTTCCTATCAGCGCGAATATTATTTATGCTCGTCGGTGTTTTTAACCCCCGGCGAAAAAACGACGGGGTGTTATAAGTTTGACGTGTCTGTGTGTGTGTGTATGTGTGTGTGTGTGTGTCTGTGTGTATGTCTATGGCATCGTAGCTCCCGAACAAATGAACCGATTTTGATTTTGTTTTTTTTGTTTGAAAGATGAATAAGGAGGGAGTGTTCTTAGCTATGTTTGATAAAAATCGATCCAAGATGGCCGCCGTCACAAAGATTTGGATTTTATGTTTTGACACAACTCCCACAATATGGGTATCATATAAAAAGGCTTGAGTAGCAGAATATATTAATTGTGAAAAAATTCAAATCCAAGATGGCCGCCGTCAGAAAATGACGAATAACCTATTTGTTGCTCTAACTGCCTCAATATAGGTATCAAATGAAAGAGCTTTAGTTGTGTCGGGGGTTTTTTAAATTTTCATATTGTAATAAATAGCTCACATAGAGTTTAACACAACATACGAATCAAATTTCAACAAAAAATAATGCTACTGGAATATGCTAAACTTACTCTTTTAACACTCATTAAAATTATGAACAACCATTTTTGTTTCATATCATAGTGGTACAAAATCCAAACTCACTGGTTGGTAATTTTTAAATGTACCATTCTTGCAATTATAACACACTAAATAACAAAATTATACCAGAACTTCAAAAGATTAATCTAATCAAGAAACCAAATAAAATCAAGGAACATATCTCAGAGATCAGTATTCAGTACACGCCACACACGAGTATATCATAAGTAGAATGCCATCAGCCCACCATATGGCGCGGCAAACTTTACGTGCCTTCGTTATTGATAAACCAATAACTCTTCCTAACTCATTCGTTCCATCATTCGATTTGTACGATTCGTACAATCGTACGCTATGGAATCCTCAACAATTGATGGTAAACTCACGCAAGCAGGCGAATTGCTTATTCGGCTGTTTATCATTGAAGACATGTTTGTGTCGAAGAATTCGTTGATTATGTATTTGGCTTCTAGAAATGTTTTGTTATTAACGTCGTTTTGATCAGATTCGCTTTCTTGTACATATTTAAACAGAACAGATGTGTACTTACTGTAACTGCTAGAGAATTGTTTTTAAGATAAGTGACCCGAACAATGTGGTAGTACCACAGGTAGTACTTCCTTCTGAACAATTAAAATTAAATGGACTTATACCTAATAATATTGCTTTATACGATGTTAAAGAACTCTTATTTTGATAGCTATTAGGAATAATCCGGGAAACGTAACATAAGTTGCCTATAAATATCTTTTCTTAAAATTATACGCTTTTCCAAGAAAGACTATCTCGGTCCGAAATTAATTTAGGTATGTATGTTTATTAAGTGAAACATATAATTTCGTAATATGGTCATTTCTAAAAATACATCTTCAAAAGTCCACCCTTACGGGAGACTATAGTCTCCCGTAAGGGTGTTGTGTTGTGTTGTGACAGTTACCTCCTGTCACACATTTGTGACAAATCTGATTTCTTTCGAAAAATATGCTTTAGGTTGGGTCGGAGTAAGTTAATATGTACTCGTTAATAAGCATAACTAGCCCAGAAGAACGGATTGATTTGACGTCATAAGACATGGGTGGCAATAATATCACCATAATTTGATGCTAGATAGAAAGTGCGAGGAGGTGTAGCAGGGAAATGGACCAGCTCCTCAGTAAAGTATTATATGTACGAAAATGAAAAAAGAAAGTTTTTTTTTGTTAAATTTCATCATCTATGTGGCCGGGAGCCGCCATTTCCCAAAGATTGGCTTTGTTACAAATCACCTATGTCACAGCACAACTCATCATATTGCACGGTTCATTTGTTTGCAAATCGTTAAAGTCCCGAAGGCAGTTTGCGGTAACTGTTAAAATAATATTCTTTTTAAAATAACATCGCCATATGTTGCTTTAACGTTTATTTTTTCCGTGTCACTTTACAAGTGCCGCTTGGAAAATAATAAAAAAGTCGTAAAATTTGGGAGCCGCGATGTTATCAACTCCGGCGCATCGGCCATGCTAATGAGCCCGTCTCGCATTCCAAATGAGCCTAATTGAAATGTTTTGTGATAATAAATCGTTAGTTTTATCGATATTTTTTAAATTACATCTAAGAATTGCGACAATCAGTGTGCTGGCCACACCAGCGCTTTCGGTGCTAAATCTCTAGAACCATTTTTTTTAAGTCTTACGCCAAAATTGTCTATTTAGCACCTAGCACATTTTCTCACTATTTGGGCTTCATAGTGAGCACCAAAAACTTGCTCAACTTTTTGGTCTCAAGCCTGATTTAAAACCAAAATCTACTTAATTTCTGTAGCTTTATATTGTCTTCTGAAACTATCAATTTTTAAACATTTTGGTCCATCTAGTACTTAAATCAATCGAAGTGTAAAGTAAAACTTTGGACGCGTGTATTTTTTCGCTCTGGGCAACTGTAAGCTCTTATTACCTACTAAATAGTTAATCTATATCTACACTATTTATAAAGAGGTTGTTTCTACAAACAATTATGTAGTTTATAGGTAAACCGATAACACTTACTCTATGCAATGGACGTCCAGCGCCATCTATTAGTACTAATTTGGAACATTAAATCAACAGTAAAATAAGTTAAGGGTTGTGTTTAACGTTCCCTCAAAATTAATGAATTGCTAACCTAACCTAACCTTTTTGCACACAATAAAAAATACTAATTGCAGTGTTAAAATAGGTAATTTTTACCCGACTATGGCGAATCAAAGAGGACGGTTATGATTTTGACCTGTATGTCAGTGTTGGATGTTCATCTGTTCCCTCATAACTTCTAAACTAGTTATCATATTTGAACAAATGAGGTGTTGTTAGAAGCGTCTTGATTGTCTTCTGGTTATAGGCTACATGACGTCACGAGTATGGAACTAAAAAAAATTGCTTGACGGTACCGTGTGGGGTATCAAAGAGCTTTTTAGCACATTTCAAATATGTAATTTTATTTACATAACTAAAAATAAGTTAAACAAAACATACGACCACGGCAACACGGCATAATAATTTCAATAGAGACAATTTTCTTGTTTCGTACTTTTTAGAGCGTGTTTTATGGTAGTCGGGTTTTAGTTTATAAACTTTATTTTTATTAGAGGTAAAGGTTGGTTTAGTATATTCCATAATTAAATAAATAGATACGCCGTGTGGGCCCCGACAGAGTAGGCATGCAAGGTAAAGCTGCTGGCATGATCATCAGCACCCAGAGAAGGAAAACTCTGCATTTATATAAAAACCCTCGCCAACCCGTCTGCCAAGCGTGGTGAGTATGGCAATTACCCCTCATGTGATTGAGGGAGGCCCGTGCCCCAGCAGTGGAAACTTAAATGGGCTGATGATGAAATAAATAGATAGAGTAGGTAACATTTCATAGAACGCACGCGTTGATTTGTTTTAAATAATAAGACTGGGATTGATAAGAGAATCTCGGTCTTTTATCGACATAGTTTAATCTTAATAATTTGTTCGTTGTCATATTTTTACTTCGATCATATACTTATCATTTTTATGATGACGGCGAATGGCCTCAATCTCACTTCAGTTTGTCTATGGAGCAAGAATATGACTGTATTGGTATTATGAATTGGTACCATGAACAGAACGGATTGACCGGTTCCCCGATCTCAAGCAGCAGCTCAAATCTATTTCAAACACCTCCCACAACCTCCTATCATATAAAAAGTCAATGAAGAGACATTGACTTTTTATATGATAGGAGGCAGACGAGCAAACGGATCACCTGATGGTAAGCTATTGTCGCCGCTCATGGACTCTTGCGACACCAGTGGAGTCACAAGTGAGCGGTCAACCACCCTTACCCCGGATTGGGCCTTCGGTACCCTCACTCACGCAGCGAAACACAGCACAGTGCTGCTTCACGCCGGTTTTCTATGAGGCCGTGGTATCACTCCGGTCAAGCCGGCTCATTCATGCCGATATGTGGCTCTCCCACGGTCAGATTAGAAATATTTTTTTTTATGGGATAGGGATGGAAATAATCAGCATTTTAACTTGAGAACATAATGAAACAGAAGGGCTATTAATCGGACCGATTCCTAATGGATGTTTGTAGACATCGATCCTAAAGGTTATTGGAACAGCATTATATAATTCAGAAAGGTTAGTATTACAGATAATGAATGGTATTTATCGATGTTATTGAATCTGTGCTAGACTAGAATCACGCACGGTCGAAGCACACTCATTATAATTAATAAACCTACCACAAAAAATATATTAACATTACACTTAAACAAAATAGACGAGCAACCTAATCGGCAATTGTCGCCGCCCATGGACACCCGCGACACAAGTGGAGTAACAAGTGCGCTGCCAACTTTTAAACCCCTATTTCCCCCGGATCGGGCTTCCGGTACCCTTACTCACGCAGCGAAACATGGTTTTCTGTGACGCAGTGTTATCACTCCGGTCGAGCCATTCATGCATATTCTCGAGCACTAGACTTTCAAGTCGAGATTTCATACATGCGTCCTTACAAATCTGCCACTCTATATTAATCAAGACGGGAATTAACACGATATCGGACTCAAGTCCGCTCGTGACCACGGCTGCTGTAACGTAGCCGAAACGTCCAGTAAAATATGTGAGTACACATACACAATGTTGTAGCACATAATAAATATCGTGTTAATTCCCGTGTTGATTAATTATAGTTATAATGCAACGCGAAAATTTAAAAAAACTATAAATCTATTACTCGACTTCAATGTCGAGTGTGTTCGTCATTAGATTACTTATTCGAAGAGCGTTCCGGCAGAGATTCGTCACTTTAGACGTCTCGGAAAGAAGTGCCGCTCCGACTGACCGGGTTGCTCTTATATGGCATCGCTCACTGACGTTTCCAACCGGAAAACAGTAGGTGGGGCTGTTTGACAGTTGGAAACCACGTAGTATTTTTATATTTAAATTACGTTTACAAAATTGATTAAATTAATTTAAAAATTGCAAAATATTTAACTAAATAAAAAAAAATACATTTTTTCATTATTTGTAACAAGTGCACGAGAATGGGGATCCACACGCAAAGCTTTTCCCAGATGTCGCTAGCGGCGGTGCGTAAGTGTCAACTTTGTTGTTGTTGCGAAAGTTTTTATTCTAGTGAATTTATTGGAAAGGGTTGAATCTTAAAGAAGAGTTAAAAAAGCGAAAAAAGCTGACCTCATAGAAAGGTATGTGTCGGTTCCACAAAATAAACAATTATTTCCCGATTTTATTGTGTTATCTCGGTTAAAGTGGGGAGATAGTAACTAACTAAATTAATATGATCATAATATCAGCAATTAAAAACGATAAAAACTAAGATTATAAGCAGATTCTCCTTAATAATCAGCGTCTTTAAAATGTTCACAGCAAATTCTGGAATAAACAGTTGCCACAGAGTTTTTTCGTTTAATAGCTCTTTCCCACTTTCTTTTCAATGCTGGGTCTTTTGGGAAACGGTGATTACCAATATTTAAACAGCCTGGTACTGTACAAGACATATTAGTGTCTTATTAGAAAGCAGTGGCGTAGCATGCCTTGTCGGGGCCCCGTATAAAAAAAATGTTAGGAGGCCCTTATATGGGGGTAAAGATTTTTCACAAAAGAAAAAAAATATTGTGAAAAGAAATATTTATTTATCATAACATACATAATTTAACCACTTTACAAATAAAACATTTTGAACTTTTGAACGCACGCTTAAGGCGGGAAAAAAAAGTAATTGCTTTATAGAATTTTGTCTTAAATGAATTAGAAAGTTTTAATTTTTTTCCTTACACACTTTGGGGGCCCCCGTGGCCCTGGGGCCCCGTATAATTGATACGGCAGATACGGCGGTAGCTACGCCCCTGTTAGAAAGAAACTTAATAATTTCTGCTTACGAATCGTGAAAATGTATGAAATTGACAGTTGTCAGTCTAACCATCGACGATACGCCATCTGACGGGATTAATACGCAGTGTGGATCCCCATTGCACGACCGGTCGTCCATAGGGCCTCACCTAGCACTGCTAGTACCTACACACGTTTGCATAAAAATCTGCTCTGAAGTTTGCCAGTTTCACCTCATTATTGTGTTAAGTAGTTAAAGGTGCCACAAAATAGTACTCTTATCGTCCCCAAGAGCTATAATCATTTCAATTGACACTCTTGCTCCTCAAGTTTTCGCTCCAAGGGCTTTCCTCGTGGCGCCGGCCATCTGCGATTCGAAATGGTACACCATCGACTAAACTGTTTACGAGAGCGAATTTGTACCTTATGGCAAACAACTTAAGGTCGGTTAATCTAATGTTGAGCTTGATGAGGCTTTCCGCTTGTTAGAGAGCAAGACAAGATACTACTCAAGGATTACTTCGGTTGAAATTTACATATTTCAATTTCAAATAGTCATAAACAACTTATTTTCACTGATATTGGCCGGGGCCCGGGGGTCCCGTATAATTGTAAGGGAAAACATAAAAACTACTTATCGTAGGTATTCTAAATGTAATATATATATATATATATATATATATATATTCATTTTTTGTAATTGATCTGTAACCCTGACATATTGGACGTCCGAAACGGGCAACTGTTGATACTAACTATAATGCTCTAAGAACAATTGTAACACAGTTTGACAATAAATTATTATCTTATCTTATCTAATTTATTTTATTTTACAAATGACAAAATTCTGTAAAGCAAAAATTATTATTGGTAAAATGGTTTAATAATGTTATGATAAATAACATTGTTCTTTTCACAATATATTTTTTCTTTTGTGAAAAATCTTTACCCCCATTAAGCCTGCAAACATTTTTTTTATACGGGGCCCCGACAAGGCACGCTACGCCACTGCTGATATTTTCATATTTTAGTTGCGTAGAAACTTTTCTTACCTTTAATCAGATACATATATTGCATGTCTGTTGTCTTCCAACCTTTATAAAATGAATAAAAAATACTAGTTTTTTTTTAGTTCAAAGCAAACCATCTATGAAGATGAATACTAGGCATGCTTTGGACAAAAATTTAATCTTAGTTGAACGCGAAGGTAGAGTCCAAGAACGAGCATGTTCAGGTACTGTTTAGGTTAGACATATGGGAATAAATATAAAACATTTCATTAAAATATCGGTAATAAAGGAAGTTAGCACTTAATACTGGCCGTCAGCTACAGGCAATAAAAAAACATGTCCTTATTTTTAATAATCCAAAACAAAAAGTGAAAGTTACATGCATCACACGCATGATCAAACATTCCAAATTCAAAAGTCCCAATATTCCTAGAGACTTTTTGATAGTCATTTGTTAATTCCTGTCATTTGTAACATCAAAGGATTTGTCTAACAAAACTTATAGCAAATACACAGATGCAATGGCCGCACTCACACTAGTCTGTGAACCTGAGGACAATGGCGGTCTATAAGCGCGTCCCAATGTAAATGTCGCCGGGTGAGGTAAATACGGAGGGTGGGAACAATTGATCATTATAACAGTGTCTCGACAGTACAGACGACATCAGAAGCGAAAGCGGGAACGGAGAATATGTACGAGGTCTCAATTGTAGATATTTCTTCTATTGTGGAACATTTTCAACGTGAGAAACATTCACTATAATATAATATGATAAGTTTCAATTCCCACGAATATCTGGATATCTCGATAGTGCAGTGGTTAAAATTAATTTTGTACACTTTATTCGTGTCACAGTTAATTATTGTTCAAAGAGGTCGCTTTTTACAATAATCACGTGTTTGATATTTTAAAGAGGCCCATACACCGTGGCAGAGCCATACTTCGGCATGAATGGGCCGGCTCGACCGGATTGATACCACGGCCTTACAGAAAACCGGCGTGAAGCAGCATTGTGCTGTGTTTCGCTGCGTAAGGGTACCGGAGGCCCAAACTCGGGGGAAAGGGGGGGAGGGGGGTTTAAACGATGACAGCGCACTTGTGACTCCACTGGTGTCGCGGGTGTCTATGGGCGGTGCCAATCGCTTACCATCAGACGATCCGTCTGCTCGTCTGCCACCTATCACATAAAAGAACACAAGACTGATATCAAAAATAACAAAATGTCTTTCGCAATGTGACACTGCGAGATATTTTCCGCTAAATATGATTTTCTAAATTCGTCAAAATTAATAAACATAAAATGGCAGCGCCACTAGCCCCCATTATAACTCATTTCGCTTTATCATGATATCGGTGACAGCAGGACAAAGTTATACGTGAGTCACACGTTAGAAAGAGACTAAACGTGAAAAATGTATAGATTTTGACATCTGTCACCCATATCATTCTCTTATTATTAAGTATAATCTATGCATATCATGCTTCATTCATTCCATTAGTACATTCATTTCGTTCATTGGCGTTATCTGTCATGTCAATATTGTTTTTCTACAAGACTGTACCTATTGTAGGTACACGTTATACAATTTACTACACAATACATGAACAGCTTTATAATAATAGTTTATTTTAATTGCGAGACCGAGAGCTTAATATTAGAGTAGTCAGTCACAGTCGTGCCCGCAGTTGTGTTATTATGGCATTTAATTACGTATTTGAAAGTACTTAAAATCGTATGTTTTAGTATAAAATTGCCCTCCTCGCATAGCTTTGCAACATTGAGTAACTTGAGTCATTGGAAATTGTAGGTTAATACATATTATAATAATAACTATTCGCAGAATTTCATTTCTTATGCCTACATTCAGTAGTGGTAGACAGACCTAGGTAGTTCTTCTTCATCATACCGAGTCAATTGTCCATAGTTCTCGCTTCGACGCCCGGAGTCCACTTCGTACGGTCTTGGCAACCATAGTGTTGAGTAAATAACACACTTAAAATTTTCATCTCGTGTTCAGGCGGGCATTGGTAGAACATTCACCCGGATTGTGGAAGGTGTGGGTTCGTGTCTCGCCTGAACACGAGATGAAATTTTTAAATGTGTTATTTACTTAAGAATAAATTGCAAAAGATTGCTATATAAATATCAACTATTGATTTAGCAGTCTCATCTTAACTGGTATACTCAATGGTAAATATACCTACAATATTGATGAGACTATCGACAGCTCATGTCGAATCAAGCACTTACAAATTTCGTCGGCATAGTAACGCGTTCAGTGGTCTAATTGGAAGAACAATCACCCGGATTGTGGAAGGTTCCTGTCCAGCCTGAACACGAGATGAAATGTTTAAGTGTGTTATTTACTTAAGAATAAATTGCAAAAGATTGCTATAAAAATATCAACTTAACATAGTCATATCATCTCTCACGACGTCAAGCCAAGTCTTTTTTGTTCTGCCCCTTCTACCTGGACCCGCCGGTGGCGACATGACTAAATAGCTGTTGATTGAATGATATAATATTAAAAAATATTTTTGCCTATCTATTAAATCGATTCCCACTGCCATGAAGTAACACTCAGTAATCACAACTCCTCACAGTCAAGTGCAATACGCATATGGGCCCATTGAGCACAAGCTCACAGTGGGCCACTGTGAGCCGTGAGCCAGGAAGGGGGAACGGGCCGGAACGGTGAGTGATTGGCAAGTGTTACAGACGGGCGGTTCTTCCGCGCCAGGAAATTGCGCGGGCGCACTGGGTTGAACGCGGGGGAATAAGGACAAGTGTCAATATTTGATCCTTTTAACACGGACGTAAAAAACCTCATGATAAGGAGGGGATTTTGTTTCACTATCTCGAGGCTGAGGGGAAAACATCGTGAGGAAACCTGCACATTGCTGATCGTTTCTCTCACTCATACTGAGACGTGACACTAACAACGTGTTACCATTATAATTGATCAGCTTCCTGAGACACAAGTTAGACGCGTGTAACTCTTTACTTAAACGACTTAGTGATCCGACTCAGCCAAATGATACACTGTTCTAAATCTTTTATGTTCGCTCCGAATGTATCATTCGACTCAAACGGACTTCGAGTCCGAGTGAACCGAATCGGAATGAGCTGAATGATCTGATGAGCCGAATGATCCGAATGAGCTGAATGATTCGAGTGAACCGAATGATCCGAATGAGCGCAATGATCCGATGAGCCGAATGAATCACGGATCTATCTGAGAGTCGATGTTCTTGCAAATGAAGCTTTTTTTTCACTGTTCCGCATCTCTGCACTAATGTTCCAATCTTTTGAAAAAATACGTCTTTGCCAGGTCTAATAAAGTCCTGGCACAAATGTCTAGCGGTAGCGCATTCAAGGGTGCGCAGACATTAATTTTAGAGTAATGTGAGCTATTTTACAAGTGTGCAAACATCCCCATTACTACATCAAGCTAGAGTTACCTGCCGGAGCATGTAAATGGACCGGGAATTCCGGGAATATCACTAACCCAAATGTGTTCGACATGAGGTGAGTGAAGCGGTTGAAGTAATTGAACAGATTTGTACAGGTATCTAGATACTTTAGCATGTGACTGTCCATTACACTCACACTCTAGTGACAAAATCTCACGCGTAAACGGCACCTCGTACCTCGGGACATACTTCCAAGTCCACTAAACGACTCCAGAATCGATTACCACTTGCCCGGGGCCGCCATAGCCGTCCACGTGATGACTTCATTGTGTCGATTATTATTTCCCACAAAAACACTGATGGGCGGTGAGCGAGCGAGATCGCGCGGGTGGTCTATGTAATTACCAGGCCATTACATTTTCTCTATCTCTTTCTCTTTCGCGCGTCAGATTTGTAGCTTAGTGCTTATTGGATGGAATGGAATGCCATGGTTTTGGTAGCTGGTAGGGACAAAGGCCTTTCTCCCATTCACTAAATAACTACAACTATTTGGTACAAATTTTTGACATTGCGTAATTTTTGGTGAGATACATTTAACTACTGTCTTGCCTTGATGCCGTCAAAATGCAACTAAAGAATAAGGCTATTCCGGTAGAATCCTTAGATTATTTTGTGTCGCTTTCTTCCAGCGGACTTCTTAAAAATCCAAATAAAAGAGTAAAGCCAAGGTCTAATAAAACATTACTCTTCATACTCTAAACGAAACAATTTATTGGTATTCAACTTCATCAATCAATCGAATTTAGTTGAAGTCACGCGAGATCTGAAAGCAGACAGCTACTTCGATCAGCGAATTTTCATCGATCTACAGGGGTAATTCATTTTGAAGACACTTAGGTAGCAGAAAATATGACATACCTCAACTTAACACCAAAGTAGCAAAACTCTAAAGATGTGTATGTGTGTGTTAATGTTTGAAATGAAGTTGTAATTAAAGGCGAAATTCGTAATTGGTATCGCGGACGCAATGCCTACCTATACCTACCAGTACTCTATACTTAAGAGCAGGATCAGAAATTACTCTAGATTTAAATAAAGAGCAGATATCAAGGTTTCATTACTTGGCTAAAAGCATCTGCGGAAATAATACTACTGCAGAATTTGCATCACTATGCAAATTATGACAATTATCATAAAATTCATTGAATGGAAAGCTTGAATTTAAATTGTGTAGTAGGTATTGCCGGTTTTGGGTTCTGGCATACTTACACTTACAATTATTGTAATTCAGTTTAGTTTGTGAAAGTCATTTACACTATTTTCATTTTAATAATTTTGTCTGACTTAAATTCACTTAAAGAAAAGTATTCTTAGGATATTATGTAGGTGCTTATATTTTAGTTACCAAATGAATTTAGCTCATGAAGACATTAAAAATACAAGATCATCATAATTGTCACAAAAATGTTTTCTAATAAAAATGACCGGACTATACAGCCGGCTTTTATTTAAAATTAGACCTGGCAAAAACGTATCTTTCAAAAGATTTAAAACATTTACATCTGGATCAGTGCAGAGATGCGGAACAGTGAAACGCTTCATTTGAAACATCGACTCTCAGATAGAGCCGTGATTCATTCCGCTCAATTCGGCTCACTCGGATCATTCAGCTCATTCGGATTATTCGGCTTATCGGGTCATTGCGCTCATTCGGATCATTCGGCTCACTTGGATCATTCACTTTATTCGGATCATTCGGCTCATCGGATCATTCCGCTTATTCGGTTCACTCGAACTCGGGATCTATTTGAGTCAAATGATACATTCGGAGCGAAAATTAGAGATTCAGAACAGTGTATCATTTGGCTGAGACGGTTCACTGAGTCGTTTCAGTAAAGATTTACATACGTTTATTTGAAATGTATTTTTTTGTAATAATTTAAAAATAATTTTGAACAAAAGTGGTTCAAAAACAGGTGCATAGTATTATAAGAGTTTAGAAGATGTACCTACTTTACCGATACGCCCTATAGTTATGATGGTCTTGTTGAGTACGTCGGGCTTCGGGCGTTTAATAGATTCATTCCTATAATATGGATGCGTGTAACATTCCAATCGGATACTGTCCGAAGCAGATCCATTTTAAGTTAGGGCTGGCAAAGATTAAATCCCAAATTTCCTAATTGAGATTGAGTAGCCTGTTAATAATTTTGAGGTAGTATCGTCATAAAGTAAGAATAATTCCTTTCTCTATTTATGTGGTATCGTTATGGGAAACATTGTTGGAAGACGCAGAATAGGAAGCGCAAAATGTCAAGGCTCTGAAACACATGAGGAGTGCCATTGATGATATGCTATGAAACTTTTTAGACTTTCCATAGTTCCAAGAAATAACGGCCAATTTTCAGTAATCATAAGTATTATCTTTTATTGGTAATATAAGCAGACGAGAATGCGTCCCATCTGATGGGAAATGGTTCCTAACTGCCGATAGATATCAACAATGCCGAGACACATTTATGCCGCTGCCTACCGTGGAAGAACTATTTACAAATCTAGTATAAAGAAGGACATGTCAAATCGATCAGGGAACACCTCGTTTCAGAGTCTGCACGAGCGTGCTAGAAAGGAGCGCTATAACCGCAACATTCTGGAAGAGACTGGTTCTAGTATGGATGGAACTTGCCGCAGCTACTTTGGGATGTATGGATCTAGTCCAGCCAGCCCTACGGTAACCGCAGTCGGATTCCCGAGCGCGTCCGCGGGTCGTGCGCATGCGCATGGTCAGTAATTTGGTATCTAATTCGTCCCTTCGCAGGTGGTCGTCGCCCACCGGTCTGTAATCATTGTTTTCACAAACAAATAGCTCGATTGGATTTCTTTTGAAACCACATCAAATTGGGGCACAAATTGATTGTTTTACAGATTTGACAGAATTATCTGTTATTTTGAATTTGGTTCTAGTTTTTTTTTATCTCATACGGATGTAGAGATGATAGGTCGTCTCTCATTCATCCAGCAGAAATTGCATCTTATTTTTATTTATTTTGAATTTAAATCACTGTACATATTAGCGATGATCCTAATGTTATAATTTTTGTCATGATGAATTTTCATCAACGTCTAAGCAAATGACTCTTTAAACGATGCCAAATAGGATAAGTTCTGTTAATTCATTAGGCCACTGTTTGTCAAAATCCCTATTCCTTTCTTGTGAATAGAAAGGAATAGGGATTTTGACAAATAGTGGTGAACCACTAAGAACTGGGCAGTCAAAGACCCAGCACAAAATTTGCGAGCGTCAACTTATTCTTCGACTTCAAACAATAACGCAAAAATGTAATATTTCCTCATCATCGGTAATATTGAAAACATGTAGTCGTATTTAGTTTATTTACGAAAGTAGGAAGAGCCGAATGGTAATAAAAAAATATCTTGTAGGTCGTACGAGTCGTACGGCGTGGAGGTCCGATTTATTTGACATCTAATTTATGCCCAGGAACGAACTAAGGACCGCTAAACACGCACGCTAAAATGACTTATTCACGTTAACATGTATTAACATTAACATTAACCGCCAGATTTAACTTACGACATCGCGCGTATGGGCCCCGTTCTGCTTCGGTCTGAAGTTTTCGGTCGAATGCCTTATTAGAATATTCAGTTCATTTCTCATAGTGTAACAGTTCAGGGTTGAAGTAATTTGAAATCTGGGTCCGAATTTGAATATTGAGCGACATTGACACGCAACGAACTGTGAAACCAGAACATTAAGCAGCCAATTACCGTCCACTGCTGAACGTAGGCTAAATACTACCAAATATCACGGCCCACGAAAAACGAAACGTAGCACGACAAGACAACGAAAACCTAGCGCAGCTGATGGTTACAGAGAAAGCCGAGGACAAACTGGACAAACGTCCATAAGGAAGAAGCCCGTTGAGATAGTTTTTTTTTGGTCAATAGGCTAACGTTTGACCACAATCGCACCTGATGGAAATCGACGATGAGGTCTAAGATGAGATGCGTTTGTCTCAAAACTCCACGATTACCTTCACATTACGAAAGACTGATGCCGATGGAAGCATGTAGTCGAGGAAAAGGTTATTTCATACCGGGACCACAACCCTTAGCCATGAGGTTTACGAAGCGAACAGGAGGATCCCGATCCCACTGTCCTTGTGATGCGTTGCCTAGAACAAGGCTGTCTAACCAAACTGTTAATAGAAGTGGACACAATCCATCCAAGATCGTCTCCAGGTCCACACATCAGTATTTTTAATGCCTTCTTCCGCTGACAACCATTTGCGAAGCGGCTGGTGTTAGCCCACAGCGGGGTACTCATATGAGTTGACATTGTGTTGGCATTAATCTAGATGAGGCTATCGGTAATATTTTGGTCGGAACTCCATGACTCCCTTGAGCTCCCCGGATCCGCGTATGAGTGAGAGTTTGCCAAGCCCCACCTGCAATGTCAACAGCACTCGCAGACAACACAAGTTAATTAAGAACCGCATCGCTAATCGCAGAGCTATGCAATATTCAGCATTTGCCGATGCGCCACATCGCACCTGCCGGTGGCGCCGGGGCGGTTCTACAATGTAAATGTCGCTAAGGTACTAGCGACAGCAAAAGTTGATGCACACTTTTCCCGTTAGTGACTCTTCTGCTGTTAACGTACAGTCGAGAGGAGGATCAAGTTTCAGCAAAGAGCTACACACGCCTATTGTTTAATATCGTGTGTAACACGAAAGATACATAAACTTTTTCACGTGCATTCTCATCTGAGACAATAATATTCAACTGAAGATTGAAATGGCTGTAAAAATGAACAAAAGAGAAAAATCTGTGAAAGTGCAGAATCATTAAATAGGTAGATATAATCTGATTTCTTTATTGCACAAAAGAAAATACAAGATATGGGTTAAACAAACAAATATAATAAGGATCATTATTAATCTGAATAAACATCGTAGAGGCGCAGGGATTTATCGTAAATATAAAGCCGGAATACAAAAATGTATACTAGGATTCGACCTCACGTTCGAAAGACGCACGTTCGTATCCACTGAGCTGCAATCTCTTTCGAAAACCGGCTGTCTAAATCCCGCTTAATAACCCTTTTTTTTTCATTTTCGTCTCGCACGCCCTCGAGATTCCCTGCGGATAAGTAAATGATGAGTCATCAGCAAATTCTTTTATAATTAGCCGATCCAGACTCACATCCCAGTATAGATCTTATAACAGTAAAGTAAAAGGGACTTGATAGCTACGTAAACGAAACATTTGATGTTAATGAATGGCGTAATGATGAAGAGCCTGTACCTACTACTAAGCAATTGTTAAATGTGAGCTGACATGATGAACTTAAATGACAAATTGACAATAACCATGCACTATAACTTGACCTATAGCCTATCACCTTGCCTAAAATAATAATATTAATAGTTCTACGATACATTGTACATTGGGGAAGGGCCCTATTATGCGTTTAGATGAAGATCTAGCAGCTGGCTTCTTTGAAAAATTTGTTTACTTTCACCATAAAACTATCCAAGATTCTTATAAACAAAGTAATGGACCGTACATCACTGGCACTTTGAATGCCAAAGATCAAGCGAAGTAAAGGTAAAGTAGCAGGAAAGCGGATCCCGGACTCCGAATTATCAGCTTAAGTCGGATTAGGGAACAAATGCTGAGACAATGATGATGAAGCTACATACTCTGGGATGAGGACGACGTATGCGATATTGTATGATGTTATTTACTTTTAAACATTCCACATCTAAGTCTTTCCAGTATTGATTCCACTGTGCCAGCATTCCGGTAAAATTGGCCGGGCTGGGCGCGAAGATCCTCCAACAAGAGCAAGTGAGCAACGAAGATTGATGAGAGACTGAGCTTCGAAAGCATTAATTATGGGATTGAGGAGACGATAGGAAGAACGGACACGTGGGCAGAACTGTTCATGTCCATTTGGTTTGGAGATTAGCGAAATTGAGACAGCGCTATATTTTTTAGTTTATTTCGTTTGATAAAAGAAAAAACACTAAAGAATTACTAAACAAGCATTATTGTGCAATTAATATGTAAAACCTTTCTCTCTACTTATAGGTTAATATAAATTGGTCACCACAGAATATTATAATCGATTATGTTCTTAATTGGTTAAGATTCAATAACAAATAGTCGGCTATAAATAGTGATTTCCCTTTTAAAACAAACTTCACTTAATCTAATACAATTCTTTTTATTGGTAGGTACTTACATTAGAATTTCGCTTTCACTAGTTAACAAAGTAATACAACTAAACAAAAATTGTACCACGCCTATTTACATTTATTTATACTCCATCCAAGGCAGAACATCAAAATCGTGGACCATAAAGCGTAAATATGAATATTCACGAGTGATTGTACCACAGCGGCACTGACCGTAAATCTGTTCTAGAAGCGATTATATGTAGACGACATAGTTTCCTCGTCTCTCGACCCCAGTGAACCTTCACCCAGCAACAATGGAGGGGTGACTATTCAAACTAGTGTAGCGATTCTAGTCCTTCACTCGAATACTATTCGAGTGTTTCTCGAGGAAATACATATAGATTTTTTTCATCAACTGGTAAGCGATTGCCGTCCTACCATATACACTTGCAACAGTTGCAACCAGTGAAATCACATGCGCTCTCAACTTTTTTCCCTTCCCCCGAATTAGGTCTCCGGGACTCTCAATGCTTCAAAGCGGTGATTCACGCGGGTCTACTCAAAGTTAAAAAGCGTTAGAGTTATATAGATACTTGTAGATAGATATTCTTCATCATCATTTCAGCCTGTTGCAAAATAGATAGATATTCTTAATTACACTAAAACAAACTACAAGTATAAGAATTGAGTAACAACAACACCAGACAATACAACAAAGCGGTCTTATCTTCTGTTGATGAGGTGTGATTAGAAAGAATTTCCTGGCTGCGAGAATCATAAGTTAGTACTTAGTCTATTCAAAATCTAAGTGGGGGAGGCGATATTTTGTTCCACCCTCCTCATTATGCTCATGAAGTCTTACTTACTTACAGAAGTAATCCTTGAATATGTGGCATGTCTCTAATTTGGGCTTCCAAGAATCTTTTATAAGTGCAATGCCTCGATTGGTGCACTGGAGTCAAAAATTTTCACTCGATTATACATATTAACGATGTCATACGTACTGAAGTGTAGGTCGAATCGAGACATCAGGAGCCCAATTCTCGTGCTCGTAATATTTATTTTCATACGACATTTATCACTAAAACATAGTTTTTTTTGTATAGTTTTCTGGTGATATCCACCATGTTTTCAAAATATCACGAGCGCGAGAATTGGGCTCCAGACGATTCGGACATCTCTATTACAAACTAACTTGCTTGTATGAGAGGGAAGTCTGTATGGACAATACTGAGGAAACATTTTGCCAAGTTTACTTATATTAAATTAAGTAAATTTGTTAGTGTGTCTACCTATATTAACTAGCAGTTTGCTAGGTTGGGGCGTAAGGGTCTACTAATTAGTTTTGTCCGTTTAATAATACGTATGCATTTTCAAAAAGGCATTTCACTGTTTATGCTGTGTACCTAATATAAATAGTTTTTTAGATTTTCGCGTTGCATTATAAGTATAATCTATCAAGACGGGAATTAACACGATATTTATTATGTGATGCAATATTGTGTACTCACATATTTGGCTCGACGTTTCGGCTACGTTACAGCAGCCGTGGTCACGAGCGGACGGGTGGCTTCGTCTGCTGAGGCCGGGCTGTGAATTTTCGGACACCCTCACATTGTTTGATATTAATTCGTCACTAGATGAATTATCTGTGAAGCTACTCCGACACACTACACTAACAGTATCGGTGTTTGTTTGCGTTAGTAACGGCCTAGCACGGGTTTGCACTTGTTAAGTTACTGGATTCGCATGTCGATGATATTTAATCTATCCTCTCGATTGAAAGTCTTATACTTCTTGATCATTCACAATGTTGTATCATATAATAAATATCGTGTTAATTCCCGTCTTGATACATTAAAGTTACCTAATATAATGTTATGAAAAATATAATTTGTCAAAAAAAATGGTCCCAATTATATTTGTTTCATTTTGTAACCCACAATACTTACACAAGTATTATAAAGTAGTCTGTATGTTGTTGGGATCCCAAACATTATCCCCCTATCCCTTTTTAAGTAAAGTTTATGAGTTTTGAAAATAGACGAGATATTTGAGCAGCACTCAAAGTTACGAAATGTTAAAATGCGGCGTCAAAGACTAAAAACCACCCAGAAAAGGTTATCGCAGAAATTGTTGAATTCAAACAAAACAAATTAGGTCAAGTATATCTTGATATACTTCGTCCCTTGTAAACAGATTACATAGCTTAGGTAGGTACTAAACATACTAGGCATCAATGCAAATAATAATTCAATGATTTACCTACAAAGGAATATGAATCAACGTTAAAGTGTAAGTATACGTAGCTTCAATAGGCCCGTGGGGTTCCGACGCTCTCTATTTCTTCTGTGGCTTAGCGATAGCGAAGCGTTTAGTCGAAGTTACGGGAGAGCCAATGGCTGGCAGCTACCTCGAATTCGATTCGTCATGGAAAAGCGAATTTCCATCGTGAGCGGGGTGATGCTACCAGCATTTTGGGGACACTGCCACAGGGATAGTTAGTTAGATCTCAGTTATTTCCTTAATTTTCTTAAATTTTTTGGTTCAATAAATTTATCCTAGTAGTAAACGTGACTATTTCTATACATATAATCTGACAGCTATCAGATAAGTAATAGAAGACAATATACACATAGGTAATAGAAGCTCTACTATCAATCAAAATTCCCATTACTGAGAAAATGGTCTACATTAATAGGACAATTTCTTGCCACAAAGCCCTTGTCAGTCAGAATCAGTAGTTGGGTAACATGGCAAAACCAGCATTGAAGTTCGGCCGTAGTTTCAGTGGCGTACAGTTGGCGATAGAAAGGTACCCGTACCTAACTTTGTAATTTATACTTTTTATGTGAAAACAAATTCAAAATTGAACATTTTAGCCTGTGCATAAAATAGTATTTAGACACATGAGAAGATAAAGACACGTCAATTTAATCAATACCTAAGTATCTACCTATTGTGCAAGCAATATTTCATTCATTTGTTACAATAAAATGTGCATAATATAGGTATTATGGACGAATGCGTGAATGCATTAAAAGCAATGTAAAATTTGTAACAGTACCCGTTTATTCGTAGTGGACTGTGCACATGTGTCTCAAAGGGAAAGTTGATAATCAACTTGCCAAGTAAAATGAATTACGCTCTGAGAAATTCCGGAAACCGCGATGATAAGCTGCTAACACTGCATTTCCTGTGCATATAATGTTCGAAAAGTTGCCGACGACGTAAGTGGGCGTGAAAAATGTAACAAGTGACAGTAACTCGCTTCCCGCAGATGGGCAGCGATAATATAGGCTGCGAAATGATGCGTGACGATAAGTAAATTAGCACAATAGATGAATAGATAATACTTAAAATACCGCATTATATTATTCATCCCTAAAATCTTGATCGTTGGACAGAAAACAAAAATATACTGTAGATCATGTTAGGGAAAAGTGCAAATTTAATGTTTTAGTTACATTTTTAATTTATTTTTTAAGATGGTCTAGATTTTTTGCGGTTCTTTGAGAAATCTGATGGTATTGCAATTTAAAAGAGCTCTTTCGTTGTACACGCCAAACATAATAAAATCAATGAACAAAAAACGATGTTTCTACACTTTACTTAAGTTTTTCTCAAACAGTGTAGTGCAGACTTCTTTTTGTTTTCTATAAATCTAGACTGGTTTTTTAACGACTTGATTTAGATATCACTTTTCGACAGACGGACCTGCAAAAAATGGAATAAAAGCTTGCCGATGTAGGCATGAAGTATTTGGAAATGTCACGGTCAATGTCAGACCGAATTACGAGTATTTAATTAACACATCGCTAGACGCGTTGGAATTATTGTGACAACTCGTTTGCAATGGCCAATGACTAATAATTTGCCACAAAGAGATGATTAATTGAGTGGGCAAAAGCAGGTTTCAAAAATTAATATTCCTACATATCACATGACGATGAAGCATAAGGTCAAAGGAAGAAGTACACATTACCCAAGATCTTTAATCGTTATTGAAACTGGCTATATCAAAGAAGTATTATGTAAATTCTAAAGCCTCAATTGTCCTCTAGATCGAGCCAGTGAATTATTCAAAGAGGGCGAAGCGAACCTATCAACTACTGATACCAACAAAATATCTATAGAGGAAAATTCGACCACCAAAGAAACGAGACATAATTTAGATACTTATTGAGTTAACTGAATGCTATTTTATATTACCGAAAAACTGAATTCTATTTTGGGTGATATTCTATGTTTCTGATAAAACCATTAACAATTTTATACAAAAAGACAGGATATACCTTAAACATTTAGTATTCTCTAGTAGCAACTACCCAGGGTCGTATATCATTGAATCTACCTTTCCGTTCCGGCATCTCGCCCGTGTATCTTCTCACTCAGGTGTGAACCTTTCAGGTCGGATCTCAACATCACGCGTTCGCTCTGTCAACCAGGTCACGTACACGGAGAGAATTCCCTTAACGCACTTTTGTGACCTGGCTAGGGTTGGTTTTACTACTAAGGACAAATACTGAGAGTTTTTTTTATTGTAAGTAAAGGTAACCATGCGTATATTAATATAGTAGATAATGTTTGTTTGTATAGGTGTGCTGAGAGGTAGCCCAATTTACTGATTATATTTTGATATGAACTATTAGTAATTTAATGTTACATTAATAATCATAATGTGGAAAAATGTCATCCTGTATCGGAATATGGAGATTATTATATTAAACCTACTTGTTAATGTGTAGGTTGGCTTCCTAAAAATCAATTTTGCAAAATGATAGCTGCCTTCTGACTTAAAAGAGGCATACGATTAGATTAACATTTAAGCCATGTATCTAAATTTGGTGTTATAGCTATCTAATTGGTTATCTACTAATATTAATATAAGTCTAACAATAAGTAACTTTTATGTTAATAGTAAAAATGTAGCTACCAAAAAAATTTAATGAAATAAATTTGGACTTTTGCAAGGTGCTATTTTAGGGTCAATTTTAAATACTTGTTTTTAACCAACAGTTATCCCTGTAATAGTGCACTCTAGTGCACTTGTATAATGAATGCTCATTATGCAAAATAGATCTGATAATACTGACAGCCCTACCTCAGAGTCAGTCGGTTTCGGTTGCCATGCACAGCCGGTAGCGGGCGCATGCCGAGGCGAACATTTTGAATATACGATGTATCGTCTGTTTTCCTAGTTCCAGTATTAGACGCGATTCAACTACAGCTGAATGTTATTGTAGGACATTCTTTAAGAGTGCATAGTTACTATTTATCTAGTATCTGTCACGTTGCGTAAAGGTTCAGGATTGGTTCATAAGTATTGTGTAATAACCAATTTTCGCCCTCTTTTTAGAGAAGAATGACAATGATATCGCCTATCTATTAAGCAAGACAATACATTTATGATCAAATATTTATTAAATTATGGAGTGGAAAAACCCAAAGACGAGCAAACTTACTATTGCCAACATTAACTATAACGAGCTATAAATTGAGTTATCCTCAACCAAATCATAATCTTGCGCAAACCCGCATCTGGTTAACTAACCCTTGTTCTCGAATCCCGATCCCAGTAGGGTCCAATACTCCAATCCAATAGGTTAACAGTAAACCGTTAACCACGCCATTACCAATCTTGACGTCACTACGGGAAACGGAAGTGTCAATTCACCAGATCGTTTGGTATAGGGTGCGGAACAGGATGAGACTCAGATCACCAAAGTTCCAAACATCCAATTCTAATCTTAATGTCGAATATATTTGGTTCAATATCAATTCAGGAAAGACAGATTGCATTAACCGAACTGTACAAACAAATGGTATGACTGACATACGTTCTGGTGATGTCTACGGCGCCTTCATGAATAAAGTAATGAGATTAAATAATAAAATTATAAAGGTCGTTCCATTTTGTTCTCCACTAGCTAAAATGATAATGCAAGAGATCTCGTTTATTGTGCATTGAACAATGGGTAATAAAATCGCAACGGACATTATACTTTTTATAATACAAATTTAAACCGTGAAGATCACAAGAGGTGATTCTTTAAATAAAGATGATTCTTTACATCGTCACTGTGCACTGTGCCGATCGTCAATGTGCCAAATGGTGAGTTCCTGGTGGAACGTGGCAGGTGTCGCTGAATAGACTAGGCTCAGATTGACAAGGATCATTGACAACAATACCGGTTGGACCAGCGAAGACTGAGAACAGAACGGAATGGTAAGTTCTCAGATAATCGACACAGATCCACATCGGTTTTCATCAGCTTATGAGGAAGTAAGTATGCTATCGTTTCTTAATTTGCAGCTTTATTTAATGGCATGAGATAATGACGCCGCTAAGTCACGTAAATGATACACATAATTTATGTAATACCTAGATTTTGTATAATATGTTATAAAGAAAATCATATGTGTCTGTCTATCAATCTAAATATTTATCATGAAAATGTAAAACTGTATTAGGCTAAGGCACGTTGCATCAGAAAATCAGAATATTCTTTGAAAGTCTACCGCTCAAGTTATGCTTATGTCCCTGACGCGCCCTTGACAGGTCGTCGGCACTCACCCTCTCTCCCTGCGAAGGGGAAAATTGAACCCGACTGGAATATATTGCAGTGAGTCATCTTCTTCCTGGAATTTCATAGTGACAAGACTTGGTTGACATCATCGCCCAAATGATAATAATCATATAGTTGTCGATATATTTCTTCTAATTTGTGAACTATATAGTACCGTATAAATAAGAATAGTATGACTCCAATGCGACGGCTACCGGGAATATCGAATGATACACTGAGATGATGATGATGACAGGCTTAATTGCGAGATGACATCATAATATCAAGGGAAAAAATTAAAAACGAATGAATTTATTTTCGATCGCTTTCAATTAATTTCACATCCGTCGTTCTCTTATCCATCGGCTATTTTAATTAGTTTTAAATGTTTCTTTTCAACTTTACTGCTACGTTCTGTACTGTACTAAAACGGCATGTTATGATCTAAGTTTCTTACACCTGGTAACATTTTCAAGTAAAATGCCAGAAGTTTTGTGAAGCAAAGAACAACTTACAAGCCAAGTAATGTATAAATACTATGAAACAACTAGTGACATATCTATTGTCTTAAGTAGGCATGTACAACATGTACAAGACTTCATTGTAGTTATTGTTTAATGTCATCTTTTGATCATTTAACAATCTTGCAGCTATCCTGAATTTTCAATAATTAAATCCGGCCCCTTAAATGTTCTTCTTATGTTTGATATATTTTCTCTCAAGTGTAGGTTTTCTTCGGATGTATTATCATCATTACAAAAAACATGTAGTACACAACAAAAACAAAGAGTTTTTTTTTTCCAAAAATTTAATACATGCTGATGCATTACAGAGGGTCCCATACAGGACCACACACACAAATAAATGTTATTATTATTTCTTTTAATTTAATTTGTCATCGTACTTTTTTATATTTAGTTTTGCAAACGTTAGCTTATGTAACTTTTTATTATTAAATCATGCTTTGTATGCTTTTTATGGATAACTGTCTAGATAAGTAATTCTACTTATTATCTTAAGTAAATAATAAAATGTAACGAATGTAATCTGTCTGCGTAGGTACCTAGTTTTAAATAAATAAATTATCACGGACTTCTTTAGATTGAACCGTGTAATTTGATTAGGCACTACCTTTCTCTCACATCCATTTACATATTTATATAAACCCCATATCGCAGTCCCAGCAAGCCAAGTTTCTTTGACAACATACTCTTTATATAAACAGCTATTTTTACAGTCTCTCACACACGAGGACAACTTCCTATTGTTACTAGATATTTGTTTGTATACCTTTAATCATGTATTGTATCCTTATGTGAGATAAAATAAATAAATATTTGATTGATTGATTGATTTTTAAATTAAATCACTACTCCTCATCCACCCTTATAAGTTCTCATCTTTGATAGCATTCCCAACTTCAGAAAATTCCAATGGAACATGTATTGCAAATTAGCCAGCATACACATATATGCCGAGCCTATTATAGGCAGACCCAGAACAAGTTCAGTCTTGAGGTCGAATCTTAAAGCAATTATTGCGTTTTTAAATCGGTTTTTGTAAGACCCTGTTTTAGTAAGGCAAAAAGTAAGAGTTCTGTCGAAAAAATATTAATGACTTTAATCCTTTTTGGGATGCAATGGGGCATGCTTATTAGCTTGTAGGAGGGAAAATTCAATGAAATGCAAATGCTTTTTATTTTGCGAGATATTATAGGTAACATGCTTTGCCAATAAGTGCTTCTCCATCATAAGTTACTAGTAAAATAATACGGCACTGATCTTCTGAGCTGTTGTTTCATCAAAGTTTCATTTCAGGCAGCTCCTAAAGTTTCATTATCAATGAAAATTTGACGTACCTACGCAAATTAAGAGTATATTCAAACTTTACTTTTATCTACGTTTATATACATATCATACTTAATTGTTTACTTCGTTTTTGATGATCTAACCAAGAATGGTAAGCATTCTACCACTCATATTGCAAAGTAAACCTTACTTGTACTTCGCCAAATTTTTTAATCGTTTAGACAGTAAATAATGTAACACTTATTTCGTAAGATCCTGTCATTTTAATTAGCCCTTTCTTCAACCCACGTAGGTTGCAAGTCGGTAAGGAGCTTATCAAAAACATTTATCATGACAGACTGTTTAAATGAAATGCCTGTCGCAGCGAACATGGATTATCTGCCATATAAAAAAGCATCTAGCTGTTTAATAAACTGACTATTTTGATTGCAACATTCATGACGCCCACCCAACTCATTGATATTTGAAATTAAGAGAAGACGTAATTTGACAGATTGTAGTAAAAAATGTGTTCAACGCATTCGAATCATAAGCTTATTAGCTGTTTAGATCTGTAAATTAGACACATATATTTTAATGTATAAAGTGAAATTTTATGCATGTCTGTGGAAATATTAGATTTAGTAAAGAATTAATATCTGTTGTAGAAATATATTAACAAAACTTTTATGATTGATTTATATGAGTATAACTTTTGCTTTCACCGTCTGACAAAACTAGGCTGTATTTTGCTGCGGGACACCAACTTACCGCACAATATCAAATATACTCAATCAATACAGGGTGTATCTGTGAACATTTACGTCCGTTTAACTACGTGTTCTACTAACAATTCTGAACAACATTTGTTCTACGACTTGTAGTTGGTTCGTACCTACTTCTTTCCGTCGAAGCTTGCCAGATGTTTTCCAATAAATCGGATTACATCATTCAGTTGCGACTTTCATCATGTCGTCCTTTCCACCCGTCTTATTTAAGTACGAGGGACAAGTATTCTATAAACGGTTTGATCCCATACAAGGAACATTAATTTAAAGACATACGAGAAGGATACGACCTTATGCTTTGCGTCTGTACTTAAGGACTCGACTTTTCAAGATTCACAGAAAGGACAAGAGCAAAAAACCTTCATTTCCAAAGGGTCTGAGAGGCTATAACGAAACAGAATTCACGATCGAATCTATATCCCCGTCCCTTTCACACACGGTGTGCGTCTCTTTTATGTGGAAGTGAGCAGGTTTATACTCGTTAGTTACGGGACGGTCGTAGGTCCTCTTAACTTTCATTGTTTCGTCTAGAGTCAAGATATTACACCAAGTTTACGCAAAAATGTTTTGTTAAACGTTTACTTGGACCCTTTGAAGATAAAATTACAATTCGCTCTACTTTCACAAAGACTTTGGCGTATTTCTCTCATTCCTAGTTATGTCGATAATGGTCCTGTATTAGGCGGGCCTTTGCTTTGATATTTGAGTGGTGACTGTGGTTTTTCTTTTTTGACTACAGATATTTTCGGTCTAAGAATAAAATATTATTCTGCTGTCTAATACATACAATGTATACCTATTGACATAAGCAAGTGTAAGTGTGTTCGATATACTCTGTAAAATTGTGTTGTTTCAATTGTCCTCATCATCACCATTCCCATACTCTTTATTAGTTCCAGCAATTAAGACATGTTTGCACGTTTGGAAAAAAAATCTTTAGAATCCAAATGACCTCTTGTATCTTGATTATTCTTTTCGATAGAATAAAAAAAGACGTTACGACCAATACGAAATAATAGCTACAAATTAGGTCAGAATTCACGGACTTTCATAAAGGCTGTCTAATAAAACTTAACAACTTTCATGACGTAAATATGTACAGAAATATTATCAAATCAGTCGTTGCAATGCTAAAGTGTCTACTTGCTCAGTGTGCAAAGTCGATGAACTCAATAATTAGTGGCACATCCACACCAGAAAAACAAATAAAATTTAGAAAATCAATGCAAAGTAAGTAATGATCAAAATTATGTGCCACTCGTGGTTGTACCCCTCGCGTCCATGTCCCTATAATAAATAACAGAGTAATCTCTCTCTCTCTAATTTAAGAGCGACGCTCTTGTCAGTGGAGTAGTCTCCATTCCTCTCTCGACTCTGCCAGCACCTTCAATTCCTTGTACTACATGATAAAGGAGGAGGAAAAGTGGAAGGAAAGAGAGGAAGAGAAAGACCAAGAAGAAATTACGTGAAACAACAGAGTAATAACCTACCTATAATCATAATTCCTTACGACGAAAAATTTAAAGCTCATACATTCAATATAGGAGCCCATAAAACAAGAAGTCCCACTTAAGTCACAGTTAAGAAAGCGCGCAGAGCAAATTGGAATTGTTCACAAGTAAGTCCGACATAACATAACCAGCATTCCTTGGCTTTACGACTCCCGCATAGTGAACTCAGGCTCACCAAGGAAAGGAATAAAAAGGAAACCAAGCATTTATGCATACTCTGGCGAGCATTCCTCTGGGAACGTATTTTTAAATGTAAGTCATTTAACACTTAAAGCAGAATCTTGTAAATCTTAGGTACTTACTTTCTTTGTGTTCTGTCTTTTCAACAAGGTTCGGAATTGGCTAGTGACATACTTGCAAGTTAACTTTGTAGTGAACTTGATACTTGGGCAAACGTCTTGGTCAGTTAATGATGCCTTTTGCGCTTCGTTCGACTTAGTAAATAGAAGTCAGTAGGTATATTTGCTTACACGATATATAGGATAGGATTACAAATAGGTAAAAATATTTATTTAGTTAACCTTAACCTCTGTTGTCTTAATCGCTTGTAGCGTGTATTTGCAGACGCCCTTTGGGTATTGTAGAGTAATTGTGTTTTATATAGCTTCGGAGACGTGGTGATTTACACCATTGTTTAAGATTTTATTTAAGACATTAGCTTATCCGATAAATCTATCTATGATCTATTTCAAAGCATCTATGTGAACATAAGACGTTTAACTAGGCCGATGGCCTATCTCGGCATGTGGGTGAAGTGTCCACTCCAGCTCTTTGTGGTCGACACAATACCTAGCCACACCTCACCTGTGAACACAACACCTTATAGAGTACCTTTGTACATGCTAACCGCAACGGCCAAGAATCAAATACACCCGTTACGAGCGAAGTTTATCATAAATCATTTATCACAACATTATGCAAGTTTCCAGGAGTTTCTGCCGACGAGTTCGGGGAACTTTTTATTGCATATTTTATTAGATATTTCCCGAGGAATGTTCTAAATGTAACAACTTACGAATCTAAAATCTAAGTAGAACTTCTATGCATTTGATGGACACTTAAAAAGACGACCTATAAATATTACCTCTATCTAGGTATAAAGAATATGAGAATAATATTGAACTCTATATTTAAAACAAAAGAAAGCAGGCAAGTATTTTAAAATAATGTTTTAATAATTTAAAGAAACATTTCAACAAAACAAGCTCAAATAATGATTTATGTAAATGTGAGGAAAAGAAAACCTATACGAAATATTTTGGGTACAGCAATCTTTTGCAATTTATTCTAAGTTAGTAATTTTGTAAGTGCTTTTGCTTCGCCGTGAACCTACGATTTGATTTTACAAAATTCGTCGACATACTAAGGTGTCCCTCCGGTAGCTTACTCGGTAAAAGCAGTTGCCCGGTTAGCAAAAGATCGTGGGTTCGACTCCCACCCGAAGACTGTCGAAAACTTTTTAAGTGCATGATTTACTTAAGAAAACCTATGTTGAAACGAAACAAAAAACCAATTAGCTGATTCTAACAATTACAAATCTGAATTATCTGATCACGGTGCTAATGATAGTAAACTAGACAGCAATAGCCATAATAATGATATTAAACTAGTTCAAACTATTCACAACATGTGTGAAGATACAGAACTACATAAATATATTATAATTAACTCAAACACATGTTACGTTACCCATTGTTCTATCTGAGCACGTGATGAGGAGATAATTAGGTTTGAAACTTTTAATAAGACAACATTATTTAGATAGCAACTAAGTAGTTAAAGATGCTAATGATGACGAGAAACAGGTTTGGATTCCTTTTAATGCCAAAAGCAGTTTGTTTGCAATAACTGCGAATACTTTGACCGATAAGATATCACCGAAAAGTTCTTCTTTGAATACATTACGTAACTTATTTAATAATACCAAACAAACATCGAAATTATCTGACCTTATACATAATGTCAAGATAATTTTCAATGTTAACCTATCATTATGTGCAAATCAAATGTAACGGATGATTTGCTATTGTCTTCTTCAGTTCACACGATATTCAATGATTTTCTCAATGGAAGGATGGTTGTATCTTAGAATTTATTAAACTACGCGTTTGAAATTTATAATTAAATTTTTAGCGAGAAACCTTGCGTCTCAGAACTTATTTACAACAATATAAATCAATCAAATCGGTTTGCAAATAGAGTTTAATATCGTGACGGAATTCCACTTTATGCGTAAGGTACACTCGCGGCACGTTCTCAAAATTGTAATAAATACCGCCTATTTTTCCTTGAAATTACCCCGCAAGATTCCAGGGCACCCGACAAATATGACATTCCATGAAATTCGCTGTGTGGTCGGCGGTGCGTTCAACTTTCTTAACTCAAAACCTGTTTTTAAATTCAACCCTATCTTTATAAGGATAAGAGCGAGGGTATAATATGGCTATACTATGGAACTCGTCAGTCGTCGCTTTCCATTTGTTTAGTTTAGGGCCCGCATTTGTTTCTGTACGAAACGTTTACGCATTGTGCTATACTACCGGCCTTATGAAAACAAATAGCGGTGTAGTACTTATCCATTTATTACGTACTGAGGCCAATTCTGGCCTTTACGCATATAATGGATGAATAAGGTTGTTTTAAATATCTGTAAGATTAAACTTAATAGTCACTCTCATTACATTGTAAGTTTTTAACATTATCAAATTGTTCTTATTTCTAAATACTTTCCTTATGATGGATATCTGGCAAAAACTGATCTTCACTTCAATTCAATATTTTTTGCACAGACAGCATAACTCCAAGATTCCTTACCATTCTTTACATCACTTCACAAGTTCACAACTGACACTCCAAAGTCCAAACTCTGTATTTACCTGAAACCAAAAAAAAATCTATTGAGCAAAATTGTTATCTAAATACACAATGACCAATAATCGCTCGTGAAATCACTTAGCCTTTATAAGCTAACGTCGAGAGATCCAGGGCGGGATTATCGGACCATTTGCCACGAGATTAAGAGCTCTCAATAAGCAAGTTCTACTTTATCAATTGAAGCGGTAAATCGAAATATTGAAAGACTCTCTTTAATTTTTTCACCAACATTTCAAGTTTTGTTTATTTTTTCATCTTTAGGGAATTGGGTCTCCAAAAAATGTAGGATTTTGGGAAAGTTAGACCAAGTCAGTATTCTTATACAATTTTGTTGCTGATGGTTGTCTGGTAGAAATCGCTTCCAGGGAAAAACCAAGGAAATTGTACAATTGAGTTTCTTTAATGCCTAGTTTCTTAAGTTGTGTATTTTGTGCAATAAAGTAATATATCTATTAATGGTGGTATATTTGTCGCTTACGAAATAAATCATAACCGATTTTGATGGTTCAGGATGACAATCGATTTGTTATTATCTTCTAAGTAACATAGACAAACTATTTTATGACCAAAATCATTATGATGGATGTTAGGTAAATCTAGAAAAATTGATCTAAATCTTTTTTTTGCTCTATTATCCAGTGGGATGACAAATGCAAGAGGATAAAAATTCGAGCCTAAAATAGCGTCTAGCGTTTTGCCCTACAGTGGACCTATTTTCTTGCACTAGGCATTGAAGTCGAATTAAAGATTTGTATGTAAGTAATCTCTAAATTTGACTTCAATGTCGAGTGCACGAGAATACTACTTCTGGAGTCACAATACACAACATGCTTGTTTGTTATTGTTAGAGTTAGAACAGGATTATTTGATGACGGTGCAATGATTTTGTAATCTAAACGAATAGTCAGGTATTATGATTGCCTACACTAATATACCTACACCACTAAACAATGATCAGCATTTTTTTAACTATTACAAAATGTCTTGAATGAGTCACTGCTAGTAAATCGCGTAGTCATCATCATCATCTTAGCGTTTAGTCCCGGTTGCGTCCCAAGCTGTCGCTTCGGAGCCCGGGGTCCGCTTTCCTACTTCGACTCCTCCACTTCGCGCGGTCTTGTGCATCCGTAGTGGTCAGTTTATTAGCACGCATGTCATCTCTTACGATGTTAAGCCACACCTTCTTAGGTCTACCCCTTCTGCCAGGTCCCGGCGGTGGTGGCATGGCCAGATATTTGTTTCCCATGTAGCTGTCCGGTTTTCGCAGGACATGACCATACCAACGTAAGCGACTCTCCAGCAGTTAGTCTGCTATGTCACGGATATGAAGGCTCCCATGTATGCGTGAGTTTCTCACGCGGTCTTTTCGCGTAACCCCACACATCCACCGCAGCATGTTCATCTCCGTGATATGCAACTCCTGCTTGTGTCGCTCAAGTACAGGAAAAGTCTCGCTGCCATACAAAAGTACCGGTCTAATGATAGACTTATAGACCTGTCCCTTCAACTTAACCGGCATTTTTGGGTCACAGATGACGCCTGTCACCTCACGACGTTTGGACGCACGGACCACGCGGCCATAGTAAATCGCGTAGTATTTAAGTAAAATAATACTCTTGTACCTTCTGACCTATCTATTTTCCTAAAATGTATTATAATACTATCAATTATAGACCAATAGCTGCTACTAATTGTATAATGTTTTTAGTTAGGTAATAGTTGTTTAAAGTCTTCTGAGTAATCAAATCTGTGGCAGGTTAATACGTATATATTCTTCTTTTACGTACGTACAAGTATGTACCCACCCACCTATGTATGTACATAATGTAGGTAACTTACTCCTTCACTTTGATAAAAACTTATCGTGATTATTAGCTATTAGGAAGTAATGTGCGATATTCACTTCATAACACTGTTGCAACAAACGGATTCGGAACTCTAATAAAGTATGATTGACATTTGGCTATCGTCTTCATCATCATTATTTATTACATCCGCCCACTGCCTTGGAACAAATTAAAGTTTTTATGCATATCTTTACAGCCTTAATGATATTAATAATAGAGATACTAATATCCTTAAATTTTATTAAAAGTGCTAAATTGTTTTAAGATTTCGATTTCAATAGTTCTACTCTAAGTGACATTGATGAATCAAACTATTTCACATATATTTTTCTTTAGATCACATGTTAATAGAAAGAACATAAAATTACGTACATCTCTTCATTCTACATTAATGTATACCTATGTTTGTAAATAAAAATATTAAATTACAATTAAAAGAAAAAGGAAAGACAAATATCCTAATAATACAATCAACAGATAAACAAGACCATGAGCTAAGTAAAGATGAGGAGCTTATATGTACAGAATAAAATCCCATATCTACAAAAAATAGAAGCAAAAGCTTCGCCCAAAGGCTAGAAAAACCGTTAATCGCAATCCAATATATCCTCTCAAAAATATTGAATACTCCTCGACAAAGCCCGCTCGTGGGCTGGGAACAAAATATTTGTTCAGACGAGATAGAGCAAAGACTTTAGTTATCCGAACAGCCGACGGGACGCTCCCGAGAGACCTCGGTATGAATGGACGCCTGTTTATTGGCCTATCGGCAAGTAATTTGAGCTCTGAGATGAAAAAACTTGTTCGTGATCCTAGTATTTTTGTTGGCTACAATATTTTGAATGGGAATTGGGAAGTGTTGAAAGGAGCTTACGTTTTAGAGGCAAAGGTACATGTGCTTATTGTGGTAATTTACCTTGGAACAAAGTTTTAAATGCGTTTAGATTATACCGCCAAAAGCGGCCACTTATAGCGTGAATCAATTTTTCGCGTACAAAACGGACCCAACATTTGTGCATGGTTATTTAATACCTAAATAGTATAAGTGTTTGCCGAGAGTTTGTAACCCCGAAATTGTTTAAAATAATTCCGGTTTAGTAGCTAAGAATTAAAATCGATTGGCGTCGCTAGTATGCCCTACCCGTCACCTTAAAGGGAAGGGAGTAAGGAATGCGTGTAAGTAGCTCAATTTGACTTCTATCAAACTTTTAACGTCTTTTGCTTGACGTAACACAAATTCTCTATAATATGTAACTAGCACGCAAAGGAGGCTAGCGATCACAGGTACGTTAATTTAAATGTTTGGCGGAGATTTATTTAAAAGATTAAATTGAATTAACGGACGTAGTGCACGCGTTATGAGGATGTCTTAGGGCTGTCATTAAGATATTCTTTAAAATATAATTTTCTAATTTAGTTAATGTTCCTTTTAGGTGTCATAGTTCGTGCTTTATAAAGTAACTTGTTAACTTAATTGGTTTTGAAGACGACTTATTGAATTTTAATTTCCTTATTGCGTGGTACAAAGGGTACAAAATATCTTAAATAATAAATGTACTTATTGGAATGTAAATAGTCTGCTGGATATTATCATAAACTGTAAGTCTGTAACTACTAGAGCTGCTACAGCTTTCCTAAAGAAAGAAATAAAACTGTAAGAAAAATAAACTATACCGCCAAGATTGTATTTACTTATAGCATAGCAAAAAGAGTATCTAGGATTACTATACATCTTCTATCTAGGTTGGGAAGAATATAAATTACGCATAACCCTATTCTTATAATAGGTATCACTATCGCGAAGGAATACAAAACTATAATCCTAGCCATCAACCCTGTACTCTCTATTTTAACTCGACCGCGCGACCCCGTGGTGTAAGGTAAACAAAGGTGCAGTGAGTGCGGTCAATATCCCACCGCAAATAGACGGAAACGTTTGTCGTTCAGCGGCGAAGGGTTGGGCTTGAGCTTGAGATGACGAGGTGTCAGTACGCAGACGCGAACCTGTCAGTTCCTTTACACGATCGGCGCAAAGCTGAGAGTGCACTGCACAAGTGCACGGGAGAGACAAAGATAGAATATATGTAGTTGTCGGGATGTTTAGATGCACCTAAAGGACGGCAGACGCAGTTTGGCTTCCTGCGCTGGTTCAGGCACTATTAATAACAATGTATCTGTGATATTAGATTTACTGAAATTCGCTAGAGGAAAAACTTTGTAAGAAAACTCACAAACGCTGAAGAAGAACATTTTAAAAGTGTGAATATGTCTTCCAATCTGGAGTTCTTAATCAGTCATTCACAACTCTGCGTGTTGTTCTCGGTTGCGTCCAAAGCCGTCGCTTTGGAGCCCGGGATACGCTTGGACAATGTAGTAATTACAATGTCCTCAATCAGTATAGAAGTCAACTTATTCATAGGTAAATAGTCTAGTGGTTTAAGTACCGGGTCGTGATCTCGGGTGCCCGGCGTTCTCGGGTCGAGCAAAAAGCATGTTTCGAATTTTTCGAACATTGCTCGGGTTTGCACCAATCCGTATTAAGCGTGGTGATTATGCCTAATCCCATCATAGTAGCGACAACTTGATTTCTATGTTGGAGACCTTTGGCCTGCAGTGGGATAGTACATAGGCTGATACTTTACACTTTAAATTGTATCCTTCTGATTGATACTTCTAATCTAAGTACCTTCTACATAATCCACTTCAGAAACTTAACGCGGCGGTAGAGAATAAACTTGTTCAAAATTTACCTGTCCGTAGTATAAAAGAGGGATCTCTTTTGATCTTCTTATCACCGTAAGATCATTGTTTGCAACAAACACAAAAATGCAAGATCGCATACCTTGATAACCGTTACAAGGAAGCGAGGACAAACTGTGCGTCCGTTTTTTCATCTTAGTTCAAATTACAGCCAATGAAAAACATGCTTTCATTCATTCGTGTCAAGACGTGTGTGTGAGCAAATCGCTATCGATATAATCTAAGTTGTTCTATTTATCATCAGTTTTTCAATACTTATTACCAATTAGATGACTAAACTGTATTTTGGATTAATAGCGACAAACAACTCGTCCTATGAGTGAGACTGTGTGAGTGAACAGTAAAATCTCTCGTGTACCAACTTGCTATTTCGAAATTGCTTTTATAATTCTATGTATTACATCTATTTGCTAAAAACATCGATATAATTCTGAAAAGCGTGAATGCAGTTTTACTAATTACTTACGGTGGTTGATACGCTTTGACAATGATCCAGAATTCCTTACATTGAAAGGATCACTATCTGAACTTCATTACAAGCGGGGTTTAGTTTTTATCGCAGCATGACATTCCTGGTTATTTTCAAAAGTGTCGCCTCGGACCACCTATAACCATGTTCATAATGTCTTTAATTAAGAACAAATATCTATAAATCTCTAAGTTCGATGACACTGGAAAGCATCCGCTCTGTTTCAATGAGTGTGGCTGTTTGCACAACTGCTAGCTTACTGGAACATTCCAAATTACACTCTTTTGTCTCTGGACAAAATGGAACAACGCCTGTGGCACGGGTTTTAATCAAGCCACGTATTCAAATTACTTTTTAAGAATGCATGTGGTTGTCAAGTGAATTATCTTAGAACTTTGTTTGTGAGTGAAGTCCGCAGGAATATGTTATTTATAGTTTGCTGTCTCATACGCTTCCCTAAGGAGAATATTTAAGAACTCTGCCTACTTTTTAGTTTTACGTCAGTTTTGTATTTTTAGGTAGGTTTTCCTTTTGTAAAATGCTGTTGGGGTCCTTAAAATATGTGGTATAGGTACCACATAGATTATCCGTCGCAAGGCTCTTCATTAACATTACTCTCAATTACCTTTTAATTTTAGTAGTTATTTGTAATATCTAACTCAATAGATAAATTACCTAATAAACCTACGTTGTTATTAGCTAAAGAATCTATTTCTGGAACTCAATAGCTGACATCAGGTTAAGTTCAACATCTGCTATCAACTACAACTATAAACCGAAGGCTTTATCACTCAATCGATTGGCATTTACTGAATAAGCAAAGTGGTATAAATATTATTTGTTATAGTCTCCGTGTTGAGAAATAGCTAACAGATCATAAATTAATCTTCTGATTCGTTCTTTAGTAGCTCACTTTATTTCACGCGCCATTTTTTTTGCCTGCAAACTCTTTTTGATTATATCGGGCTAGTATTATGCATCGACAGTAAATCTATCATTTTGATAGTTTATGTTCGAAGACATGAGTCTGATTTAACAATACTGATATTGTTAAATTACGCATTCAAATGAAAATAGTAGTGCATTTCTGTTTTTACAACCCATCAGAGCGTAGCTGCCCAAACACAGTGTCACACGCTTACAATTGTGTCATAAAGTCAATGTTGTATCGCTTAATCGCATCCACGATCTGTATAAACAAAAAATGCAGTCAATATGCCCAACATACATACCTATTACAGAATAAGTGCAGTCGATATTCAGTGTTCATGTTACACTGTCGTATTTTATTTACAATTCTAATCCAGCATGCAAACCACTAAATTGGTTTGATGCATACATACTGCTATAATTACCTGTTAGTTTGGCATATTTAGGGATCCCCGTAATGGTCAGTGAGTTTTGTACATCAGTTTTTATTGTATTCAGGACACAGTAGTGACGTAATTTTATACAGGAAGCATAATAAATATTATGCCCGTCATAATAGACCCTTATTAACACCAACATGGCCTTTAAATGCTTCATCCTTTTTGTATTAACTGTGTTTACACGAGGAAAGGTAACTGTCAATTTATTTAATGTTGCAATTTAGTCAAACGTTCAAGCATTTATTGGCACGGTTGGGCTCTTGCAAAATATCCTTAATACCAATTTGTAAACAGGTTCTGCAAAATTATTAAATATTTAGAAATCTAAATGTAATTATTGGGTGCTTTGGATTTTATTACCGCCATGAGCTCAATTCCCTAGCATTGTTAACAACACCTATCACAAATATTGACTAGACACAATAAATCTTATTGATCATTTAAACAAAGACCATTAATATTATAATTTTGACATAAATGTGTATGCGTAATTGCTAAAAACTGTTGAATTATAATAAATATTCTTCGCAATAATGACATCATTTCTCATTTTGAAATCCTAAACAATATACGCAACAGTCCCAGATGCTCCCCGGGCGTCCTACAAAGGACAAATTCAAGAAAACCCGGATACTCTTTCATCGTTCGTTCCATAAAAACGTTCCTTTTGTACATTCCGACTAAGATCATCGTCTTTTTTGCATTCGGAAATGCGTTTGACTGTATTTACTCATAGTTGTTCCACTATTTAGTACCTATGACAGCTTCTAACACGATACGTTTAAAGATTTCAGAGTTGCATTTGAGATACAAACGCTTTGTATCTTATCTAGATTTAGGTGGATTGCGCCGCTTCTCGTTTGAAGCGCGAGGGTAAACAGTCTCTCCAAGGCGGTGCCTTTGGCCCGTGTTTGAAGAGTGTGAAACTCTTGCGGCATTTCACAATACTAATTGGGCTTTCGCTTTGTTTAGGATTTTTGGTATTACGAGCACTACAGCTGTTGGGAATGCTTGGTGAATTTTATCATTGTGAGATTCTTTCGCGTACATTACTGTTATGGTATTCCTTCTAAATATTACAGATTTTCGTCCAGACTGCCACACAGTACAGTATATAAAATTCTCAATTTTCTTCAATTGATTCTCATCTTAATGTCAAACACGTTGGTTCAATATCAATTTAGGAATCTTGACAGATTGTAGTAACCTAATGTGTGGCTGTCTGTACATTTGGTACTTTTAAGTAAGTATCAGCCTATAAACTGTCCCATCATAGAAATCAAGTCATCGTTACTATGATAGGATTAGGCTTAATCATCACGCTTTCCAAATGCGGATTGGTGATCACAGACCCGAGCTATGTCCAATAAATTAGAAACATACTTTTCGCTTCGACCCTGGGAATCGCACCCAGGACCCCGAGATCACGGCCCGGTACTTACACCACTTACACCAACGGGGCGTTACTTTTTAAGTAACAACTCGTAAATATTTAAATAGGTATTGTTTGCAAAAAACCATAGTTTTTTAACACTTAACATTTAAGAGTTTTTTTATTACAAGTAGAATTAGCAGAATTCAATAAATGTGACCGATCATTTAGTAAAGTCTTTTATATTCCAAAAAGCTTTGATGAAACTTATAAAGATGAAAAATTTGACATAGCAAACTTACCAAAAATTAATACACATCTACAGTCTTGACCTAAGACAACTATTCGTGTAAAGAACTATTAAGTCACATCGGTTAAGAAGCAGAAAGTCGTTATAAAGGGCGCGCGGCCGGCGCCACCGGCGGCATATAAATCAACCGCCGTCGTCTGCGCTTGCGCCACAAATCAGGCAAATCCGATTAAACTAGCGACAAGCATCGCTAAAACCGAAGAGTAGTGACGAGGGACGATATCGATAGCAAAATGATGTCTAAGCAAATTAAAACAGAAGACTATTAGATTAATGACATTTATTATTGCTGAGCTAATTTTAAGGTAAATAAATAATATTAAAATAGCGACAAGCATCTTAAAAACCGAACTAATAGTGACGAGAGCAGATAAAAAGATTTATATAATACTAACTACCTGTAATCTAATAAGTTAACCTGGTCTACAGTATAAGTTATATTCCGTAATATATAATTATATGAAGGTATAATAGTGAATGTTAAAGGAGATATCTACGAGTATTATATTACACCGAAACATAGTAAATGTAGTAAGCTTGCAGATCAAACTTATGATGCTGTTATGTACAGTATACGATAAAATGTACCTAAGTACTTGCTTGGCAAATTGTGAAACGTAAATTTTCGTAAAACCATATTGAATTTGCGTGAAGAATAAAACTGAAATTCAGCACGCGAACAAATGCGTTAAATATCTGTATGTCCTCAATGCTTATGTTGACGATGTTTCATTAAACATCGTCCTTGTTCTACAATTCGTATAGATGAACGAATCAATTGAGGTAGGTAATATTTTAGTTGGACGCTATGTTTTTGAAGTCAAGAATTGCAAATTGCGATTCGTACAACCAGTAACAATGAGCAAAGAGTCTACTGAAAATCTAAGATTGAGATAATAACTTTATCGTTATCAAGCATACATTTGACTGATAAATAACAATCAACCATCTATGATAGAAATGTTTTCTTTTCGGCAATCGATACTATCAATTAATCGATAATCTTGATCGAATCACTAAAACGTATCTCATAAAGAAAGCAAGATGCAAGCAATGGATCGCGCGAAGTGTCATGCGCATGAGTAATGGCGGGGTGAGTCACCCTACCTGCGAGGAAGCAGCGCCCGCGCACCCCGTCTGACAAAAGGACAGCCGGTCTTACCACACACCTTTTCTTTGAAAGTTCGGCAATTTTAACGTCCGCAGCAATTAGAAAATATTTATCGTTGTATCGTTTATCGAATTTAATTATTTATTGTAATTTAATAAACTTTTCTACTACCATGAAATGGATTTAATATTGAATGTTTCTAGAAAGAAGGTCACTAGAAATTAAAAAAAGTGTAAAACGGCATATGTAACTTCGATGTCATCTAAGGACCTTATTATGAATCAGAAATGTTACAGTTGAAAAAATTGCGTGCCCAGTAACTACCTTTAATATAAATATGAAGCTTAGTCCTAGTTAGCAAGTAACCTCTTGTGTTTTTTTTTTTGTATCAGAAACAACGAAGGAACTCCAAGAATAAAACCGTAGTAATCATTTAATTAAAACTAAGATTTCTCTCAGGAATTTAACCGCTCGTCGCTTTTCATTACATTAGACTTGGTAAAGTGTTTAAGTATTTTCCTCAATAAGCAATTTAATATTACAATAAACAATTTCAAAATGAATTCTTCAGCTTCTAAACAACGCCTTAACGGATCTATTATCCGTCGCAAGGCTCTTCATTAACTTTCTTTCTTTATGGTCGAGAAAAAGTTTTCACTCCCCTGACAGTAAATTGTACCTCTAGTTTGTAGATTTCGATAGCGAGTTTTAGTGTTATCGTGGAATTATTGAAAAGCCTCCAGATATTGATTGATAGATCCCTAGTCGCCATTTACGTCGGTTTTCCAGTCATAAAGTTAGATACATGTAGTAGCACACATAAAAAGTTACTGCTTAGCTGATTTATGGTTGAACGGTAGGCTCTTAAGGAAATACGTGTTCATTCGAATTTCATTTGGAGTAATATTTCCACTCAACACCAGTGAACATGTTTATATTAGCATTGCTACGATATAATTTATGAATGATAGACACTTTCTGAGAAGTGATTGGCGATTCTGTAAACTCCTCGAAGAACATTTATTGCAAACAAGAGGATGGACCCATAGTGCGGATCTTGTGAGCTCTGATTCTTATGAAGATCTGTAGAGATTTGCTCGTAGTTTAAAATAGTAGGCTTCATTATATTACACTAATTAACGTTTTAAGAGATGAGATGTTTTAATCGTTACAAATTACCTACCACCCAATAGAAGGAGACAAGGACCAAAAGAAGAGGACGACACTAACACGGTAAAGCGACACCATGACATGACATTCAGTAATGTGATTGAGATTGAAATGAGAGAGATAATTTTAACCTTCACATTTTCATCTAAGTTTGTCCAAGTTTGTGTTGTTGTTTGTATTCATACACATTGACTGATAGTTATTCATAGATTTCGCTAGAAAATGGACACTGATTGTATGTAATTTGCCAAACTGTAATATAGCTCTCTTCCATTTTTACTTTTAGCTTAATTTCAAAATAGTACTACCTAGTAACAGCGTCGTGTGTAATGACAGACATCTTACGTTCAGCCTGACCATGTAATGAGAAAAGGGGAAGAGCATGTAACCAAAAGAGTGATGAGTATGAATGTAAGTGGGTGAAGAAACAGAGGACGGCCGAAGGAGAGATGGATGGATAGTGTGAAAAATGATATGATGGAAAAGGAAAAGAATGATTCGACGACGAATGACAGGGACGGGGTAGACATTCTGCGCCGACCCCAGATAACCTCGGCTCAGGACAGGAGGATGATGATAATAATGTTCGAATAAAAGAGCGTTGAATTATGGTATTCCAGGTAAGTAATAATATAATATGTTTGCGTGTGGGCACAAATGTCTATTTCTTAAGTTTCAATCAATGCTCGCTTTTTTCACCCGGACATGACGCTTATCGTTTTGAATGTTCAGTTTTGTAATAACTTTCCCTGATCATCAATCGATCAATTTTACTATTTCAGCTATTTTATCGTAATCCTACCTACTTCCTAGAAGTTACGTAAATTACTTTGGACCGTGCGAAATCGAGGAGGTGTATACTAGCAGGAAAGCGGACCCAGGGCGCCAAAGCAACAGATTTGGGCGCATGAAGGAAGACGTTTTAAAATGATTAAGGTGACGGGTAGGGCACACTTGCGACGCCAATCGATTTTAATTTGTAGCTACTAAACCGGATCTATTTTAAACGATTTCGGGGTTACAGCCTCTCGGCAAACTCTTATACTATTTATTAAATATCCATGCACAAATGTTGGGTCCGTTTTTGTACACGAAAAATTGATTGCCGCCAAAAGCGGCCACTTTTAGCTTCACCTTAAACGGCTATCATTGTCATCCGCGGATAAATAGTGACATAGATGTTTATAAATTCTATCTGTAATTTATGGTAAATTTTCCAGTCAAGCATCTCATAATCAAGAAGACAACCAACCTGTAACTTTTCAGTGCCATTTGAATTGAAACTTCTACCACCAGTATTACCATCTCATAAAGAGGAAAGATTAGAACTTGTGGTGTTTAGTGACAAATATACGAAAAAAGCAGGCGGTACAGGACCGATCTGTGTAGAGAACATTAGGGGAGGCCTATGTCCATCAGTGGACGTCTATTGGCTGAAATGATGAAACGAAAAACTAAAGGACCCATTTGAAATTCTTGCACCAATAGATAAACATATAACACCGGCCACATTTTCATAAAAAGTTCTGAGGGGAGAACATAATAATACATCTGCTTGGAAACCTTGGGACCGTGGGGGCCCGAGGCCCACAAGCTTTTCCGCGAGTTGTCTGCCCGGCTACTCGACATTTCAGGTGATAGAAATGCTGGCAGATACCTCGGCCAACGCATTGGGTTGGCCATCCAAAGAGGTAACGCTGCCAGCATTTTGGGCACGATGAGTAGCGGGGCAGATTTTTCATCTCATCCATCATCTCTTGTAAATAGCATTCCTCTTGTTGTTTATTTTTAGCTTTCTGTAAATAGGTCCTTTTTTATGTTCCGTATTATACCCAAAATTGTATTATTTTATTGCTCTAATATTAAATACCATTAGTAAGACATTTATGACTACCATAATACATCTGCTAGAAAGGAATGAAGGTAAGGTACCTTCAAGCAGTGTTGATGCAGTAGATAAAATATAGTGAGCAGATAGGTAGGTATCTAAATTTAAAAATAGTTTCGTTACCACTAGTAAGTACCTAACTCATATCATGCTCATAGGTAGAATACTGACCGGATGGCGCAATTGGTAGTGACCCTGCCTCTTACGCCAAAGGTCGTGGGTTCGATCCCCACCCTGGACAAACATTTGTGCGATGAACACTTGTGTTTGTTCAGTGTCTGGGTGTAATATATGTATTTAAGTATATATTTGTGTTCCTCTGTTGCCTGATATCTGTAACACAAGTGCTTAAGCTACTTAGTAGGGAATCGGGTCAACCTATGAGATGTTGTGAGAATTATTATTATTATACTCAATATTTTATATAACAATCTTATTATCTACCGTTACGTATCCTATTATCATGACAAATTGTTCTAAGCATTCCGAGTCCTAATCAGATTAACAAAAACTGAAAATCATCGTTTCTCCAGTAATATTTTAAAATGCAAGTAGTGGAATGATATGTACTGTTTATCTACTAAGTATTTATAGCGTAAAAAGTCATGTGGTAGCTACAATCAGACCGAAATGAGATATAAGATAATGTATACACATACTCATAGTCAGTACCTGGTAGGTGTGTACATTTGTAGTAAGTACGCACACATATTATCTAGAATCGATGGATAGATATAATGTTTAGGTAGAATCAGATTATCTAGTCTACGCAGTTGGGTTATTATTCGGCCATTGTGAGCTTGTTTTTAATTAGGTACAACCTGTGCGAATAAAGAATGGGATCAGAAATGGCGACGCATCTATTCACTTCTCGCTCGCACACCCACGAGTGCGAGTATAGACGCAAATAGTGTGCGAGCGAGAAGTGAATAGATGCGCCGCCATTTCTGATCCCATTCTTTATCCGCACAGGTTGTAGTAGCCATATTCTAAATAGTTGTAAGTTTGTCTTTTTTTTAGCGCATGAGAAATGAACCCCATTGGGATATTAGTGGGAACTATCCTCTCCTAGTGTATAAAAAATATGCTTTGCCAAGTACATTGTTTTTTTTTTCATATCAATATTTATTTCAAATTAATGAAGATAACGCTACCTATCGCGTTATTTGGCAACATAACGCTAAAAAAACAAAAAATAAAATATAAAATCTCTAGTAGAACTGCTATGACTACATCCTTTATTATTTATCGTCAATGAATAAAAAATAACAATGGCACTAACCGCACGATGTATTTATAAATAAACATTGCACTTCATTGATAAACCGTGACTAAGGATTAATCGGAATAAATGAAATGACATTTAATTGCACATGAATCACAGGAATTTGGAAAGGATTACGCATAATGATGTCTGCGCGTCACGAAAGGAGACCCGCGGAAAACACGGAACAAAAACTAGAGATTCCTTGTGTATATAAAAAAAAATAATTAAAGAAGACCTCATCATCATCATCATCAGCCCATTTAAGTCCCCACTGCTGGGGCACGGGCCTCCCTCAATCACATGAGGGGTAATTGCCATACTCACCACGCTTGGCAGACGGGTTAGCGAGGGTTTTGATATAAATGCAGAGTTTTCCTTCTCTGGGTGCTGATGATCATGCTAGCAGCTTTACCTTAGTCGCCATTTACGACACCTCGGTAAGAGTGAGGGTGGCCTATTCTACTCTGCCGGGGACCACACGGCAAACAAAGAAGACCTACGAATGGTTTTAAAGTTACGTTTATTATATTCTATCATATATTGATAATGTATGTATGTACCTACGTGTAAGTATTTTCAATGATGTGTGTTGTTTCTTTTCAAATATTTGAATATATCTCCTATTTTGTATTATTAGGTACGTATTTTATTATTAGTAAAACGTATTAGTAGTACGTATTAGTAGTACGTATTAGTAGTACGTATTTTTGTAAGTAGTTAATTAAAGTGTCAATGTTCCATATGGGTGGTTTATGTGAAATCGCTTTTTTCAACCCTATGGACTTAAGAACATGTTTTACTAGCGAATGGGAACCCAACTGTCCGGACGCATTTGGATTACATAGTGTGGAAACTACAGCTTTATGTAACAAAATAGAATTATAACATAGTTTCTGAACTAAATGCAGATCACTTATAATACACTTATTTTTGAAGTCAAATGTGGTTTTGACTTTGACTTTAACATATATATGTTGGGGTACCTATATACCTGTGCTGACGTTGTTTTTTCTTTTTAAAAAATGGTTTATTGTGAATAACTGTCTTTGGCCCAATCTATTTATTTAGTTACATTGTTAAGTTGGCTGTTTGTTATTCCTTTATTATAAAATAAAATAAAAATAAATCTTAAAGAATGTTGATGGCGACTTTCACGGGACTTCTTTGGTGGCGCGGAGGAAGTTACCTTAGCATACCTAACAATTTAGGCGGCTTAGACTTGCTGACACAGCTGCTATCTGTGAAGGTGTCTCACCAACTGGAGTTCTGGTTTAGTGCTTGCCAGCAAAGTTCTTCTCCAAGTTCCTTATTATTCCATATAAAACCTTACTTGCCAATCTTGGACATTCCAACTTATGCCATCCATAAGTCCAGCCGCCATTGGACCGCATCTTTTTAGGGCTCATTCTACACACATGACCCACCCAAGCCCATTTTAGTTTTGCCACACACAACACTGTGATTTTATTGTGTAGTGCGCTTTAGATTAACTAGGAACTTGCTATGACGTACGGAGATATCTTGTAAACAACCTTCTGTGTATTTTCCGGGATAGGTAAACTTAGTACGTCAAAGAATTACTTACGGAAATAGCTATTATGGTAAATAACCATCATCAATTTAAATTTATTAATTCAATCCTAAAATATACATACACATGGTACACATAACTCGATTTGGCCAAAATGGTTTATACGCCAATTGAGCCTGAAGGTATCGATATGTATCCTGTGATGTTTCTGGTTGATCGGTAAGCTATGATAATTGAGTTACTGCCTATAGTCTGAAGAATATTAAAATAACAACCATTGTTGATGCCGATTGATGTGCCGTGTAGTCCCCGGCAGAGTAGAATAGGCCACCCTCACTCTTACCGAGGTGTCGTAATAGGCGACTGAGGTAAAGCTGCTGGCATGATCATCAGCACCCAGAGAAGGAAAACTCTGCATTTATATCAAAACCCTCGCCAATCCGTCTGCCAAGCGTGGTGAGTATGGTTAATTACCCCTCATGTGATTGAGGGAGGCCCGTGCCCCAGCAGTAAGTAGTTAAATGGGCTGACGATGATGTAGGTACCCTCTGGCCGTCCCACTTCTTGTTAAAGCGCTTGACTTCCTCAAAGCTCGCTTAGCTATAGGTAATCTTTCGCTCGATAATTTTCCGATTGTGACACTTTGGTTTCCATTCGAAATAAAAAAGGGAATAGAGAGTACACTTGTGTCTCTCAATAAGAAGTACTTGTTGAGGTTGGCTACTTTATTACAACGCCAAAATATTGGTAGGAGGACTTTCTTATTATTATACTCGTAATGTCCTCAATAACTCATCCAATGAATTGCAGAGACGCTTAAATATCATTAGGTGTCACTGTTTCGTTTAATACTGAGCGTAATACGTATCTGGTTTGGACGAAAATAGTCCAGCGAAGTAGGTCGAATAGCTAGGCGCAGGCGCTAGGCAATGCGAGTTCCTGACATCACACCATTACGTTTAATATGAACATATTTATTGTTTTGGAGAAGGATTTCTATTTCTCCATCTTTTTCGTCTTCTTCAACCCGCATATTAAATAGGTATATACGAGTCACATCGTACATTCTGCATCATCAGCAACGGCCTACATGCAGCGCATCTTATCTAGGTAGGTACTCCTGGTACTAACTTGTAGATACTTCTGGTACCTTAATAATATACCTATGGCCGATAGATAGGTAAAGCTTAGCGTAGGCTCTAATCAACAGGTTTACATAAAACTTTTTTATCATCTAGGTAGTAGGTAAAGATATTTTGTGGCTCATAAAAATCCAAGAATATTTAATGAGTTTTGCAGGTTATTGCAGCAGTGTGTTAGGTACTGGTCACATCTCAGCATTAGATCAGTTTTCTATGATTGGTTGACAATAGTGTTTAATGTTACATTTTAAGTTAAAAAATTATATGGAGGCTAGTTGAAGATTAAGAGTATGACCGCCACAATTCTAAAGGTCCCATTTCAGTAAGTCACATCACGTATCATAGTAGACAGAGACTCAACAGCAAGGCTCAAGATCGCTACCCTAGTAGCGTGGTCCAAAGCCGACGACAATGGAACGTGAGAAGAGAGAGATTGAAGAGGCTCGGCATTGGGCACATACATGCTGAAGAGAAAGAGAGAGAGGGAAGAAGGAGAGAAAAATTACATCAATAAAGTAGAAAGTAGCAACATAACTTAACTACATACATATTGTTAGTTTTCGAATCAGTATTGTTCTCATCAATAATAGAATAACAGTTGAAACGAGCTTGAACCGGACATGTCCGCTAAGATTCAATGTAATTAATAGTTTCTTTTCTTTTTGGCTTATTGCTCAATGCTCAACTTGTAATAATTAATAACAGTAACGTAGCCGCATCGTTCATAGTTATTAATAGAACACAGAACCATTTGTCAGGTCTAATGAATTGGATCATTTAGACGACCCAGGACTGCAAAGGAAACTAGCTGATTGTATTAGGGTAAAGTGTTGTGTTGATAGATCTCGATATGACAGTATCATGATGGACGGATGACATTATTAAATGCACTACTCAACCCGAGAAGACGGCTTATACTGTGCTGTGCAGTTATAGCAGTGGGATCCTATATGTTTTTTTATGTGATAGGTGGCAGATGAGAAGAGCCCTATGGTAAGCGATACCAACCGAAGACCAGTGGAGTCAATAGAGCGCTGCAATTGCTGCCAACATTTTTTTTCAAAAACTTTAAAAGAAAATCATTCATTAAAAGAACATCAATTAACCAAAGTGGCCAAAGATTATAGACAAATTGAGCAGCAATTACCCAATGGCTTATCGATCCCACTCCTATATCAATTAGGGTGTTGGATGAACAGTATTGAACATGGCCGAATAGCGTGACCTAAATTTAGAGATAATCGGGTGAATATTTTATTTATGAGCCATCGTACATAAATAGATACCACATGCATTATAGTTGCAAACACATCATCTTTCCCGCAAATAGAAATATCATAGACATAACTGAGCGCAAAGTTCTAATGCCGTTTATATAATATATATATATTAACGAAGCAACAAGCAGCTTACTAAGCTAAAATAAGTAAGTAGGTTATTAAAATTTTACGTGTTATTTATTATGTATGTACATATGTAATGACACAGATACTAGCACCATGGAAATCATATTATAAACCCGAACGATCTTCAGTAGATAATTATTAATAGGCGATTTAGTGTCCAAGTCCATGTTCTGAGGAAAAAAAAGCGTCAAGAGATTTCGGACTTTGAACAAGAATAATGTGTGATAAAGATATCAAACTAATTTGAAGGAAGCATTTTTTGACTTCAACATAATGAATATACGATTCCAGTGATATAAATGATGGGCTATAAACTTCAGAAGTAAGAAAGGGAACTGCTTGACGACCGTGGCGTGTGAAATAAAATAGCTCTTTATTAGTTGCGGTTTCTCCAGTTCCTACGGCGATTGGTTATTGGCGTGACATTTCAAGCTTTACGGCTGACGCATCTAAATGAGGGTTTAACCACGTCCTTATTGCTAATTCAAATATAAAACCACGTAAAGTAACTAAACATACCAAGATGATGTAAATCAAAGTTATGAATTAGACAGGAAAAAAAACAAATAGCGTCATAAAGGGCTTCAATAAAATGACCGCAGGAGCGTAATTTACGCGCAATGAGCTGAGATGAGACTAACAAACTATTGGTTTTTAATGCTCGTGCCAGTAATTACTTTCACAGCGCCTTATGTTTACGAAGAAAACACTTTCAGTATGCTGAGGCATGCGCGTGAGCACTTCAGAGACAAGTGTACATTCTGAGTGAGTAGTTTAATTTACCAGTTCACTCACATCACAAGCACTACTTTTCACTCACTCTTTCATCTCCTAGTTCTATAATCCGTTAATTTGGTGTGCAAATGATAGAGGGAAAAATATAAGATCGATAAACGAGACAGGTACTATAATGTTTGAAAGAGTTGTATGGCTTTCTATAAACGGTACCAACTGTATCATTTATCTAGTTTAATACAATCACCAAATAATGTGTTTCAAAGCAAGCTGTGATCTCGTATAATTGTAGGTGCACAAGAGCATGTATTCGTAGATTTTATATTTTATTTTTAAGGTTGTGCCACCTGTGTTGAGATCCTATTAAACAAATAAATACATTAATTAGTTCAATCGGAGCAGTACCTAATTCTTTAACATCATCATCTCTTTTTTTATTTATTTTATTATGGCTCTACCCGAAGATAATTCGCCAATGTCAAGTAACTTAATGAGAATAAGTAGGTAGTCAACAGTCGAAGTCAGTCAAAGTCACAATCACTCAATAAAACGCAGGTGTTTTACGTTTTATCGATCAAAAGAGTCAGCGGATATCACTCTAAAAGCAATCGCAGGTTTTAAGACTTTATTAGGTCCAAGCAAGTTGTCACGAGACAACGCACTCGACACACAATAGCAGTGTTAAAAACGATACAATCCAACGATTCTTATTATTAGGATCACTTTGCGGCACTTCACTGCACAAATAAACACCAAATTTGTACACTAAAAACCACTAGACACTAATATAAAACCTTTGAAATGCATCAGTCCATGCGGCTTGTTTATTATGACATTTATTTAGATTAAAAAAAAATCAAAACAGTTCACTGCACTGAAAAGAGTGATTTCAGTTCAGTGAACTGTTTTGCGCAAGTCTACATTTGAGTCGACCGCTGCTTTGTGTTCTTCATCAGCATTCTTTTTAATTCCAATAACTCCCGTATGCAGCTGCACCTCGTATTTATTTATACTGCTCTCCCGAACCCGCTCACCCGTTTATCTACCAACTTTAATGTCTATGTTAATTGATACAATGCCCACATTCCAACCGCCTTTATTGGACTCATTCGAGGGATCAAGGCTGTTTTCTCAAAGAATTTTTATAACTGACAAAAGCACGACATTATCAGCGGACACGAAGGTCAATTCTAGAAAGTGAAGAAACTCCGAACAAATCCCCAAAATCACCCGTATTGAACCCAATGTGATACATCCCACCGGTAGACCACATAAAGAGTAAAGTGCGGTGTTTATGACTAATGTATATTTGTAACTATGACAAAAGCTTACAATCTAACAAAAGTGTTGTAATTCCACACCGTTACGTGTTTGTTAGAGCATCGATTCACGCTGGCAATTTGAGCCCTATATTTGCTCGTTTAGAGGCGGTTTTCGCGTCCGCGATAGTAAGGCACGGAGGCGGCCGGCGTCTTTGGCCGAGGTAGATAACATCTACATCGGGCAGGTAGGCTTTTATTGCCGCTGCACCGACTTCCCCCGCCCCTCCAGCCCGTGCCAACACACACAATTTTTGTTTCGCCTCGTTTCTTTCTCACACGGGAAAAAGGACGACCAGACGCTTAGCGACAAGGTGCTCGCATCATTTCGCATTTAAGGCCTACCATGATTTCTCAATCATTAAGCCTTATCGCGAACATTTCGAAGCTTTTAACGAGATATGTCCCCTTAAGCTTACAGTATCAGTAATGCCTTACACGGTGTCGTAGAAAGCCGAGGTTCAACGTACGTGACCTGGCACCAGATCGAATGGAAAACTAGGGTTTTCAATCGACGTGGCGGTCGCTGGGCAGGCGCCGGCGAGATGAACGACATTCCACGGCCAGTCGTCTTTGTCATGTTAACCAAACAGGAGTCTCATTATTCTGTTATTTTAACAAGGCATAACGCAACCGCATATCGTTATAGCGTTTCAGGCGATTAGTGTGTATTTGTGTTTGTAAGGGACGGTCGCACCTCGGCGCGACGTTCGCCCGAGGCGCTATTGTGTCGGATCGGCTCGTTTTTTTATGCGCTAGCGCATCGACATCGCCCACTCGAGTTTTTGGAATTCCAATAGCGGCCCCCTCCCCGCGGGGCCGGCTAGCGCCGCCGCCGGAGGTCCCCGTTCATTCATAACCCGGCGTGATACCAATATCCCCTCCTTTGACGCCGCGCTGGCATTAGATTCTATTACATGCAAGATACTATCACACGTGCTCGCCTGACAGTCTGGACCGAAGCCGGAAACGTATACGAAAACAACTCCCCCGATTGTTTTCGTTTCGACCTATTGTATTTACGTTACATTTTTTTTCCTCTAGAATGCACCACCGACGTCGAAGGTTATAAAATCGTCGATGTAAACTCGAATTTTCGCTTAAACGCCAAACAAAAAACTGCGGCGAGATTTCATAGAGTCTTATCTGATGGTGAACAACCTTCTGCATTTAGTTCGGCAAAAACGTTTATGAACAGGATATCGGCATGCGTTAAATTAATCTTAATAAATAAATTGACGTGTTGTGCATTACCTAAGATGAGGTTGCTAAAATTATAGTGTTAGTTAAATTCAAATGCCTATACTTAACTCAAATATTTTTGCCTAGACCTTAAACGTTTTTGGGGCTCCGCAACCGAATGGCAAAGACCCTTAGATGTAGTCATCAGTCAGTCTGTCCGTTAGTATACCACAACCTTACTCCACAATAATTAGGACTACATTATCCTCACCACTAACATATCACCTATATTTCAAAGACATAGCAGGAGAACGGATGTCAGAGTCCGAAAAGATAGCTTTGGAAGCAAATGCTGTCTATAATGACACGTTGAGACATTAACTTCTCAGTTACACTTACACCATGATTCTTGATTTAGGGAGTCTGGAGCCTAATTCTCATGCTCGCGACATTTATTATCATACTAAAACATCGTTTTTTTTGTATGGATTTCATGTGACATCCGCTATGTTTACAAAATATCACGAGCACGAGAATTAGGCTCCTGGTCTTAGGTAATGGACAATACTACAAAAAAATATATTACCATTTTTATACGCTTTTCGAATAAAAAAAGAGAAAAAAGATGACCCTTATTTCTTAGTTATCATTAAATATGTGTATTTAATGAAATATGTATTTTTTAAATTATTAATTAATTTGCCGGAAGTGACGTAGTCCTGAGGCTCAACGTATCGTGATGTCCATTAAAAAAATTAGGTGACTTTCAGTTACTTACTGTCACTGTCATCATTTTGTCTTGTCATTTTATGATCAGAGATTTTACTTTTTTTTGCTTTAATCAACGTGAGCAAAAGCGTTATTAATTTGTCATGCCGAGTGACGACGTCACAGGAGGATTTTTACATTTAATTTTTTTTCTCCATTTATATCTGTTTAAAAATTCTGAACTTATTTTTCTTAAATTTCTATGAGTCAATCTAGAAATGGTATTTTTCATTTCGAAAAATGTTTTTTGTCGTATTGTGCATTACAATAAAGTGACTGCCGTCTAACCTTTGCAACCCTTTAACTTAAGAAAAATACCATACATGTATCTCAGGAGAAAGGCCTGGCTTTAAATTTGCCCCACATTGAAGACTGTAAACCTACCATGGCATAAGTTAGGAAACCTCACTCAAGTTCCCGTGGTTAGATAAGGGCAAAGTGAAACGGTTTAAGTTAAGTGTTTCCATCGGAATAGATACTTAATGAAAGCCTTCTTAGTGAGTGTGAAAAGAGAGATAGGACCTCAAAGAAGATAATCAAATGGCTGCCTAAAATTAAGAACCCAGAGGAGTTTGTAGACGCTGTCGAGCCCTATTCTCGTGCTCGTGATATTTTGAAAACATGGCGGATATCACCTATGTTTTAGTGATATAGGTATGTCGATAATAAATGTCACGAGGACGAGAATTGGGCTCGTCGTTATAAGATTTATCACCTCGAGAAAGTAAAAAAAAAGTCCGATATTTAGGAAAATGTAATTTTTCCTACATAAATCAAATCATATTTCTTTGATTTTGCGAGAGTCTCATACCTAGGGTTGCCAACATTTCATCAGCGAAATATAGTATATTCCAAAATAAGGTGTAAAAAAATATAGTACAGTTAAAAAAAATATAGTATTTTTTTGGAGTCTTTTTGTAATTTTTCGCTTTTTAATTGGCGTTAGCGGCGCACTAGAATTTGACGCACTTTCGTTGTCACTACTACCACTTTCCATACTTAATTTATTTAGGATTTCAACTTTTTAAATGAAATAATAACAACTCTAAACAATTCTGCTGATATATAAGTATAGTATATAATACTACTCTTTGAGTATAGCAGTCTTCGTTCGTTTGACGACGTCAAAATTGACGTCAATTTGACATTGACAAGTTCGTTACGGAAGCGTATATAATACTACTCTTTGACGGAAGCGTTCGGATACATGGTATCGCCTATCGGGTACTTACTTTAAAGGCGCGTACTTATTTTTTATTTTTTATGAAGGATTTGGTTGTTAGTTTTTTCGACCCCAATACTCAAACTCTCCTTATCATTGAGACCTGCTTAATCATGTTCATCATTATGTTCTCTCTTTTTAAGTCAGTTTTGTGACTCAATACGAAAACGACTCCTTGAGTATTGGGCCTTAGATATTCGTATAACCTATTCTATTTTAAAATCTACGAAATACGAACCTAAAATAATTTCCTTTGAACAAACAAATACAACTGCAAAGAGTTAAAGTGCTACTTAAAATACGTTTTGCAAGAAAATCGATTCCTTATCGCTTCGTAGTCTGTAGTTCAGTACTAAGCGTTTTATTACCACCTATATAGGTCACACTTTGTACTAAAATTGCGGCATTTAAACTAGAAGTTAGGTTTTACTTTAAAGTATCGTGATTATGTTATGATGAGTCAATAGACACTAAAAATAATTTTAATGCTGGAAAGATCGGAAAATTGTATCAATGAAAAGTGTAAAAAGAAGTCGTATATTTTTTTATATACTTACTAATGAAAAAAGGTGTGTATTGGGATTTTTTAGGTGATAGGCTTTGGGCAGACGAGGAGATGGATCCCTGAACCCCAATTCACGTGCTCGTGACATTTGATTTATTTTCATACGACATATATCACTAAAACAAATTTTTTGTATGGTTTTCAGGTGATATCCGCAATGTTTTCAAAATATCACGAACCCGAGAATTGGGCTCCTGATATGGTCACCAGCAGTGGCGTGGCTAGCAGGGGAAAGTGTAGGGTAGGCAATATTTGGATTATATTCGGGAGTTTGGGACCCTCCTTAGTTTCGTTGGAGCCTAGCAACTGCTTTCACCGATGTACGCTATTCCGTTTGCGCATCTCTGTTCCGGATTCAGCGATTTTGAGTATTTTTTTATGTCATAGGTGACTGACGAGCAGACGGATCATCTGATCGTAAAAGGTTGCCGCCGCCTATAGACACCCACAACACCAGTGGAGTGGAGTATAGAGGGGTTTCATGCGCTTCGTCACACATTCTGCAGATTCTAGTGTCTTTCCCTCATAATCACCATGATTGTGGCAACCTTTATAATAGACAAAAAGTATTGCGCTAATGAGTCCTACCACAGACTGTGCTGCCTGACCTTTACGCTCGACGACCCCAGAAAACCCGCAAACAACTTAAATGCATTACGTTTAATGAGTGCAGTTCGCGATTAAAACAATGCACAGAGCGCAGTGGCGTTATGGGCCGGGGTGATCGGCCATGCACTCTCACGGCATAATAATTACGGGGCAGCAACCACTCTGTGGGGACACGATTGAAAACAAATGTATCGATATACTTCCGTAACCGGCTCGACCGAAGTGATACCAGGCTCATGGAAAATCGGCTAAATCAGCGCCTGCGTTGTGTTTTGCCGAGTGAGTGAGAGTACCGGCCCAATTCGGGGAGAAAAGGAAAGATTGGCTGCGCAACTGTGATTCCACTGATGTTCGACGAAATCGCTAACGATCAGGTGAAGCATGTCTTGCGTTGCTCTCAAAGCCGTCGATTCGGAACTGGCGCATGGATCATGATCTAGGATTACCTAGGTTACGTTCGGTAACTAATAATAACAATCAGACGACTGCCGTCTGGATTTGGACAGGGGAACCAGACCAGCTGAAACATAACGTTCAGAATATTTAAAGAGAAAGAGATCGGAAATTAATAATAATAATAATATTTTTTCGTGATTTATATCATTGATCGGTCAGGTGCCCTAGTCTCTCCATAGTGCCAGTTAACCGGTCCACTAGCACCTCAACCCAATAGTCCAGTTCATTTTATTGTCCATTCTTTTGAATAGTCTTTTGCCAACCGGGGACTGTCCTTGGCTACACTTTTGTAGTGTATAAAGGGATGGACGTTTACTAAGTAGCTTAAGCACTTGTGTTACAGATATCAGACACACATCATCATCCTCCTGCCCTTTTCCCAGATTATCTGGGGTCGGCGCAGTATGTTTTCCTTTTCCATACGTCCCTGCCATTCGTCATCGAATCATCCACCCCTTTTAGACACACATAGATATCAGACACACATATATACTTAAATACATATATTACACCCAGACACTGAACAAACACAATTGCAATCCATAGATCCATACTTACACATTATTACTTTGTTTTAGTGAAGTCAGTTATCCCAACTTGTGCTTCACTGAACAAACACAATTGCAATCCATAGATCCATACTTACACATTATTACTTTGTTTTAGTGAAGTCAGTTATTCTGACTTGTGTTTCACTGAACAAACACAATTGCAATACATAGATCCATACTTATACCTACATTATTACTTTGTTTTAGTGAAGTCAGTTATCCCAACTTGTGCTTCAATGAACAAACACAATTGCAAACCATAGATCCATACTTACACATTATTACTTTGTTTTAGTGAAGTCAGTTATCCCAACTTGTGTTTCACTGAACAAACACAATTGCAATCCATAGATCCATACTTATACATTATTACTTTGTTTTAGTGAAGTCAGTTATCCCAACTTGTGCTTCAATGAACAAACACAATTGCAATCCATAGATCCATACTTACACATTATTACTTTGTTTTAGTGAAGTCAGTTATCCCAACTTGTGCTTCACTGAACAAACACAATGGACAACATTTCAAAATTGCTAAGCTCTGAAACAAAAAATACCAATTCTTTGTTTACTTTTCCGCTGCTCGAATATATATTTATTCATTTTTTATATTGCTTATTTACTGAGAAAAAAATTAAAAACTAAAAAACGTAAGATGACGTCATCGGACGGCAGAATGTAAAATATTTCTTTGCTTAGCACATTATAGTTTTAAATTTACGTAATGCCAAACCCATGACATGTAACTGTCAAAAAAAAAGACAACTTGTCAACGTTGAATGTATGAATGACGTTGACAATGTTGACACTAGTATTATTTACCTTTGACAGTAGTACCTTTTTTTTATTAAAACAATGATAAGCAAAGGAATTTATTTATTTTATTTATTTATTTATTTATTGGATTATCAACATAAGAAACAGCAATACGTAATTATTATCACAGTGACATAGAATTAATAATTTTAACTGCACTTACAATTAGAGATAACCACATCTTGCATAAGTTAAAAAAAATAATGGGAATATAATAATGTCATATGAATTTTGTATGATAAATGAATGGAATTAAAAACAATGTCAGAAATAAATAATTTTAAATACAAAAATAATGGATTTCGGAGTAATTGTTACATTGCTGGTTGAGGTACGTTTAATTTCAAGGTATGTATGAATTTAGGGAGACTCTGAAAGTTTATGTCAAGTTCTGGCAATTTCTTTGTTAGATCGTTATTTCGCTGTATTCAGCCGTCCGATGACGTCATTTGGCGCTTACGTCTATTTAGAATAAAAAGAATTTCAATAATTATTTTATGCATGAAATTGGACGAATTTTGAAAAAAGAAAAAATATGGGTCTGTTCATTTTATGTCTACTTTCATATAAAAAAACAATATGGACATGTTAAAAATATGAAATGTTGTCCATTGCAATCCGTAGATCCATACTTACACATTATTACTTTGTTTTAGTGAAGTCAGTTATCCCAACTTGTGCTTCTATTTCGCTTTTCATCAAAAACACACACGGAGATAAAATCTGTGTCTGGTGATTGTTAACATTACTCTCAAGGTATTTTCCAATGGGGCATAGTTATTATAACTCTGTTATGATACTAAGAACCAAATGCTAGAGGCGTTTCTATGGGAGAAAGCATACTTACTAAAATTACTAATTAGAACGCATCGAACACAACAAGACCTCGATACCAAAAAGCATCGATACTTTTTCCGTATCCCTAGTCGCAGTTTATAGGCCGGCTTGCGCGCGCGCAGCCCCCCGCGCTCGCGCCCGCCGGACCGCATTCCGCTCCCATGCGACCGCGTCCTGCATCCTGCTGCCTCCAGGACCTCTCCAAAATGTCATGTTTTTACTATCTCACTGGCTATCTTAAGCGCTGGAGGGGCGAAAATTCCAAGGTTTGACACTAATTGCCTAGATGGTGAAAACTGCATGGTTTCAAACAGGGTTGGTAGGTTTCAGTGCCTTTTTTATGAGATAAGAGGCAGAAGAGCAGATGGATCATCTGATGGTAAGCGATCACCACTGCATACGGATACCTGCAACACCAAAGGATTTAAAAGTGCGCCACCGTCCATATGAGAGGAGTCTTGTAATAAGCTTTTTAAGGTGACGGGTAGGGCACACTAGCGACGCCAATCGATTTTAATTTTTAGCTACTAAACCGGATCTATTTAAAAAAATCGGGGTTACAATCTCTCGGCAAACACCTATACTATTTGATCTGCTTTTGCACTCGAATTTTTGATTACCACCAAAAGTGGACGCTTTTGGCATGAATCAATTTTTCGCGTTCGGACCCAACATTTGTGCATGATTATTTAATAAATAGTATAAGTGTTCGCCGAGAAATTGTAACCCCGAAATTGTTTAAAATAGATTCGGTTTAGTAGCTTAAAATTAAAATCGACTGTCGTCGCTAGTGTGTGTTGGTACGATCAAATATGTGATCAAGAGCAGACTAATGATTCGATATTAATTTGCCTGGACATGTGGAAGAAAAGCAGGACAGGCAGTATTAATTTAGTCAGATTTCTAGCGCTTAGACTTAGACATACACAGGGTTGCGGTATGCAAGTATGCTTTGGCAGAACATTACATCAATGGTAAGCACAAATACCTGCATTATATATATGCATAGCATTTAGCCTATAAATATCATGTGTGACTGTCTCGGTAGCGCAGTGGTTAGTGGGTAGCACTTTAAAGCGATGGCTGCGCAAGAGGTCCCGGGTTCGATCCCCGGGTCGGGCCAAAAATGTGTACCTAAGTTTACGGTCAGAAATTCTTAGTGGCAGCCCGGAGTCTGAAAGTTGGCGGTCTTGTACCCCCGTGCCTCGAAAAGCACGTTTCAATCCCTCTCTGGTCGTGTCACAGTAGTGTCCCATCGGAATATGAGGGTAAGGGAATAGAGAGTGCACTTGCGGTTTGCGCACACACTTGAGCACTATAATATATCCTGCGTACTTGGCTAATCGTTGAGATTGGCCGCCGTAGCCGTAATCGGTTGGAGGATATTATTATTATTATCACATAGGTGCATACCTATTCATATTCAAAATATCTTTATTTGCATAAGCTTGTATACATAGGTACAGCACTATCAAATCGTCATACATTAAAAAATTATACCTATATAAGTATGCCACTTTATTGCACACAATTCAACAATAGCCCCTAAGTAAGGCAAATTTTACGAAGTCTACAATTTACATAGTAACCATCCACTCAAGACTTTAAGGGTCCCAAGAGTACCGTTCAGGAAAATAAACTGGCCAGTGAAAGTCCTTACAGGTCGTTGTAAAATTTGATCTCATCTACCTCGGTTACGGTAACGGAAGTGGGAAAAAGGCTATGAACACGAAAAGACGTAAAACCCGACACTAAATGTCTCTCAAGGACTTTTGCGAGTATTAAGATATCTCAAGTAAGGTTCTTACAAATCCAGACAATGGGTTCTACCCAGATCAAGAACGACAAAGGCTTGACGAAAACAGAAGTCTCCGTCGCAGGTAAACACTTTTATGCATAACTTAAATCCGTTGAAGACAAAAAAAGAATTAAGTAAGTACTGCCTTCTGTTTACTAAAAACACATTCCCATGGCAAGAGACACGATCAAATAAAAATAAAACTTGTCGCAGCTATCAAAGTTTAATAAAGACAGGTGCTGAACCATGACAGTGTCCATTACCTAGAGTTACTCTGGACTACAGGCACAATCAAAAGTCATCACACCCGTTTCACACGCTTATTGCCTATTCCATTAACTAAATCAGACGATGACGAATCGACCACTAAATCGAGATTATAATCATTAAAAGAGTCGCGGGCTCGCATTCTCGGAGAGGAATCCGTGAAGCGTCGGAATGTACAGAATCGATTCAAACTCGTTTTGTTTTCGCCACGTCATAACTCGATCTCGACCCCTCGGACCTGACTCCGAGCTCGAGCATCACGCATTTAGAAAGCTGATTTGCCGATACCAGTATTGCATCTCTTATTGTTTGATACTCTAAACGTGCACACGAATGACTAGATGTTTTTGTGATGAATCAGCTCAGAGTGACAACAAACACAAAACGAAGGATTACATCTTTTTTTTTCAAAAACTTATCGAACGGAAAATTTTTTAATTATTTTGCAGCAAGCAAGTAAGATTTCTTATCTCGACTTGAATATGTTGTTTCGAATCCAGTTGCATTCCTGCACAATTAAAAACGCCATTTGCAAACTTATTACTGACATTACAGTCTCGATCTTGTCTTGCAGTTTAACAGCTCATGTTTATTAAAATGAACTGTAGAAGGACGAACGACTAATAAGCTAGAAATAAAACAAGTGCCGCGATACCAAGACACCGCCAAGTTATTGTAATTAAATACGCGTTCATTTGCACATAAATGGGCATTGACTTCTAAGATAACATCCTCGAGTGTTCTGGTAAAGTGCTGATGTTACTCTGCAAGTAGGCGGCGCCGAACTGATAACTTTTGACTTGTAAGGAATCCAATGCGCCGCTCCGAAATAAAAACAGAGAACAGGTTTCAAAAATATTTATAATGCAAGCTCCCACATGATCGGCGCTGAATATAGGCTACGTCTTAGGTGTCACGGGTATAATGTTTGGGTGATTACGATTATTTGAATGCTATGACTAAGCTGTGTATCGGATGCATTGTGGATGGCTGGGCGGAACGGTCCGAGCGGAGTTGGTTAAACGTGCGCATTTTTTGCGAGTAGCCCGAGAGCCCGACCGGTCCTTGCAGCGACTTGTCGCCACCTGCTCCGGCCGGTGGAATGTCCGCTGAGGAATTAGCTCTGCACTCCTGCACCAGGGCCTAAAACGAAACTGGATTCACGACCGAATCTTTATCTCCGTCCCTTTCACACGCGCTGTGCGTCTCTTTTGTTTGGAAGCGACAGGTGTATTCTCGTTCGTTACGGGACGGTTACGTGTAGGCCTTCAGGTAGGATGTGCTAAAATGATAATTTCCCGCTGCGGGTAGCAGATGTTCGTAGGCCTATTACAATGGCCTTTTATAGAGAAAACATTCTGTTTTGTTTTTTCATTGTTGCTATTTGCCAACGTGCTATTCATCTCGTCAATCAAATTGAATGTTGTTTACTGGAATCGGACGCACAGATCAGAATTTAGAAGTGACGAGGGCAAAATTGTGTCTATGATCGGAAAATTGATAATACGAGGAATAACACTGCGAGAAACTTTCATTGGTTACATATCAAAATTCTCTTTAACACTTACACAATCCCCGACAGTGGAAGAAAACTTCCACCCCCAACCTCGCGGAATTTAATCAACCGTTCAGCTCACCAAGTCGCAACTAATTGCGAAGATTCCAAATCGCCGATTGGGATTCCGGAACTTCGATAAATTCTTAATCCTTCCAGAGCCGATGATCCCATAGGATCACATCGCACGTGGATCAACACGGGTCGGATAGCTGCGTCTATACTAAGCTTGGGTTTTGAGTGTTTACTTCATATTCGACCTCGATGTTGTTTCTAAGCCGATTTTAACGATTAATAGTACAATATATTTGCTTACATTATCATGCGCCTTTCCGTGAGGAAACCTGCACGTTTCGGAAAGTTTCTCAAAATTAGATACCTGTAATATTAGGAGATAATGAATCTGAACTCTCGTCTGGCTCCCGTGTTAAAGGGTTGTGAAGGTCAGACGACAGTCGCTTCGTTGTAATTACCAGACTCCCCAAATCTTGAATTATAGTCTAAGCGTACCTACCTTGGGCTCCAGAGCGACAGCTTTGGACGCAACAGGGAATTACATGCTACCTTAGGATATGAGAGAGAGTTTACCCTTTGAAAGTTTGAAATCCCATTGATCATGTACCTACGCTTCCCTCGAAATTTACGACATACCTAATTGATATGTTAAAGTGCAATAAAGCAGATATGCTCCCACAAACGCTCGCAAAAAAGGCTTTATAATCGGCGGCATCCGGTCCCCATCCCTAATTACAGAACGGGAGGTTATGGGACGCGACATAAAGGCTCGCCGTACCTTCTGACTGATGGAGCGCCATTCAGTAACTTGATTGAAAGGGTTCGCTGTGAAAGCTCGAATAAAGCAAGCTAATGGTATTTTGTACTCAGGTACACGGTAATTCGCTGAGGACGGGTTTAATTTTCGTTTTTGGGACCTACTTAGGGCTCAATTAGCAGACGACGAATCATACAATATGTAGGTAGGCGGCTATGTAGGTTACATAAGTTCCCTACATTTTATTTTAACGTCCAAACAATACCAGTTTGAGCAATCGTGAATAAATTAAAAAATAAAATGTATGTATTGTAAAAATAAGCATTTACTTACTACATAATAAGTAAGGGGGCGTAAGAAAGGGCACAGCCAGTAGGAACAACTTGTTATCTCTCACACGCCTATTTACATATAAAAGCTGCGATGATGTCACACCTTTCATCATGCATTTATTTTAGCGCCTCATGAAAAAATAAATATATCCGCCATTTTGACATTCCTGACCGTCAATACAGAAAAGCTTCTAACTCATTTTTATTCATTTTTGTCAAATTTTCGATGATGTAAATTTCGATTGAAAGGATCTTAAAACCAGATCTGTATACCTTTATTTGTCCGTTTGGAAAGGTCGACCATGAGGGTCATCGCATATGATTGCCTAATGTCTTGATCACGTGGAAGCTGCGTTGCAGGTTGACGACCGGTCGCTGTTTACGCGCCTCTTGTCAACCAGTCCACCCACTGCCCGATTTCGTCGGGCGACCGCTATTGAACGAGAGATTACCAAGCCAGCCCATGAGCCTTGTGGCAGGAGCTTGCTAGACTATTATCTATGTATTTATTCAAGCGCTATCTAAACATTTTAGGACCATTTTAGGATTGATGATCTTTATGCAAGAGGATAGATCACAACTAAAAATGATGAAATACATATTATTATGTAAGTGTAACAACCACAAGTCGCCATAGCCCATATCCGCTAGATCCGCTACTGGTAACTACCTACTTAACCTACATAATAGTAATACTCGAAAAAATAACTCTGCATTAAATTTTATGGTAGTATGAACCACTTTATACGTGTTTGCCAGTTTTAATGCATCATTGGTTTCAATGCCGAAACCTACACAGAGTGACGTCACAGCATCTGCTACCCAATAAAGAAATAAAGTAGGTAACCAGTACAAACTCACTGGACATATAACAAGAAACTTGTCTCTGTTGAAATTATTATGCCGTATTGCCGTGGTCGTATGCCACATTGATTTTATTTATTATAATAATGAATCTGTTTTGCTACAGTAGGTGGCATACGACCACGGTAATACGGCATAATAATTTCAGCAGAGACAATTTTCTTGTTTCGTACTTTTTAGAGCGTGTTTTATGGTAGTCGGGTTTTAGTTTTTAAACTTTAATTTTATTTAACATATTTTTAGTTATGTAAATAAAATTACATATTTGAAATGTGCTAAAAAGCTCTTTCATTTGATACCCTACACGGAACCGTCAATCAATTATTTTTTAGTTCTTTACTCTAAGTCCCCTAGAGGGCGCTGTAGTCAGTTTAACGTAACGTCATGTAGCCTATAACCAGAAAACAATCAAGACGATTGTAACGACACCTCATTTGTTCAAAAAATAAAGTTTAAAAACTAAAACCCGACTACCAAAAAAACACGATCTAAAAAGTACAAAACAAGAAAATTGTCTCTGCTGAAATGATTAGTTTTTAAACTTTATTTTTATTTAACATATTTTTAGTTATGTAAATATAATTACATATTTGAAATGTGCTAAAAAAGCTCTTTCATTTGATATCCCATAAGGTACCGTTAAGCAAAATTTTTTTTAGTTCCTTATTCTAAGTCCCCTAGAGGGCGCTATAATAAATTTAACGTGACGTCATGTTGCCTATAACCAGAAGACAACCAAGACGCTTCCTAACGACACCTCATTTGTTCAAATATGATAACTAGTTTAGAAGTTACGTGGAAACAGATGAACATACATACATACATAGATAGCCTGTCAAAATCATAACCATCCTTTTGCTTTGCCGTAGTCGGGTAAAAATATACTAAAAGGATTTTATGACAAAGTTAGAATTTAAACGCAAAACTTGTATGTATAAAATTAAACTTTCCAAAAACTTTATAATCACAGTGTTATGCCGTTTAATGACAAACATCCAACTAACGTTCATATAGCCGGACCTTTTATCTAACTCCCGTGACAGTGGTGATAGATAGGTTAGTTTAGAAAGCACCCAAACAGGATACTCCATCCATTGATAACGATATCCATCCCTGACATTTTCTGTTGGACGGCAGGACTTGTGTAAAGAAATCAGAGGCGACTGACCTTAATCTAGCCGGCTTCTCACGTCATACTTTTATTTAGATTGATTGTCTGTATTCTAAATTCCAATGAATAAATTGAACGATCACGAAACCCGAATCTCAATCCCAATAAAGTAAGTGTGTACCAATGAAGATGATAGAGTAATTATTTTTTGGCAGCTATTTTATAATTTATTTGATTGAACGGTTTGATTGCTCAGTTGAAGTACGTTTTTTGAAATAGCTATTCAAAAGTGCTTTAATATTTTATTTTGCCCTTATTTTAAATTACAGTCCAAATCAGAACAGATCGTTCATCATCTGAGTATTTTACGCGATAAGTCGGTTAATAAAATAACAATGTCTTAACGACCATCGTTCGACTGGCAGTTAGCAAATACATTTGGAGTCTGCAAATGTACAATTGCCGGTAGTTGTCGCGACATACCGCCCGTTAGAAGCACCGGCGATCGAGCATCGAATGCTAAGCAGGTCCCAGTAAATGATCGTGCTCAGTGCCAGACGCGAGAAACCCGCGCCAGCGCAATATCTATCAGATACTATCCTTATTGGGAAACACCGCGTCAACTGCGTTCTTGCAGCCTCTATCTTAGTAGCGAAACGGGTCGACATCGCGCCCTGTCCACTCAATTACCGTTGGCGACGAATGAAATAAGATCACCTTTGCATATAAATTGCATAAGTGGTGGCTGTGCTGTACGATTAAATATTAATAAGTTTGTTCAGAATCATTAAGATCTAAGATCGTAGGTCACTTTAATTTACACAAGACATGCAATTAGTAATATTAGATCGACTTAGTAGCTCCGAAGGCACTTGAATGACTTGCTGGGAGTGGTACGGCTCCTCATTAATAATGTATCAGTTTACTGCGGGATAGGTTCCGCTTCTAAACCCTCTGTCACTGAATACCTTCACAAATTGAACGAGGTAGGACCTCATTAAATTTAAACAATAGCCCGGGGGTCGGGTCTCGTGGCTTTGTCTGATAACGTACTTTGTGTCTCAAATGTGTGAAGAAGCGCTCGTTTTAGAAGTCTAAAACGTGTCATCGAGCCGACGTGATTCTGAGAAAGGGGCTTACGGCACCAGCTTCTTATAATCTTGCGATGATCGTAAGCAGTTCTTGATAGAGACAGAGCTCAGGTACGTAACATTTATTTAGGGCACTTTTGAGCAATCCAACATAATCATGGAATGAATTCGATATAAATTGAAATACGAAAGGAAAACTTTTGCATGCCAAAAAAGGAAGCCGCTGTCGAGAATGGAACATGTGATGATGAATGTGAGTAAATTCATAATAATATAAATCCATCTTGGAATGAAAAAAGACAAGCAGGAACTTAGTTTACAAAACGTACCCGGCTGTAACTCATGAAGAGTTATTTTAATTAATGTTAAGATAATTTTCAAGATCCATGAATATCCCGATCTATAAAATGTATGTCGTATATGTTTAGAACATCTGTGCGGTGGAAATCGGCGCCCACGCTTTCTTCTGATGCTATTAACTGCCTACTAGCTACGGTTTTTACTTAAACACATTTCCTGACATTGATGTTTTGTGGTGTTAAAAATTGAACCCTTTGCTGCAACGTTAAGATATGGTTTTGATTGTACATTTGGGGATAAAACAAAACGGTCGAAGGTTTGCAGAACACCTAAGTATTTCTGTCTATGTCGCAACGCAAGTGTGCATTTCACAACTACGCCTACTGTATCAAGTACGCCTACGTATCTTTTGGGAGATGTTTACTTTGTGAATAAAGTTCTTATTACAACCTGTACAAGGTTGTTTATATGCAGGTTTTATTTTACAAAAACGGTTATGATGAGATGACTATTTGTAGGTAACTTTCAACAGTCTGTAAGACACAATTAAGCAAGATGAACGATAGAAACCATGAATGCTAGACGAGCTCGATCATAGAGAAAACAAAATAAAAGCCCGACGATGGTGTTCTTATATTGCTATAAGCGACGTCTTTCCATCTTTGGATCATTTTCAATACTTAGATAGAAAAATACACTTTAATGCACAAAATAGAGAGTGCTTATCATTATCGTCATGATATGACACAGCGTAAGTGGCCGTATCGCTTAGCGTTCTCAACCCCAAACCCTAGTATAAGTGTTAGAATCTATCAAAGTCGTCGCCAGCCGAGTAAAAGGAAAAGCGTCAAATATGACAAAACAGTCAAAGAGCTTAATGAAAAGGGAACAAATGTTTCCGAAGACTCCGAAGCGCTTTTGCCACGGTCTAATATTCATGTCTCGACCTGTTCCCTACAACAGGTAAAAAAGGTTGCCTTTTGACTCATGAATTCCGGATTTCTTTTTATATTGTTAACTTTTATTATGGGTCTCATAATCATTTTGTTAAGTTTTAAACGGGGCCATTGTAATAAATACGTTTTGTTTGTAATTAACTTAGTATCAGTATTTTACAAAAGAGTTTACTTACAGGCGCGTAAACTCATTTTCAATAAGCAGTAGGTAAGTACTAATCTGTAATGCAGATTAGTACTTACCTACTGCTAATACATTTGGTAATGCAGGGTCCAAATAAAAGTTGGGGGGTTTAGTTGTATTTTTGGTAAAGTCTTACTACAACATTAAATTCAAATTGTAGTTACTTAAATGTAAGTATAAATTAACAAAGGATTAAAAATTAAATACGCCGCAAAAGTCGTTTTTTTGCTTTAGAAGGGTAAAAAGTGAAAATATTTCAACAAGAAGCAAATTCGAAGAAAACTAGGAGATAAAAAAATCTAGAAAAAGACAAATGAAATGTTTGTAACGTGCGACACGAATATTGAAAAATGATACTGCGTTGGCTCATTGTAGTGGCCTCGGGCGTTTTTTGGATCACCTGTCCTGTCATTACCATTATGATTTATTTACATAACAAAGATGATATACTTTTTTGAAACGCAATAATAATTCTCTTTTAAGACAACTGTTATTTTACTAACCTAGTTTAGGTAAAGTAGTTGTAGTAGTTTAGGTAACTAGTTTGCAAGTAAAAATAAACAAAAAAAAATATTTTGATAACTACCTACATAAAGGAAGAACGAAAGCCCCTCCTGTTTTTATCGCTACTTACTGCTATCATAGCAATCTGTACACACAACATATCATTCATTATCACCACTATCACACTCAGCTGTGAACATTGCCCATTCTCACCTGAGTTAGGTTGTTCCTGCAAGTTGACGGCCGCCAACATTTTGCTCTTCTCAAAAATTGTTTTCGCCTTCGCACATGTCGGAGCAAAGTCAGCCGCAGCCGCGTGAACTAAGCTAGCGACCAACAGTAAATACAATATTTGGCTCCTCATTCTCAATCCGAAAATCGATTTTTTGTTAGACGACAGTTCACTACAACAACACTCTTTCACAGCCATTTTCGCGAAAAGTCTACGAATTGAAACGGGAACGTTAACACTTTTGTTTATTGATTCATAAATAATGATGAACTAAATGTTTTAAATGAAATGAACGCGGTAATGTAAACGCCATAAGCACGCCGCGTCGATCAAGTGCGGTGCATGGCGGTCGCAGCCCGACTGAGTGCGGCGGAGTTCGCTCGCCGACGAGCCGATGCCGCATGAAGTGCGCCGAAAGCGCCCGGTGGCGTTATATGCCGTGCCATGTGTGATTATTATTTATATTTACCGGTGTACATTCATCCAAATCCACCGTTTACCGAAACTGCAAATAATAAAGTTTCCCGTTTTCATCATTTTGAATTTACACTCTTTTACTCGGAGCCCGTTTTAATTTAAGGTTGACAAATAAAAAAAAAACTTATTGAACAAAAGTAAGTACCTAAGCAACAGTCATCTCAATTTAAATATTTTTTTGCAAAAAAGGAACTCGTAACCTCCCTTTAGCCACACTTTAGCAATGAAAGTAAATTATTATAGCTAAGCTTAAAAAATAATATTAACTAAGCAATTTTTCCTTAGTCATTAATCCAAGAAAAGTGTAACAACAACTTACTTTGCATAATTATTTCAGGAGTTTAAATACGCTTATATGATTTTTTTCGTCGGCATGCACTGCACAACGAACTTCACGGAAAATTAAAATTGTTTCAAGCGGAAAGTGAAAAACGGAAGTACTAAATTACTTTTTGATTTAGCCGAATTTTACCGGATATCCTTCCGTGACATCATATAGTCCGAACTGCTGACATGAAAGTTACTCATTTCTGTTTTGTCATATTTATTCAGTTTTCAGAGATGTGATAGAAAAAAATATTAATTCCGAGCTATAGAAAAAGTAACAATAAAAAATTTGTACTAATATTAATCAATATATGAAAAAAGTCAATACAGTTATCATCATTTTATTATTCTTGCTGGTGGTCAAAATGTTAATTAAAATTGTCAATTACACTGAAAGTCGATTCGGACTATAGAACTTGTTCTCTAATTAGTCTGTGGACTATAGTTTCAGCTGTCAAAATGACGTTCCAAGTTTTGAAGTTACGTTTAGTTACTTTTAATCTACTCTATTTACATTATTTCATCTACGTAATGTTTTTGATATAGGTAAGTATTTTGTAAATTTAGAAATGAAAAATAATAACTCATTTATGATGATGTAAGCAATAATAAATGAATCAAAGAAATAAAACCAGCTGTTTTAGCTGACAGCTGTCATATGTGTTGTGATCTTATCAAATTCAAGATCGTCCTCAATAGGTGAAGACGTGTGAAATGTGATTTTTTATTTTATAAATCGTAAAAGAAATCGAGTAATCTTTTCCTTCACATTCACATATTTAGGCCTCACTCAGCCATAGGTCTTTAATTGTTGTAGCCATTGGTGAAAGTGTTTATTCAAGTTTTACATAACAAACCGGCCTGATCATGAGGATTTGTTTGCTGAAAACTTTATCGTGCGCTGTTGGGAGGCGTTATTTGTCGACGGCGAACTACAAGAGGGTAACACACTGTATTTTCGACATGGACGGACTTCTTCTCGGTGAGCTCGACCTTCTGCTGTCAATGTTAATAGGCGCGAAGGTTATTTACTAACGCGGGAAATTATGTAATTAAAAACAATGTGTGACGTTCTTTGGTTCAGTTTAATATACTTACAGATTGGATAAAAACATCATGCTCGGACGGGAAAGCATCTTTTACCCTTACTTAAGCACTTTTTTTTTTAAATTAAACCTTTATTTAGAAAAATTAAATATTTTAAATTTTGCTTGTTTCCGCCGAAATTCACTAACTCAGGAAGAATTGATATTTTTGTACCTATTAAATTCTTAAAATATTTTCGCTTTGTAAGATTATGGTGTTTATAATTAAGAACATAGAAATATAACAAGACTAAGACTAGAAACCTAGTCTTCAAATTTGAATTTGACAGCAGTAAGGAAACTATCCTTCTCGTCTTGTTATAATTCTATGATTATCAATTAATTTTTCAATTTAGTTTACTAATGGTAATAAAAGTTTAGTAGGTATAACACACAACACAACATTGCTTTGCATATGAAATTATTATAAAACAGTTTATAAATCTTAAAAAATATGAAAAAGAGTATATGTTATATTAGACTAGGTGTGCTTCTATAATTAGCAAATAAAACACTGGTTGAAATGCAAGGGTCACAGGTTCGAGTTCTATAGCAACGCAGATGTTTGTTCACGAAACATTTTATCATTATTGGGTTTCTAGCACAAGAATAAACAAAAGTACAAATACATTAATCTGACTCCTAGTTAGGTAGCCGAAGACCAAATAAAAATCAGAATAAAATATCAGAATATTGGTAACACAGGTGGTTACCAATATTCTGATATTTTATTCTGATTTTTATTTGGTTCTGACCAACAGCGGAATTACAAATATATACTCATAACACTTTTCTTTTGTAAATACATACTTATAATACATAGGGAACACCCAGACCAATACAAACAATCATGTTCATGCACACAAATTTATGTACTGTGCGGGGATTGAACCCGCAACCCTTGGACCTGGGGCAACAATCACTACCACTGATCCAAATGGGTTGTCAGAGAATGAAAACTTCTGAAAATAGTTCAAAATTGTTACCTATTTTATAGGGTGATAAAACATAAAATAACTGTTGTGTTTGTAGTACAGACCATCACACATCAAGTTACTTCATCTTAAGGTGACGTGTAGGACACACTAGCGACGCCAATCGATTTTAATTTTTAGCTACTAAACGGGATCTATTTAAAACAATTTCGGGGTTACAACCTCTCGGCAAACACTTATACTATTTATTAAACAACCATGTACAAAAACGGAATCAATTTTTCTCGGACGCGTTGGACCCAACATTTTTGCATGGTTATTTAATAAATAGTATAAGTGTTTGCCGAGAGGTTGTAACCCCGAAATTGTTTAAAATAGATCCAATTTTGTAGCTAAAAATTTAAATCGATTGGCGTCGCTAGTGTGCCCTACCTGCCACCTTAAAAATTGTATCAATGGATATTGAACTAAACAAGTTTAACATAATGGTGAGAATCAATGGTTCTGTTTGGCTGTTCAATCTTTCTGCTTTTCCATCCTTGATAAAGAGAAGCCTCAGTTTTTATCTAGAAAATGTATATGATGTTGTCTAATTAGTTCTTGTTTATGGCCTTTTAAATTTTCATATACCTACTTTTTAATTTAACAGATACTGAACTGGTGTACAAAAAAATGATCACACAGCTTTGCGCAAAATATGGGCATGAGTACACCAATGAGCTGATGATGAAGGTGCTAGGTGGCACGGAACAGCGACTTTCCGAGATCCTGTGCAAAGAACTCAATCTCCCCTGTAGTCCTAAAGAGTTTAGAGACCAGCTGCTGGTGCTTGGAGATACAATGTTGGCAAATGCTCCATTGTTGGATGGTATGTTTTTTCCTATTATATTGTTAATATAGCCTATGCGTCAAAGCATATTTTCTTAATCTATTAATTATTCTGACCTTGACATGAAATGAACACATAACAAAACGAAAATAGCTGCATTATTTATCAGAGTAAATGATATCTACCTCGATAAATTGGGAGATTACTATCAGATGCATTATATCAAGTTTCATATCAACCTATCAATAAATAAACATCAAATTACAGGTGGGCCTTAAACTGATCAGACGTTACGAATACTGAATGGAAGTTCCCATCCCTTTCAAACGCCCTGTGTGTCTCCTTTGTTAGGATGCGACAAGTTTTTGACCGTGGGAAAGCCACGCTTCGGCATGAATGGGTGTGATACCAAGGCCTCACAGAAAACAGCAGCACTGTGCGGTGTTTCGCTGCGTGAGTGAGGGTACCGGGGGCATAATCCCGGGGAAAGAGGAGTTTTAAGCGGGCGGCTATGCAGGTCCTATTCAGACCAGTATCACTGAGACCAGTTTGATCTATTGTGATCGCCACTGTGCTACATATCAGTCCCAAACCCAACACTTTTCAGAAAGTGTATTAGTTGTTTGGGGCTGAGATCCCTAGCTTCGTTGGGGCTCAAAAAGTGCTTTCTCAGATGTAAGCTACGTTTGCGCATCAGTGTTCAAGAGGAGTTTAAAGGCGCTGCTAACCTTTAAACTCCTGTTTCCCCCGGATTGGGCCTCCGGTACCCTCCACGCAGTGAAACACCGCACAGTGCTGCTTCGCACCGGTTCGCACTTGTGACTGCACTGGTGTCGCGGGTGTCCATGGGCGGAGGCAATCGCTTACCATTAGGTGATTCGTCTGCTTATCTGCCATCATATAAAAATAAGGTTACAAGTATGTTCTCGTTTTTCAGCCATTTGTTGCAGTAGGTTTTCTTTTTTTTATGCTAGCTGTGACAAACAAGCAAGCGTGTCACCTAATGGTAAGTAATCACCGACGCCTATAAACATCTGCCTGCGAGATCAGAGAGATCGCTGATGCATTGCCGGCTTTTTGAATAGATGTACCTACCCTATTTTAAAGGTCCCTAAGTCGTAGCCGTCGGGAAATACTGTAGCCAAACCATTCCACAAAACTTAAGTATGTGGTAGAAAGTTCCGCGAGACATGCATAGTGCCTACTAGACCACCATCCATCTAGATGACGAAAATGGAATCACAATGAGTGTGGTTACATGCTCATCCACATTACATGAGGAAATAGACACGGCCATTGGCATTTTACATAGAAAGAAAGAAAAAAAGGAACTATTTATTGACCTCAACACAATACATAAAACAAATAATAAATATAAACGGTACAGAGCATAAAAGTTGCGGCCAACAAGGTTCAGCCTCAGCATATGCTGCAACTGCCCTAAGCAGCAGCTGCAGCGCTGGTTTTCAGGCTGGACCTTGGGTGACGCCTTTGCGTCAGAAGATATACAAATACAATACATAATACAGAAGAAACCAAAAAAAAATTTACAGATACCAAAACATCCAAAAATAGTAACGGCGAAGCTAATCCCGCGCCTACGCATAGTGCAGTGCAAGCAAATTTCAATCGCTTACCATCAGGCGAACCGTGTGATCGTCTCCCACCTATCACATAAAAAAAGTGGAACACCACTACCACGCTACGTTCGCTGACCGTAAAATTTTCTGTGTGATTATGTGATTTTTATAATTTTTCAGGAGCAGAAAATCTTATTCGTCACCTCCATAAAACAAAAGTGCCCTTTGCACTTGCCACGTCATCCAGCGAACGATCGGTCCACACTAAAGTCGCTCCTTACAAAGAGTTGTTCTCATACTTCCACCATATGGTCATGGGCAGCACAGACAGGGAGGTCAAATTTGGGAAGCCACATCCGGACATATTTCTAGTGGCGGCTGCTAGGTTTCCTGACAAGCCTGATCCAGCAAAGGTGTGTTCATTGATGAATTTGTAGTTTATTCTAAACAGCGACGGCTGCGCAAGAAGTCCCGGGTCGGACCAAATTAGTTCTACCTAAGTTTTTGGTAAGAAATTCTTAGTGTTTGCCCAGAGTCTCGAAATTAGCGGTCTTGTACCACCGTGCCTCGCAAAGCACGTAAAACCGTTGGTTCTGCACCCGATCCCTTTTCGGTCGTGTCAAGCTGGTATCCCATCGGAATATGAGGGTAAGAGAATAGAGAGTGCACTTGTGTATGTGCAACGCACTTTGATATATCCTGCGTACGTGGATGATCGTTACGATCGGTCGCCATAGCCGTAATCGGTTTTAATTTATTAATTTAATGTTTATTACTTATGCTTTTTATCTCACTCGCCTTTAAATGGTTGTTTTTGTCCAATTTATCGCATTTTGTAAATCTATTGAAATACTGCATGTCTTTACGTACATGCATACTTAAATGCTTGTTATCTTATAAGAAACAAACTTATATATATTATCTTCCTATATAAAAAAAAAACAATAAAATGTCTTATGTACCTGCTGACTGACTAACGCCCCGTTGGTCTAATGGTTTAAGTAAAGTACCGGCCCTGGGTTCGATTCCCGGGTCGAGCAAAGGTATATTTCGAAGTTTTCGAACATAGCTCGGGTTAGTCATCACCAATCCGCATTTAGCAAGCATGCTGATTAAGCCTAATCCCATCATAGTAGCGATGACTTTATTTCTGTTATAGAGGCCTTTGCCCTATGCAGTGTAACAATATTTAGGCTGATACTTTACTTTTCCTGCTGACTGATGATGATAATGTAAAGTACTTACTGAATGCTATGCCACATTTTTGTTCTGCTTCCAGTGCCTGGTATTCGAAGACTCCCCCCACGGCGTGACTGCAGGCATATCAGCTGGAATGCAAGTTGTGATGGTGCCCGACCCCCACCTCGACAAGCGGCTGACCAAGCATGCCACGATAGTACTGCCGACATTAGCCAAGTTCCAACCAGAACTCTTCGGTCTGCCTGCTTTCCAGTGACCTAAAGGATTAACTGCCATAAGTTCTCGTGAGGTATTAAGTGATGTTTTGTCGATTAGGTATCAGTCGGTCGGTTAGTCTTTGAATTTTATAAAAGATTTTGGATAGCGGGATTAATATTTTTAGAAGCTTTTACTATCAAAAAAATTACATGATAAAGGACAGGTTTTCGTTTGTAATGGATGACTTTTGATTTCTGAATTATCAATTCTAGAGTAAATAACATACTTAAAAATTTCATCTCGTGTTCAGGCGGGACTGTCGACATATATATCAAAATCAAATAATTCTTTATTTGCATAGGCTTGTACACAGCACTTACAAATCGTCATACATTTGAATGATTTAAGACTATTTATAGGTACTTATGTAATAATTTACATGTTAATACATATATGTTGATACATAAAATATACTAAAAAAAGTACCGGCTCGGAAAGTTGATTCTGGTCGAGAAGATCCGGCAAGAAACTCGCCAGTTACTCTTTTTAATCGCCAACTTTTATACTTTTTATATATTGATGAGACTATCGACAGCTCATGTCGAATCAAGCACTTACAAATTTCGTCGGCTTAATAACGTGGTTAAGTTGTCTAATTGGTAGAACATTCACCCGGATTGTGGAAAGTGTGGGTTCGAGTCCCGCCTGAACACGAGATGAAATTTTTAAGTGTGTTATTTACTTAAGAATAAATTGTAAAAGATTGCTAAAAAATATCAACTATATCAATTCTAGGTACTTAACATGTTTACTTGATTTATCCGTAATTAACTAAACAAATGATAATAAGACTTAATGTTTATGAAACAGAAACAAGGAAGGTACCTTTGTTGTTTCCGGTTCCCGTAAAACAGACATTAAATTTATTTCGAGTTAGTACCAAAGGGCTATAACGAAACCGTCCCGAAACGAACAAGAATATACCTGTCGCATACAAACAAAAGTAACGCACAGCGCGTGTGATAGGTACAGGGATACAGATCTGGTCGTACATTCGGTTTCGTTGTAGAACCCCTGGATATGTGATGTTGTATCTATTTATTCACATAGGTATATCTAACTTTCATCCTGTTATTTTGAATCTAGAGGTAAAATGTTGTAAAGATCAAGTTTAGATAAGCTAAAATCATTGTAGACAGGTATATCCCAGTATAGGACCTAGGAAATGTTTTAAGGACCAATTGAATAATTTTATCAATAAAGGGGCTAATATAAATTAGAGAGAATGGTAGGTTCAGAACGCGCCTTCCATATAGGGGGACCGGGTTCGAATCCGAGCATGCATCCCTGGATTTTTCAAATCTATGTGCGTATTTCTACCATTAGCTCAGCGGTGAGGGAAATCATCGCGAGGAAACCTGCACGTTTCGGATAGTTTCTGAATCGCGTAATCATGATTATGTTGGTCAGATTCCCTTGTAAAGGGTTGCGGAAGTCAGGCGGCAGTCCTTCATTGTAATTACCAGACTCCCCAATCCTGAATTATTGTCTAAGCGTACCCCGGGCTCCAGAGCGACAGCTTTAGACGCACCCAGGAATTACTCGCTAAGATGGGGATAGATTAGAGAGAATAGGTCTATTACGTTTCTGAGAATAGGTGGGAGACAAGAGTCTTTGTCATACTTACCTATAGGACAGTGCTACAGAAAAATATTCTTTATTGTAACAGTGATAAGATTTACATTCTAAATTAAGCTTTTTATTATTTAATAGTGGCCCGCACTTCATTTCGGGACATTAGTTCCACTTTATACCAATAGATGGCGCTAGGTGTCAATTACATCGCGCAAGCGTTTCGTGTTTTTGGATTACCTATAAGCGGTGCCGCTGTCTGTATGATTTGCCTCTTTAGATTTAGTATAGATTTACGTATGAAAGTAATAAAATACGAAATTATAATCCTATTATCTATACAATTAAGGCTAATTTTCTGTAGCACTGAAGTTTTTCGTCATCATGTGAAGTTATAAGTTATTCTACTTATTGTTAATTTATCTTTAAGTCAGAAATGACCTGTACAGGATGATCCTAGTCACCTGGTTGTTAATATAAATGAGCCTAAAGTCACCTTAAGTGACATTTAAAGTAAATAGCAACAAAATTGTTGGTATACTGACTATGAACCTGTAATGTTATTTTTTGTTTCGTGCATGTTTAATAACTTAATGAATTAAATGAGCTTAGCGTTCAAACTTGCCAAAAATATCTGAGCGTTTGACAAAAATTACCTAAAGGTGTCTTTCATTTGTTCCTCTACAAGAAATCGCTACAAGTGATAAGACCGCCTTGTCTGTTGTGCGCTATATCGGTGCCATAAGATACGACTACTCTCGTCAACAGATCGCGGAAAGATTTCGGGCTACCTCCGATTACTCATAAATTGTTCGTGTACGGTCAACATCAAAAGTAGCTTAACATTTACCTACCTTACTTAACTTGTCAGAGTAACTGTTCTGCCTATTATAGACAGTTTCTAATTGACTTTATGTCCTATGTCCCCTAGGTGTCCTATGTCCCAAAGGGCGTCCACAGTGCTCAGCCATCTCGAACAGTCTTGAGCTTCACGTTTTACTTGGCTAGAAGTTAGTCCTAAGGTCTTCGCTTCTGCAGTGATAGTCCGCCGCTAGGATTGTTTAGGGCGGCCACGTTTCCGTTTTCCTTGAGGGTTCCAGTCTAGGGCTTGCCTCGGTATGTGGTCCGGTTCCTTCGGAGCGTGTGGCCGATCCAGTTCCATTTGCGGCGTTTTATCTGCTGGTCAATCAAAGTCTCACAGCAGCGATCCCACATATCTACGTTCGTGATTTTCTCGGGCCAGTATACCCCGAGAATACGACGAAGGCAGCGGTTAACGAAAACCTGAAGCCGGTGTGAGATGTCTTTGGTGACCTTCCACGTCTCACATCCGTACAGCAACACGGTTTTTACGTTGGATCGGAATATTTTGAGTTTTACTCTCCTAGTCAGTTTCCGCGATTGCCATACGGAACGGAGCTGCGCGAAGGTTGCCCTCCCTTTGGCGATCTTTGAAGTGATGTCCTCTTCGGTCCCACCTGTTTCAGACACAACACTTCCGAGGTAAGTGAATTTGTGGACTTTCTCCACCCCCTCTGTGCCGATGAGCAGCGGCAAAGAACTTGTCGCACCGCACCTCATTTCCTGGGTCTTCCAGATGTTTATCTTAAGTCCCGTCTCCATAGCCTCTCGTCGTAGGTCGTCCAGTTTAGTTTGCATGTCGGCTCGTGTATGGCTCAATAGGCATAGGTCATCGGCGTAGTCCAAATCCTCTAAGACATTGGACAGTCCCCACTCTATGCCTCGGCGTTTGCTGCTGCTGATGTTATGCATAATACCATCCAGGACGACAAGGAAGAGGAGAGGTGAGAGAAGACATCCCTGGCGCACTTCCCCTGCATGGACTTGTATAGACAGTTTCTTAGGGGTACGTAAAAATATTAACTTCGACATGGTACTGTGTTAAGCTACTTTTGATGCTGACCGTACGGAATTCGTGTTTTTTTTTTCTATAATAGTAGAAATTGTAGGTAACTTGCGTTAATTAAAAAAAAAAGCCCAAGAATATGTTTTGTTACCCTGTTATGTTTCTCTATGATTTTTGTAAATCTTTATGAGAAAAAAATATATCATTAAACCTAAATAATTGTATTTTGTTTTTGTGCATTAAATAATATCTATCTATCTATGAAAATGCACCTTGTCATTACCACCACCTTTTTTGTCGTTGTCTTTTGTCAAATGTTCAGATATTTTTAGTAGGTTTGATTGCTAAAATTATTTTTATGATTACTGTATCTATGCCTGTGTGTGGTGGGCTAAAGTGACATACTTCTTATATAAATTGTCAGATAGAACGGTCACGTCTGTCTTTGCTAATCGCTCAGGGTTAGATGTGATTTTATAATAAATGATAAATATTTATCCTGATATTATTAAGTAATAAAATTATTGAGTAATCGCAATGTCATCAATTGCGGCTTTGTATTCGAATATGTTTGAGGCCGTTCATGTTTCCGTTGAGTACTGAAATGTATAATAATAATAATTGTTTTATTTTGTCACTGCAAATATATTCCTTATACGATAATTTGAAACCGTGTTGTAAAGCGTACAGACTATATTTATAAGGCAGTTGCCACACTGGCGAATTGCGAGTGTTTTCATAGCGGAGCAACAACGCAGCGTTCACGCCGCGGATGCGCAACGGATTCGCCGCCTTTTTTCTGCGTGGCCGCCACAAAAAAAGTGTGGCAACTCCCTAAAGTATAATGTATCAAGACGGGAATTAACACGATATTTATTATGTGATACAACATTGTGTACTCACATATTTGGTTCGACGTTACAGATTCCCGTCTTGAAACATTATAGTTATAATGCAACGCGAAAATCTAAAAAACTATTAAACAACTCTCTAAAGCCTAAGTTGTATTGAGAAGTACGATCAGCATCAGAAGTAGCTTAACACTTTAGTACCATGTCAAAGTAACTGTTCTGCCTATTATAGCCAGTTTCTAAGGGGTACGTAAAAATGTTACTTCGACATGGTAATAAATAAAATTTTTGATGCTGACAATTAAACAATTAAATTATGTACATTGACATAATAATAATAAATGCTTTATTGTTAAATAGTACCTACTACGTGTTATAAGACGGTAAGCCCGCGGTTGATTGTGCTTAATACATATAGATTTATAGCAATATTTTTGTAGTAGGACCATTGGTACCATATACCTTTATTCGATACCACTCGAGAAGAGTGGACAGTTGATATTTAAAGAGATCCTCGTTCCCTCCCTATCGTAATTTGTGACTGATATTTTAGTGTTTCAATGTTGGTTAAAAACTTATAAGGTTGGCAGACTATAACCACAGTAAAGTCCGCGCCACTAAACACCCGTCAAAATCACGCTTCAGTCGCCGTCAACAATCAAATTCGGGCTTTATGTTATGTACAGTCAAAGAACGAAAAGGTTCGTCAGTTTTCAAATTAATTCGTTTGATATGCTATGAGCACTTATCGTAAATTTGCCAGAGTAATACCTGTTGCACAGAAAATTAAGCTTAACTTTTAGATCAGAAATTTACCTTAAGGTGGCGAACCTTTTTATTCTCTGATTGTACATAAAGCCCGTGTAAGCCGGCCGTGTGGTGCCCGGCAGAGTAGAATAGGCCACCTCTTTTTCTTAGCTAGGTGTCGTAAAAGGCGACTAAGGTAAAGCTGCTGGAATGATCATCAGCACCCAGAGAAGGAAAACTCTGCATTTATATCAAAACCCTCGCCAACCCGTCTGCCAAGCGTGGTGAGTATGGCAATTACCCCTCTTGTGATTGAGGGAGGCCCGTGCCCCAGCAGTGGGGACTTAAATGGGCTGACGATGACGATGACGATGACATAAAGCCCAAATTTGAATGTTGACGGCACAAGGAATCTAAAGTTTAGTTCCGTGATTTGCCGCGGGACTACTTTCGTGGCTGGGACACTATTGTTCAGTAGTAGGCACCTCCTAGTTTGTCTTCATGGAATGTGCCACTGGGCGGTTGGAATTAGTGCGTAGGTTCCGGGTGCCGTTTTAAAATTAGGTGCTTTAAATGCTACTGACTCCAATACTGCCACGTCAATTTCAACTTTATAAACATTATAGAGCGTGTAAATTATTTTTCTATCCATTTATACCTAAGTACACACGGCGACACGTGGAGTTAGACTTTTTGGATCTTAGACCTTGTCTGACACAAGTGTCGCTGACTGTACTCTCATTGGTACAGTGGCGGACAGGTTAAGCTATACAAAACTGTCAAATTTCCTCAATCGATTTCGAACTCAATGTGTAACAATATAAGGATTATAATCGAATGAAGAAATTTGACAGTTTTGTATAGCCTGATGTGTCCGCCACAGTACTTAAGCTTAAAATTGTAAGTAGTTATGTTGAGAATACATACATTTTACATGTTTAAATACGGGTAAACGTAAAACCTCTCAAATGTATGATTATGTAGTAAAATATGTATGCATTAGTGACACAATGTATTGGCTAGCCTCAGCCTGATGGTAATAATAAGGAGAGCCCATGTTACAATCACAACAGACGCAACACTAAACTTATTCACTCCTACCTACCTACTTGTACCTATACCTACATTTTTTTTTGATAACACATCGAAAATGTTGCAAGAATTTGTATTTAAAAAAAACGCAAATTTTACCCCACTTATTACGAATCCCGATCTAAGAAAAGTTCCGGAACTGAACTCGATCCAGTCCCTTTTAACCCGTGTTGGAACAAGATTCCCGTTATTACAAATCGCGAACTAAGGATAATCCCGGAACAAAATCTTATTCTCTTTTAATATTGCGTGTTGGAACGAGATGAGGCATGAGCTTTAGTACGGTAATTAATTTCTTTAGATCGCGATTTATAATAAGGTGGGATGGCATTAACTTTAATACGGTAATCATTTTAGAACGCGTTTTGTAATAAAGGGAAAGAGGCATTAACTCAGATTAAAATAAACAATATTTTTTTTATGACGGAAATTGTTTTACAATATTGTGGGTATATTATCATGATGTTGATGAAATGCATCAACTGGTGTCTCGCATCTGGCGACCTAATGTGATATAGAAAAGCGGCCACTTTTAGCGTGAATCAATTTTTTGCGTTTGTGCATGGACCCAACATTTGTGCATGATTATTTAATAAATAGTATAAGTGTTTGTCGAGAGGTTGTAACCCAGAAATTGTTTAAAATAGATCCGGTTTAGTGGCTAAAAATTAAAATCCATTGGCGTCGCTAGTGTGCCCTACCCGTCACCTTAATAACAATGTAGCAAATGCTGAGGTTGAGCCTTGTTGGCTACAGAATTTGTTCTATTTATTTATGTCACTCGTGTTTAAATTTGTATTCTGTGGCCAATAAAGAAATCTTTATCTTTATCAATGTGCAATAGTTAGCCAATCATAGTTACTGACTTTTTATGATGCGAGTCTGCAACGATCATGTTTTAATGCCAGTAGTTTTAGAGAATTTTAAGAATTGTTGTCATTTACAAAGTCTGGTAGTTTGTATTGTAGTTGATTTAAGCATAATAAATTATTTATATGACAAGCATTTTTTTTTACTTTACTATAGTATAAATACAATCTTTCTGTTACTTCTGCTACTGATTCTAAATTAGAATTTGTCTTTCCCATTTTTCACCTCAAATTAATCATAATAATAATGGATATGTTGTCTGCAACTAATTTTCACGATTTATTGTAGGTATATTAAAAGTTATAAATAATATTAGTTGACTACAAAAAACAGTGATCATATGAATGTTCACATTTCCATACAGTCTATGAATGAATAATAAAAAGTATGTCAATTGACTATTGTGTGAACATCCTTGAAAGTGTATTTCAGTCAGTATGTCATTTACATCCAGGTAGATAATGTACTGATATTGGTGGACTGAAATCAATGAACAACTGCAACATTCAGAACAATACCCAATTTGAGTATTTATTAAGAAAGTAACATAATTCTATGTGCTATATGTACATAACCAAATAAATAAATCTTTAGAAGAGTTCATTTTACTAAATTCTTGATTGCGGCTAGCACATCATTTGCGGAGAGGCTTGTGAGGGAAGTGGACTTCTCAACTCCTTTTTCTGAAAATGAAAGCAAAGAAAATAAGCCTAACGGTAGAAGATAATAGAATGGATAATTTGTCTTGAAAATGAATGTTGACACTGCCATTTATTTCATAGTTTTATGATAACTATTGGTATGGAATGGCATAGAAACTTTAGTTTCTTAATCATCTGTTTCCACCACTTGTAAAAAAAAGTATCAGGCTACAAACTGTCTCACTGCAGGGCAAAGGCTCCTTCATAGAATTCAAGTTATCATTACTATGATAGGATTAGGCTTAATCACCTCATTTGCCTGTAGCGAAATGGTGATCACAAACCCGAAGCAATATTCAAAAACTCGAAACATATTTTTTGCTCGACCCAGAAATCAAACCCAGGACCCCGATATTACATCCCTATACTTAAATAACTAGACCAACAGGGTGTTAACTTTCTTGTTTAGTACAAATTTACTAGAATGGACACATTAAGGAACCGAACATTGAACAATGAAAGAATAGCATTTAATTCAAAACTGCTAGATGATAGGTGTGCCAAGAAGTGAGACAGAGCCGTAACTTCTATGCAATATATTAATATAACTACAAGTACAGTTTTTTAGATTTTCGCATTGCATTGAGACTATAATAATTAATCAAGTCGAGCAAAATATGTGAGTACACAATGTTGTATCACATAATAAATATTGTGTTAATTCCCATCTTGATAAAATACAACTACAAGTATAGTACTAAAGTTCAATAGTAGAAGTACAGTACTGCTGTAAATAGTTACAACAAAAACACTTGAACTAATTATTACAACAGTGAAATACTTTTATTAAAAAATACAATTTAATGAAAACTTTGACCTATCTAAAATCTATTTTGTATATTTATTTATTTTACTAACTAAGCAACAAAACATTACATTAATTTCCTCCAAAAACCTTCAGCACTTACTATGGAACAACAATTGAAAAAATTAATTAAATCTTGCAGAGTGACTGTATGAGTGCCTTCACTTCCTGTTCTTTAAGGTTACCCAAGGACAGAAACACTTCGTGGCCCTTTTCTGAAATATTGCTTATTTATCATAATAGAAATATGTTGATAAAAAATAAAACTAACAAAAAGATAGAATATTATAACTATTGATCATCATAATTTGAGAGCTCATTTACGGAGCAAATCATTTATCTTGGTGGATTTTCTGAAGAGTATTCAAACAAATGAATAGACTTTATCAATAATTTCGATGTAATCTGTTTATTATGGAATAGCAATATAATATTCACACAATGTTGTATTGTAATATCTGATACTGTAATGACAGGGGATCACTTTTCTTTCTTTAATCATTAACTTTTATATTGTAGGTCAAATATATTTTTGAGTCAAGATCTCTTAGAATCTGGAAGAAAACAAAAAGGGACAATGTATTTACCATAACGAGCCCAAACGCGTGGCTGGACACCACTGCACTCACGAATCAGGATTGGGAAAGATGGATTCTCTTTCTTGATAGCGACATAATTTTTCTGGATAAAGTCCCTGAAAATAACAAGAAACTTAGAAAAAGTGTAGGTAGTGAGGTTATGTTGGAGTTTATGTAATCACAATAAAGCACATACCTCACTCCAGCAGAATGCTCACTCGTTTGGCATAAGTGAATTCTCAATTCTTTTAACACGCCACCTAAACGCATAGCCATTTTAATTGACTAATTTGTTTGTTTTCGCAAAGGGAAATCAATTCAAAATCCAATTTCGGATTTTTAATTGTCAAAATGTCAATGTCAATCAACTAACTGTCATAACTGTCAATGTCAACAAGCAATATTATTATTTTTTGGAAGCAATGTTATATATGCTTATACAGCCTAAAATTTTATGAGAAAACATTTAAAATAAATTTGACCTGTAGGGGAACGGAGTATATATGTCTTGTATATGTACACATATTTTATTTTATTACAAAAAATCATTGTATTATTCATTTCCTGGTATTCAGTGTGTGATGGGTGATGATGATGACCAATCACCACTTCCAAGTAACAGCGGCGTGTAGCTTGCTGCTATAATAGTGATCTGTGGGAGCGTGGTCAATCCAGTTAAGGTGACGGGTAAGGCACACTAGCGAAGCCAATCGATTTTAATTTTTAGCTACTAAACCGGATCTATTTTAAACAATTTCGGGGTTACAATCTCTCGGCAACCACTTCATCATCTTTATTTGTTATCTGGGGTCAGCGCAGTATGTTTTCCTTTTCCATACGTCCCTGTCATTCGTCATCGAATCATGCACCCCTTTTTCCATCATGTCATTCTTCACACAATCCATCTCTTTTTCGGCCGTCCTCTGTTCCTCCGCCCACTTACATCTAAACTCATAACTTTTTTGGTTACATGTTCTTCCCCTCTTCTCATTACATGGCCATACCAGGACGATTTGCCTTCAATTTATCAATTATGGCGGCCGTTTTCATACTTCCTCTAATATACTCATTCTTATCACAAATCGTAATTATTCGTATCACAAGTGCTTAAGCTACTTAGTACGGAATCAGGTCAACGTATGAGATGTTGTGAGAATTATTATTATTATTATTCTCGTCACTCCACACATCCATTCTCATAGGCAACCACTTATACTATTTATTAAATAACATGCATAAATGTTGGGTCCGTTTTTGTAAGCTAAAAATTGATTCACACCAAAAGCGGTTACTTTTGTTAGTAATCCAAAATTCGATTGCAAAAGCAGACCAAACAGTTAACTATAAGTTTTAAATAAATAGTATAGGTGTTCGCCGTGAGATTGTAACCCCGAAATTGTTTAAAATAGATCAGGTTTAGTAGCTAAAAATTAAAATCGATTGGCGTCGCTAGTGTGCCCTACCCGTCACCTTAACTTAGAACACTGTCCCTTGGATTCCTTGCTACTACTACTAGTAGAAATATCTTGTACAAAACAAACTGTAATGCCTAGTACTCAAGTTGTATATTTGGTGCAATAAAATATAATAAATATCTATTTACTACAATTATCTAAGATTACAAGCATACTTTCCCTCTCTAGCGAAGACTACTCTACGAGGGTAGTATGCTTGTAGTAAATTACACTTGGGTGGGTAGTTCTACAATATACCCCAGAATTTTAGCATTAGGCTTTTGATTGCCTAGCTATGCTAATTCCAAGTCAGTACTTTTCACTTAATAGAGGGTATGTGTGTGTAGGTATAGATAGACGTCGTTAGGTCGCAGTGCAATAATTAAGATGATTAATCGTTAATAAACATTGGGCCACAAGTGATCTGGCTGGACCCACCGCAGTTGACTCACTGGTGTAAAGGTACCTTGTGCTCTGGAACGCCAACAGGCGGTGAGCTGCTCTGAGCTGTAGTGTAAAAAGCTAAGGTATTTTTAAATTTCACCTTTATAATACATACAGGCAGTCATTTAAAAAGAAAAGAAACATTATTTATTTAACAATTTAATGTAATTTAATACTCAATACATCAATTTCATCTTTTGTACATTAAAACTAAGTACCAAACACTTTTAATTATGATTTTAATTCAATGTTATCTTAGAAGCAACATCACTTCCCCTAGAAACATCTACAAACAATGAAAATTAATGAGAATATTATTAAAATGAATAGACACACTGTTTCGAGTTGTACAAAGAAAATTTAGTTCAAAACCGATTTAATTAAATAGATCAATAGAAAAGAAATAATAAACTGCTACATTTCACTTTAAAAGAATTAAATAAACTTAATTAATGTTGTTCCATTTAAAAGTCATTGCTAGTTTTAAAATCTATAGACCAGAAATCACAGATCACGATAAACTCACGATAAAGTCGTGTTTTGAAGAGAACATTATATTAGTAGTTATTAAATCTTACAGGTACAGTGAACCTAGTTATAACATCTTGCATAGATGCTTTATTGCTTTTACATAAGGTTCATGTTCGTAGTACTCGTGTAGTAATAATAATTTCAGGACAAAGTAGGAAAAATATGCTATAATATTGATTTGACAACATTATTAGTATGTTATTATTGATATCAATGTTATGTTATGACGTGTAAAGTGCGCATGTGGTTCAAAAGACTTTAAAGAACAATAAAAATGTAGAATGTCTAATAGTAATATCCACTACTATGGTGTAAGAATTAGCAGAAATGATATACAACAATAGTAACGATTTGAGTTATACGATTGAACTTTTATAATGTTCAAAATTGCACAAATGAATTGATGAAGATCCAGTGATCCAATGTAAATCTTGCTCATATTACTTATTTACTAAAGTTCATAAGTGGAGTGGAGTTCTATGGACCTAAATTAAATAAAAATTCATTTTATTCAGGTATTTAAAGACAGATACAATCCCGTAGATTCCATAGGATAGTGGAGAAAGAAGAATCAACGCGAAAAATATTTTTCACGGATGTTTAGACATTCATAGATCATGGTCCACAAACTTAGAAGATATTGTGGCGTTAGAAGTCCACTTTTACAGAAACAGACGCGTGCGCACTTGCGCGATATGGATCAAATAAAATTGGATAGCGAGTTGAGCTTTTAATGAAAACCTGTCAAATGTCAGAGAAATCATGTTTTTGTGGATTTGGAAAATAAACCATAAAAAAAATACATTTGCCTAGGATCATACAGAATTAAGAGTTCAACATAGATTCTGTTGTTGTCATGTTTGATTCAGTTGGATAAAATTGTATTCGGCACATTTTCTGCATCTGCTCATTAAAAATTCAAACAGAATGAAATTCTAAGCTTTAATACTAAAAAGTAATATCATTAATGTGTATATACATATTTACATCTTAATTTAAACTTGACGGCAGTACTATTCTATAACGTAAGAGTAATTTGTTTGAATTTTTTTAAAAAACATTGAAATATTTCTTAAATAGATTCCTTCAGAGGAACCATCATCCCGTTAATGTTACACCTAGTGTAGGTAATAGGAAACTGGATCAACAAGAGGCTACACGAAAAATTTATCTAACGGACGAATAGTGCGAGAGCCCTATACAGTAGAGTGAACTCAAGACCAAATACACTTACTTAAAAAAACTCTAGAGGCTTTCACGGCAGTTAAAGTTAAAAGTGCGGTGGTAATGCCGCAACGCAATACATCACATTGCAAAAATCTTGACATTCCTCAAACATAGTTCACTAACATATTTTTGCTTACAATCTGGCCGAAAGCCAAAACACACTACTGTTGTGTAACATTGTTATATCAATTTGATGCTCAATATTGTAATCAGACATCGTATATATTATTTTAAACTCTGATCAGAGTCAAAGTTTTGCTCCATCATGCAATACATGAGTAGTGCGTTGGTATCAGGATGAGCCCTACAGAAATGTGCACTTCTGACAAAGAGTTAAATGATCAGAGTCTTATAGCTTATATGCTTATTATTAGTAGTGTGTAGTGACCTACGCAATCATAAAAGATCTCACAACATCGATGCGTCTTCCTCTTCAGTGTCTTAACCAGTACAATTAACACGTCACAATTCAGTCAGCTACACAGTTCGAAAACTATGAGTATGGCGAGCCACTCGACTGTACACAGCTCGAGACCGTACAGCACGAAGCGAGACAGTATTAGTATGGTGTACGTTTTGAATGCTTCGACGATGCCTTGCTCGTCGTCGTCTATTCCGTCGTGATCGTACACGTCGTCTGCTTCATAGAGGTCGTGGGTCGTCGGCTAGCCGGACGCGGGCTCGAGCGCTTTCACCGCGTCCGCTGTGAGGCCCTGTTTCTGGCACCACTCAACGAAGTCGTCGATCAAGACGGGCCACGCGCCTTCCGCGTCGTAGTTGCTCATACCGTCGTCAATTTGCGTCGCGAAGTCTAGAAGCAAGTTCCAAGTGTCCTTTGGTATAGATCTCTTGTGATGATCCTGACAATATAACATTACAAAATAAATATCACTTATACTTATAGGATGTTACAGAAAGAGATATTGTCTCATCAGAGAATTAAATATTCAAGCACTTTTGGTAAGACAATTTTTTATTTTTATAAAAACCTAAAGGTTACCTACAAAATCAACTTTTTGAAAGGATGGAACATTTTTTACATGATCTATTGGAAGTAGCTAACGTAAATAAATTAATGGGTAAGACTTACTGACAGTGAAAAAAATAATTTTCAAATGTGATTGAATTGAAAAACAATACCATGGACTAAGAATTTATCCATGACAATACTGACCGTTAGGAACTTGCACCATGCATCCAAAAATTTAAACCTCCCACGTAGCACAATATTCCAATACGCTATTGCCATGTCTAGCTCCAAACCCTTTTGACCTGGGTTCTTTGCATAGTTGAACGTAAAATGATAGAAATCTTTAAATTTATTTGTATCTTTAATTTCTGACTCCAATGTTGGTAGCTTCCCTTTCAATTTGTCTATGCTGTCTACTCCCAGTTCTAAGAGACCCATAGAGAACTCCTCTTTAGTAAATTCACACTGCACTGCTGCTTTGCACTTCCAAGCGATTATCAAAACTAAAATAGATTCAGGACTAAGATTCAAGTCTTCTAAAAACTTCATTACACCGTCTACCGTGATTTTATCTACCTCTTGTTGGTCTCTGTATTTGCTAAATAGTTGTTCTAGCTTCTTTCTGTCTACTGAAGCTTTGACTGGGTCCTTATAATAGGCTTCAGGGTTCTGAAAGTAATTGTCACTGGCCAGATCCAATTTCCAGTCGTTCTGGGACAAGCAGTATATCGCAGTGGTCTCGCTCGTCTGCGTGAACGCGACGAACTTCTTCACTTTGTCCCTCTGTGACGATTTTAATTTATTCTGAAAGAAAACGCAAGAACGTCATAACCTCGCACACTGCTTAGCTGTCACTTGAACATCGCAATGGTATTAAAAATTCACACACTTGGCAAGGATTTAGGTTGAATTGAACTGTTTTATAATATATTTGGCCACAATTACTCACCATTTTCGTAAGATTTTTGTTATTTCTAATGACTTTCACTGTTATTTCGACATCGGTACCAAAGTGAAATAACAATCATAGACAATTTATATTGCCATAACAACTTTATAGCCTTCCCTGATATTGTATGGAATTATTTATTTATGATTTATTTTAAACACTTTTTTTAAAGATTATTCCTGAAAAAAATATGTGAGATGTCCAAAATTATCCTGTGTGCGTGTGAATCGTTCTACGCAGAAATATCATATATAGTTTGTGATATGTTTTCGATTGAAATTCTTTGATATTCGATGTAACCCTTTAAATATTTAATTATTTAAGGTCATGAAAGAAGCTTTGTAGTTTATAACGTTCAAATTGAAATTGTTATCCAAAACAAAACAGAGTATGATTGTCTTAATGATTTCCTAGTATTCATGGAAAAATGTAATAGCTGGCAACATTATGTACTGTCATAGACTATTAGGATTACGTTCAGGAATTAAAACAGTTTTGGAAAATTTACATCGCCTTGATTAGATCAAACGGATCGTGGTGATATAAAATAAAATAAGTTTTATTTATTAATGTGGAGTGATTAGTTAATAAATAAATACAGGTACATTGCACTTTTGTATTATTGGATATCAAATAATAAAAAAGGTGTGCGAGTGCGAGACAATGAAGCTGAAAATCAAAGTGTAAACATTTTTAAACAAAACTGAAAATGTCAATGTCAAAAACAGCTGATTGGTGTTTTTGTTTTAAGCATAACCTCTAAAAGTGAAAACAATTAGTGTTATCAATTTTGTTATTTCATTAAATATGTGTTAAAATATCAAATAGTTATCAAAGATGAATTCAGTACTATTCAAACGCTTACTGTACGGAACCCATCTAAAATTTTATCGATCTTTGAATACTAAAGTTCCCAGGGTCAGATTTGCACCTAGTCCCACAGGATACTTACATTTAGGTGGCTTAAGGACTGCTTTGTACAATTATTTGTTTGCTAAGTCTCGTGGTGGCGTTTTTATATTAAGAATTGAAGATACAGACCAGACGAGGAAGGTCGAAGGTTCTGTTGAAACTTTGGTGAGAGATTTGCGATGGACCGGCATTGAGTGCGCAGAGGGCCCTGGATTTGGGGGCGATCATGGGCCCTATGTGCAGAGTGAACGGTTACATATATACCAGTGAGTAAATTCGCGTCTACACTGTCTTATTACAAGTATGTTTACTATCGAGGCAGTGACTGCCTCTATGCTGCAGTGGTTAGTGGGTCGCACTTTAAAGCTGACCGGGGTTCGATCCCCGGTCGGGCCATAAATTTGTACTTAAGTTTGTGGTAAGAAATTTAAGAATTTCTTAAAAGAAAAAGGGCTAAGGTGTTAGCCCAGGAGTATGGAAGTCGGACGGTCGTGTCCCCCCATGCCTCGGAAAGCACGTCAAGCCGTTGGTCCTGCGCCCAATCCCTCTCCAGTTGTGTCACACTGGTGTCCCATCAGAATATGAGTGTAAGGGTATAGAGAGTGCACTTGTGTTTGAGGGCACACTTGACCACTATATAATATATCCTGCTACGGCTGATGGTTGAGATTGGCAGAGGCTGAAGATAAGGACAAAATTTTACCTACTTTATTCATATCCTGACCTGTTATTAGCTTTAAGACATTAGTTGTTCTTGCTACTATATTAAGACAAATTATTGGTTATATTTTATTTTTGGTCTTCCGATAAAAATAAAAGATATTTAGTAAATTAATATTTTTAATATTGAGGCCTAGTTTTATCTCACTCACACGGCCACACGGAAAACTGGTGTGAAACAGCATTGTGCTGTGGTCGCTGCGTAAGTGAGGGTACCAAAGGCCCAGTTTGGGGGAGAGGAGAGTTTAAAGGTTGGCAGCGCACTTGCACAGTCGCGGATGTCCATGGGCAGCGGCAATTGCTTACTGTCAGGTGATCTACCTGCTCGTCTGCCACTTATCACATAAATAAAAACTCCTTCTGGATAGGTTTCTAAGAGCTGTAGTATGTAGAGAATGTAATTAATGTCAAACAATATGTTAGATAAACTATTCAAAATTAATTCAACAAGGGTGAAATAGGGCGCTACAATCTTTATTAATACTTACTAGTCAAATAATATTATTAATTCATCTTACAGAGAACACATCACAAAGCTATTACAAAATGGCTCAGCATATAAATGTTTCTGTACTGAGAGAAGATTGAACATATTGAGACGGGATGCGATCAAGTCGCAACGCATGCCCAAATATGACAACCGGTGTCGCAGCTTGTCGGAGGAAGAAATCACAGAGAAGTTGAAGGCTGGCAAGCCTTATTGTGTTCGGTTTAAGGTACCTTTTATCGAATTATTTTTATCTTCATTATGATCATAATTTCAGCCTGCTGCTGTATGTGAAAACACATTTCTTTTTTCAAAATAATTATGAAATCTGTTATTACTTCATATAACAGATTTCATAATTATTTTGAAAAAAGAAATGTGTTTTTAATATGAAAAAGGAATAATTATCAGTGAAAACTCACTGCACCTTTGGGCTAACTCATAGACTTACTTCGATTTGTACACATAGGCATAGAACAAACCGTCTTTATGTCTTTAAAATATGAGTTTTTAGCGGAGATGTGCGCGGAGTTATATGCAGTAGCGTACTGATAGCGTCTGTGGAGTGTGACCCGACATTTGACCATATAAATAAAATAAATGATCTGACTCCGAGATTGGTAGCCCAAGCACCTGTCTGACGGATATCATAATCAACAGTTGGATTACAAATATATACATACATAGAAAACACCCAGACCAATATAAACAGACATTTTCATGCACACAAATGTTTGTAGTGTGCGGGGATCGAACCCACAACCCTTGGACCAAAGGCAGCGTTCACTACCACTGTTCCAAACGGGTCGTCACTCCACTCTATCGTGGTCGGGATAGCCACTCTATCGTGCTCTGCGTCCGTCAGGTGCATGAGCTACCTATCTCAGCTTTAGATTATGTGATGTAGTGGAAATGCTTACCTACCTATATCAATCCTAAACGTTTAATAAAAGTGATACATAATAAATGTACATATTTACAAACAGAAATTGTCTGCCCCACTGATATTGTCCAACGTGCTCTGATTGCTAGCGGCGTTGCCTCTTTAGATGGCCAACCCTAAACGTTTGCCGAGGTAACTGCCAGCATTCCGGTCCCCAGAGAACTCCATCAGTCGGGCAGACAACTCTTGAAAGAGTTTGCGGGCCTCCGGCCCCCACGGCCCCAGTGTTTCCACGCCAAATGCGGCAAAGCGGTAGCAGCTTGTACCGTTTTCGGGTCTCCGCCGAGACAGTGGCATGGACACTGGAAGGAAAGGATTGGAATAGTCAAATTCCACTGTAGTGGAATATTTATATTTATTTGTGTTCGTTAGTGTTCGTCGCACTTACTCGTCATTCTATTTTCTCGACCAGCTCTCCTCAGACTGCTCAGCTTTCGAGGACCTGATATTTGGGGGGATCGCGTACGACGTATCCCTCGTCGAGGGCGACCCGGTCCTGATGAAGAGCGACGGGTTCCCGACGTACCACTTCGCTAACGTGGTGGATGACCATCTCATGGAAGTCACGCATGTGTTGAGAGGCGTGGAGTGGCAGATATCCACTACGAAACATCTCCTGTTGTACAAGTAAGTCATCATAACAATTAAATCCTCCGACCGATTACGGCTAAGGCGGCAAATCTCATATCTATTAAATGGCCAATAATATGGCTTAACAGGTTTTCCTAGTAGCGGGGGTACAAGATCGCCATCTCCCAGACTTCGGGCTGTCAATGAGAAAAGTGCCGTCCATCTGACCTACTTCCACATCCTCTAAAAAGTGCGCTAAACGGTGTCGTTTCCACCCTCTTTTCTTCCTCGAACATCTCTCCCACGGTTATTTTTCTTCTAGTTGCGTCTCAAGCTGTCTCTTCGGACCGCAGGGTCACTTTTTTAGGGTTCCGTAGCCAAAATGGCAAAAACGGAACCCTTATAGTTTCGTCATGTCCGTCTGTCCGTCTGTCCGTCTGTCCGTCTGTCACAGCCGATTTACTCGGAAACTATAAGTACTACAGTGATGAAATTTGATGGGAATATGTGTTGTATGAACCGCTACAAAAATATGACACTAAATAGTAAAAAAAAGAATTGGGGGTGGGGCCCCCCATACATGTAACTGAGGGATGAAATTTTTTTTTTCGATGTACATACCCGTGTGGGGTATCAATGGAAAGGTCTTTTAAAATGATATAAAGTTTTCTAAAAAACATTTTTCTTAAAGTGAACGGTTTTTGAGATATCAGCTCTCAAAGTCGTAAAAAGTATGTCCCCCCCCCTCTATTTTTATAACTACGGGGTATAAAATTCTAAAAAAAATAGAGGTGATGCATGCTAATTAACTCTTTCAACGATTTTTGGTTTGATCAAAGTATCTCTTATAGTTTTTGAGATAGGTTGATTTAACTGTAATTTTGGACTTTGCTGCTACGGAACCCTTTGTGCGCGAGCCCGACTCGCACTTGTTTTATAGAAAGGCCAATCAGGCCGCTTACCTCACTTCGCCTGATGGTAAGCGGCCGTGAAGTCCAAATATGAGGTTGACAGGCACAAAAGAACTAACAAAGTACCCATTGAGTCTTCCATCCTAATTCTGATGGCCTGCTGAGATGCCGCTTCAAAGACCCCGGATTATATGAAGGAGGAAACACATGAGCTGAGGCTCGGTGCAGGAACGAGGAGCCAAACCTCTTGGTGCGCGCCGCCATTTTCAGGATGGTATGCGGATAGCAACGCTGTCCATGTACGTATTGTTCGGAAGTGGAAAGGGGAGGATGGGATAAGTTGAAATAACTCATCAGAGCATTCCCCATTACTTACTTACTTATACTTTTCCTGCTATTTCTCCTCTATTTGCACGGTCTTGGGCATTCATAGTATTGGCACGAATGTCATCCCTTACGACGTCAAGTCACTCCCTTTTGGGTCAACCCCTTCTTCCAGCGTCTGGCCTGGCCAGGCGTTGCAGGTGGCCATCGGCGTAAACTGGGACAGTTGTGTCAAGTTTTTCTGTTAAGAGTTTCTCAGTGTCAGCCGAAGTCTGGAAGTGAGCGGTCTTGTACCCCCTGCTTGTTTTTTGAAACCAGGGCCTTTGGATGGACTCCGCCGCAGTTTGGACACCTGCCTTTAATCGTCAACGCAGATGGCACCAAGCTTAGCAAAAGACAGAGTGACGTCAAAGTAGAAGACTATAAAAATAAAGGTAATTGAATATACTACCCGTGAGGATAAAGAATGGGATCAGAAATGGCGGCGCATCTATCATATCGCACCCCACGAGTGCGAGTATAGACGCAAATAGTGTGCGAGCGAGAAGTGAATAGATGCGCCGCCATTTCTGATCCCATTCTTTATCCGCACAGGTTGTACTCTCTATTGTCTGATATCCGTAACACAAGTGCTTAAGGTGACGGGTAGGGCACACTAGCGACGCCAATCGATTTATTTGGTAGCTAATAAAACGGATCTATTTTTAACAATTTCGGGACTAAAACTTCTCGGCAAACACTTATACTATTTATTAAGTAACCATGCACAAATGCGGACCCAACTTTTGTGCGCGAAAAACTGATTCACGCTAAAAGTGGCCGCTTTTGGCGGTAATCAATTTTTTGCGAACAAAAACGGACCCAAAATTTGTGCATGGTTAATTAATAAATAGTATAAGTGTTTGCCGAGAGGTTGTAATCCCAAAATTGTTTAAAAAAGATCCGGTTTAGTTATTAGTAGCTAACAATTAAAAACTAATGGTGGCGCTAGTGAGGCTACCCGCCGCCTTAAGGTGACGCAACGGCGAAACTAGCGCCGCCAATAGATTTTTAGTAATTGTGACGATAATGAGACATTAAAAAAAAAGTACAACGGTGAATCCATCGAGAAAAGTATTAAGAATTTTTTGAGACAAAATTATGCCATAATTTGTTTTTGCAAGTAACCATCATATTTATAATAGCTAAAAATGGCCACTTTAGGCAATAAGAAGAATTACGGTTAATTGTACGAAGATAATATTACACAAGAACATCTCAAGAAATCCTTTAATACTTTCCTTTATGGATTCACCGTTGTACTTTGCTTCATCATCATCATCATATAGCAGTCCACTGCTGGACGTAGGCCTCTCCAATGGACAACATTTCAAAATTGCTCTGAAGCTCTGAAACAAAAAATACCAATTCTTTATTTACTTTTCCGCTGCTCGAATATATATTTATTCATTTTTGATATTGCTTATTTACTGAGAAAAAAACTAAAAACTAAAAAACGTAAGATGACGTCTTCGGACGGCAGAATGTAAAATATTTCTTTGCTTAGCACATTATAGTTTTAAATTTACGAAATGCCAAACCCATGACATGCAACTGTCAAAAAAAAGACAACTTGTCAACGTTTAATGAATGAATGACGTTGACAATGTTGACACTAGTATTATTTACCTTTGACAGTAGTACCTTTTTTTTATTAAAACAATGATAAGCAAAGGAATATCGCTGTATTCAGCCGTCCGATGACGTCATTTGGCGCTTACGTCTATTTAGAATATAAAGAATTTCAATAATTATTTTATGCATGAAAATGGACAAATTTTGAAAAAAGAAAAAATATGGGTCTGTTAATTTTATACTACTTGTTTTTTTCATATAAAAAAACAATATGGACATGTCAAAAATATGAAATGTTGTCCATTATTCGCCACCGTGATCTATCCATGACTTCTCGCATCCAGCTCTTGCCAGCCATCCGGCGCAGATCGTCCCTCTACCTAGCCAGAGGGCGCCCTACATTACGTTTGCCAAGACGCGGTCTCCACTTTAGAACTCGTTTACCCCATCGGTTGTCGGTTCTGCGCTGTACTTTGCTTGCTGGGACCTAATAGAGTCTCAAAACCTGCGATTGTGTTTAGAGTGAATCTGCAAAATCCGTAGGTTGATAAAATGTAAAACACCGTTTTATTCTGTGATTGGGGCTTCGACTGACTTCGTCTGTTGACTACCCACTTATTCTCAATAAGTTTGTTCATAATGGCAAGATATCTACGGGTAGAGCCACAATATAAAAAAAAAACCGGCCAAGTGCGAGTCTGACTCGCGCACCGAGGGTTAAGCCGTACAAACGTAGCGTTTTACAATCGAAGTGTCAGTATAAACAGCTGTATCTTTTGATCGCGTTAACTTAGAAGTTTGATTTTTTCACAGCTTAAAGGGACAGTAGACCTAGGTATTTGGTATAAATTTCAATTTGATATTTTTCGTTCGTGAGTTCGTTAGTTCCTTTATTCGTTCGTGAGAAATAAGGTAGTAAGTTTCATTTTATTAAAATATTTTTTATTATATTATATAAATAAAAAACTGTGACTCTCGCAATTTTTCCTATATTTGCATTATATGACAATGGTTCATGCCAAATTTCAAGATTCTGAGTTTACGGGATGTACCCTGTAGGTTTTGATTCCTTTTGCGAGTGTCGAAAATTTGTTGAAAATACCGACGTAATCGGCTGTATCTTTTGATTGGCTTGGCTTAGAAGTTTGATTTGATAAATTTCAGCTTGATACGTCCACGCGTTCTTGAGATAAAGGGTCTTGACAGACAGACGGACAACAAAGTGATCCTATAAGGGTTCCGTTTTTTCCTTTTGAGGTACGGAACCCTAAAAAAGAACAATTTTTTTATGCAAGAGGCAACAAATGAGCTAGCGGGTCACTTGATGGAAAGTAATCAACGCCGCCCATGAACATCCGCGAAGCAAGAGATTGCTGATGTGTTGCCGGCCTTTCTGAAAACCTGACTACAGCAAATCGAGAAAGTGCGGGTTATATTTTTTATAATAGTTCTTTATTTTGTGTAGGAATATTACCCCTTGCCCTTGTCAATTACATCACGCTGTCTGGCGGCGGTTTCGAGCATATACCAGGTGCAGGAGTAAGGCTCAAAACCATGGAAGAGTTGGCTGAAGAGGTGAGCTTCAAACTGGCATTGTTTTAACTCCTAATGACATCTAAAACATTTAAGAAATTAGCGTAACCAGAAATAACCCGGTCCTCAGACTTCATAAAATCGGTAATTCATTTGTTGGCTTAGGTATTAAGATATTTAATAAGCTACCACAAAATGTCATTAACCTATTACTGGATAATTTTAAGTCTCATATTAAAACTTGCCTAATGAAGAAAGGTTACAATAGTGTACAAGAATATTTAAATGATAGGGATTCTTGGTCATGTTAATTGATTAATCTTGAGAGTTGTTATTCATAGTAGTCTATTAGTTTTAATAATTGTATTTTATTTTCTCTTCTCAATTGAAACTCTGTAACATCATCAATATTTGAAGAGTAACTACTGAGTCTCTTGCTGGTGTCTTCTCAGTAGAAATCGACATCATACCAGCGGTAGATATTATGTACCTATTTTGACATTCATAAGTGTTCTGTGTGGACCTAAATTGAAAAAAGAATTTTTATCTGTTATCTTTTATCTTAGCGTATTCCGTGTTAAAATGCCGGCGGTAAAGAAAAGAAAGTAAGAAAGAAAGAATTCTTTCTTTCTTTCTGAAAAACATTGACCGTGGGGGAGGCACGCTTCGGCATGAATGGGCCGGCTCGAACGGAGTGATACCACGGCCTCACAGAAAACCGGGGTGTAGTAGCACTGTGCTGTGTTTCGCTGCGTGAGTGAAGGTACCGGAAAGAGGTTTATAAGGTTGGCAAGGCACTTGTGACTCCACTGGTGTCGCGGGTGTCCATGGGCGGCGGCAATTGCTTACCATCGGATGATTCGTCTCCTCGTCTGCCACCTATCATGACCGGATGGCGCAATTGGTAGTGACCCTGCCTCTTACGCCAAAGGTCGTGGGTTCGATCTCCACCCTGGACAAACATTCGTGCGATGAACACTTGTGTTTGTTCAGTGTCTGGGTGTAATATAATTATTTAAGTATATATTTGTGTTCCTCTGTTGTCTGATATCTGTAACACAAGTGCTTAAGCTACTTAGTGCGGAATCAGGTCAACGTATGAGATGTTGTGAGAATTATTATTATTATTATTATTATCACATAAAAAAATACCATCACAACATTCACAGTACAGAGAGCAACATGATAGAACATAGAACAAGTTTACAGTGTAATAAGTACGATACAATAGGCACAAATGACGCAACATGGATACAAGGAAGACAATTAGCAGATTTACAAGAACACCTGAATAATCAGGTCTCAACCTCAGCATTTGCTGCTACAGCATTATCGGCGATGCCGCAGCAGCGCTGGTATTCTGGTGGGATCTGGTTGCGAGTGATTTAGTTAGGTGATCCGTATCCTCGTCTACCCCTTATCTCACAAAAAAAACATACTTTTATTACACACCGGATTCACATCCTTCAATATACGGGTGACTTCTTTCAACTTTAGTTACTCCACAATTTTTTGTAAGCGCTTACGTCTTCATGATATATAATATATGATAAACACAGAAAGTCGTCTGTAACACCTTGATTTCGAAGAGTTCGTTATAATAGCGTATCGTATTGTGTCTCCCCCGCATGTTGGTCTTTCACGCTGAAACACGCCGAGATCACAGTATGCGCGCAAGTATGGCACAGATAATAATGCGCGCAGTTAATTGATGGCGCCACTGTCGCTTATTATGACAATATTGGTTTGACACCCGCGAATGCCATTTTTTTGTTGTTTCTTTTATTTTTTGTGTTTTTTTTTAAATATAATTTTAATGTTTTTAAATTGATTATGTATGTATCTCTATGTTAGATATTATTTCTTTGTTTTGTATATGTAATTTTTCATTTTCTTTTTACTTGTATATATTGCATGTCAATCTTTTATAATATTTTTTTTCAATGAAAAGGCGTCACCCAAGGTCCAGCCTGAAAATCAGCGCTGCAGCTGCTGTGTGTGGCAGCTGCAGCATATGCTGAGGCTGAGCCTTGTTGGCCGCAACTCTTTGTCTCTGTACCTTGTTTTCTCTGTTTTGTTCTATGTGTAATGTGTTGTGGTCAATAAATTGTTTCTTATCTTATCTTATCTTATATTTGCGTACCAGGCTAGGCAAATATACATGCGCGCATACTGTTGGCTGGCTTAATTTAAAGCCGTCCCGTAACGATCGTGAATATACCTGTCGCATCCAAACTAAGGAGACACACAGCGCGTGTGAAAGAGAGGGAAACTTCGATTCGGTCGTAACGTCTGCTTAAGCAGATAATTTAGTTATTTTTTTATGTGATAGGTGGCAGACGAGCAGACGGATCATCTGATGGTAAGCGATTGCCGCCGCCCATGGACACCCGCGACACCAGTGGAGTCACAAGCGCGCTGCTATCCTTTTAACCCCCCTTTCCCCCAGATTGTGCCTCCGGTACCCTCACTCACGCAGCGAAATACAGCACAGTGCTGCTTCACGTCGATTTTCTTTGAGGACGTGGTATCACTCCGGTCGAGCCGGCCACGGTCAATAGTCAATGTAAGGCCTATGTTTAGCTCACGATGTAGGCAGCAATTATTTTTATAATGTTGTGTTTGTTCACAGTTCCAAATCGATAGAATATCATCACACCCGAGTCGTCTCAACTCCGATTTACTACAAGAATGCAATAGGCTGGAGCTGAAGCGCCAACTACAAGATCCACAGCTCAGCGTGGCTTTGGTCTCAAAACTCCAGAACTTAGTCAAAGAGAAGTATTCTACTGAAAACCTGAATGTATCCGGAGACCACGTCAGCGCTGTGCTGAACTGGGCTGTGGCTAGAATAACAACTATTGATGATTTAGTGTCTTCTAAATTTGCATTCCTCTGGATTTTGCCATCAACTGATCGATTGAACGTCAACAGAAGTCTTCTAGAAAAGTTGGTGGAAAATCTCGAAGATCTGGAAGCATTTGAGCAGGAAAATATTAAGGCTCATTTGAGGGAGTTCTCGGAGAATAATGCCGTGAAGTTTCCAGATCTAATGAAGATGTTGAGGTCTGTTTTGAGTGGCTTGAGTGAGGGGCCGGGCGTTGCTGAGATGATGCATCTGTTGGGGAAAAGTCAATCTTTAGAAAGAATAAAGGCGGTTGTTCGGTAGATATTTTGGTTTCCTTTTTTGCAACAAATTCAGCACTAGAATCCTCGCCACGAAAGAATTTCCGCGGCAAAACGCGTAACTAAAATATGAGAGTCCTTGTGTCTATATCAACAAAGCTCAAATTTAAATGTTGACGTGACAGAAGTGGTGCCTATCACGGGAATTCTTTGTTGGCGCTAACTCTACATGCATGGGCCCACCCACAATGGAGTCAAGTGAGCCTCTTCCCTGATTTAAAAAAAAATCTATTGGATAAGAAAATGAAGATTTTATGAGTTGTTTTTATAAAAAATATGTCGTTTCGTACACCCTTCCCCTAGTAGATGCGTTGCCGGCCTTTTAGGACAATGTAGGCTAATTTCAGTAAGGTTTCTCTACCATTCAACCATTGGTACTGCAGATAGGACAGTGGTGCGGCTCAGGAGTTGTTTTTTTTACTTAACCGCTATTGCATGTAGCAACTATTGCTGACTGGTTCTGATAAACCTTTATTTTCAGCAACAGTGCTCTCACATCGTGTGTCAAAAACAAGCCACGGTATTAAATAAATCACCACATCATCATCATCATTATCAGCCATTTTTTTTTTTTTAGGTCCCTCACTTCTGGGGCACGGGCCTCCTTCAATCAAATGAAAGGGGTAATTGCCATACTCACATGCTTAGCTAGACGGGTTGGCGAGGGTTTTTTTGATAATAAATGCAGAGTTTTAACATTTCTCTGGGTGCTGATGATCATGCCAGCAGCTTTACCTTAGTCGCTTTTTATTTACGACCCTCGGGGTAAGAGTGAGCGTGGCCTTATTCTACTCTGCCGGGGACCACACGGCATATTTAAACACATATTTATTTCATAAGAGACCAAGCGGTTAATTACAAATATATACATATAATACTTTTGTTTTGTAAATACCTACATACTTAAAATACAGACATGTTCATGCACAGAAATGTTTGTAGGTACTGTGCGGGGATCGAACCCGTAACCCTTGGACCAAAGGCAGGAATGGAAGAAAAAACAAGGAATGAATATTCTAAGGCCTTCATAGGAGATGATACTAAGATATAGCAAAACTGTCTTCTTAGAGGCAATAGACAACAAACAAGGATACCTACTCATAGGAGCGTTAACAGGGCATTATGCAACGAACAAAATGCTGATGAAGATGAACATGGCATCTAACAGCGACTGCAGAGCATGCAAATAGGAGACGGAAACCATAGAACATTTACTATTTATTTACATAGAACATCTACTTACCATCAGGCGAGCCGTCTGCTCGTTTATCCGCCATAATGTAAAAGAAAACACGACAATCCGTTGCTTCGTTTTGACGTGAAAGACGGACATTTGTGAGTATTTATTAATATGTTTGTGTAATGCAACGCGAAACTTCTAAACCATAAATCCTTTCAAAGTTCAAAGCCCCCAAAGGTTTTGAGGGCGAATTATGAATACTAGCTAATTTATTTAAATGATTTTCTGTTGTGTCATCCCTCATAAAATGTAAGTCAGGGCATAGCCTATTGTGCTAGCACTCGCCGGGTATCGTTCCGAGGCTATTGTGGCGGCCAATAAAATCGTGATAATGGAAAATGAGGGTTTCGTGCTAAAGTAATTTATAGGTACGGTCAGCAAGGACAAGTTGCGCTTTATGTAGTGTACGGCGCCTTTTAGGGTTTAGTGGCTCCACCAACAGATTTTACTGATTGTAATTAAATTAAGACAAAAAATTAAAAATTGCTGAAGACATTTAAAATGAAAAAAAGGATTTCCATTTTTTCATGCTTATTTTGCACTCGCCATTCATTTCACAATCAAGATTAAAATTTAAATCTGAAAGCCACACGGCCGCAAGGTTGGGCACACTAGCGACGCCAGTCGATTTTAATTTTTAGCTACTAATCTGGATCTATTTCAAACAATTTCGGCAAATTGGCAAACACTTACACTATTTATTAAATAACCATGCACAAATGTTGGGTCCATTTTTATACGTGAAAAATTTATTAACGCCAAAAGAGGCCACTTTTAGCGAGATTGGCGTCGCTAGTGTGCCCTACCCATCACCTTAAGCTAATGTTCATTAACTTTAGTATCGGTAGTCTTTATGCCTATCGATATGTGTCAATATTTTTTCTTAAGTAGCCAACTAAGTTAATCAACGACTCTAGAGTGTAGCAGTTAGCCACTAAAGGGCTTATTAAGACTACAAAGTTAGGTATTCGATTCTTGATCCATAAAATCTACATATCATACTTAAATACTTCAGAAATCAACGCTATTCCTCGATGCATCCAAAGCTGCCCGGGGTACGCTTAAATCATGATTTAGGATTTGGGGAGTCTGGAAATTACAATATGAAGCAACTAGGTCTGACCGTGAGCGACTCGTAAAGCAAGTTAAGCCATTGGTCCTTCGCCCGATCCCTCTTTGGTCGTGCGTGTGGTGTGTCACACTAGCGCCCCTTTGAATTAAAAGGGTAAGGGAATAGAGAGGACACCTTTGCCTGCGCACACACTTGTGCACGATATTTTGTCCCGAGACGATGGCTGATCATGATGGCTGCCATAGCCAAAATATCGGTAAATAGGAGACGGATTATTATACTAATCACTTCGAAAAATTTTTTTTGTGATAATAGGTAATAAACGAGATTGTAATGTTTCCTTTTGCACTAAATACATCACTACTTATCAGATAGAAAAATAATGGATAAATTCATTGATAAGCTATAGCTATTTTTTTTTACTCTGTCTGTACGTATGGCTGGTCTTACTTGGGTGGCTGCAAATTAGATTTATTTACTTTATATTATATGGGCGTTAGTGCTAGCTTAGAGCACTTTCCAAATGCTTGCTTATTACTTTACCATTAAAGTGTCGGGAACGGTCAGGCCTTCTGTACTTACGAGTATGTAATGCAAGTAGATAGTGCGACACTTCAGAGGGCCTACAAAGAACCGTCCCAAGTCCCAACACACGGCATCCAGTGAAAGAGACTGGTAGAGGGTAGGCCCTCTGTTCTAGCAGAAGAAAAATCCCCTGAGCAACATATTTTAGCTAAATTCAAACTCTTACCCCCTTATTCCAAATCGCAAACTAAGGATAGTCCAGGAATAAAACTCGTGCCGCCCCTTTTAACATTGCGTGTTGGAACGAGATGACATGAGCTTTAGTACGGTAGTAACTTTAAATTGCGTTTTGCAATAAGGTGGCTTTTGTTTAATTCTCAAAAAAAATAATTTCCCGTAGTCTACCTAGGTGGACTAAGCAGGTGGATCACGGGCAATAGAAGAGATCCAAGCCCAATAGCTCGAGGTGGTCAGTCACTGGCACGGAAACATTTCGGAAAGTAGGAGTCAGATGAAATGGACTCCTTTTCGCCGAAAACAAGCAGGCCTGTGTTTCGGTGCGGTTGAACCCAACCAAATTGGCATCTCGCCATACGGAGACAGCTTTCAGGGCTGTATTCACTCCCTGAACAATTAGTTAATATAAGAATTCAACATATCCATCCAGAAGGTTCCAAAACTCGATGGCCCAATGGCTATTGTGTTGTCGGTCGGTACTTAATGCCCGTGATCGCCAACTCTCACCCCTGCTGCACTCTCCTTCCGGACACTTGGTTCCCTTGAACCCACTTCCCCCTCTTCCATGGGATCCAGAGGTTCCCGGCGAGGTGTATCAGCCTACATGGAAACGACCAGCCTGTTATGGCGGATGGCAAGAAAACTGAACAACTTATGTACCTACCTACTCTTTTTTTTGTTAAGTAGTGTCAAATTGTGATTTATCTGTGGTCTTAGGATGCTGCCCTTTTAAGATTCTACGAGTGTGTAACTATTCCTGTCAAAGTGAAAACTTTCTACGTCATTTTCTTTAGCCGGTTTGTCCAGTTGTCAGAGGATTTTATGAATGAGAAAAGACCCTATACCTACTTAATCTCCTCAGCGGTGTCTCACGTTGGGTACCGACCCTTTTCTTTTTCTTTGTAAAACATGTTTCAGAGAAATGTTCTGATTAAGTGCCATTTAGTGCCTAACTAAAAAAATATGTACCTTTTACCGTTTTAAGATTAAAATTGTTTGTTCGTGGTCGGTAGGCAACGACCTCGCTACGTACCGACCCCCATAAATAGAGTTTGTTTGCCGAAACAGACTTATACAATAAAATGTACTTTATATAAGCTATTTAGTGCCTAGTCAACATCTATTGTAACTATTGAAACTTCCATATAATTTAAAACTGTAATTGGTCCGTACGGAATGTACTCGCGCCATACCGACCACCGGTAAAAAAGAGTTTGTTTCTTACAAAAGGTTTGCTCAATAAAAAGTACTTTGTATAAGCTATGTAGTGCCTAGTCTACATCTATTGTAACTTTTGAAACTTCCAAATAATTTAGAATTGTAATTGGTTCGTACGGAATGTACTCGCGCCATACCGACCACCGATAAAGAAGGGTTTGTTTCTCATAATGAGTTTGTTCAATAAAATGTACTCTTACTACCCTATTTAGTGCCTAGTCTATTTTATTTTTGCCTTTTAAAACGTTAAATATTTTCAGATTTTATATTACAACAAACAAAATAATAAGTATCTACCTATTAATTGTACTTATTAATACTTCAAAATAATGAAATAAAAACTGCTTACAGGAAAATCTTGCTTTTTTTTATTATTTTTTTTATTATCTGTGTTAGCATAAGAATTGACGTTAATTGTAAATTATACCCATTATTTATCACGTTAGAAGATTGAGTTGAAATATGGATACAAGTACAATATACTTTATTACTTTACAGTAAGGCTTAATTTAAGCTTAGCTCGGTTTTTACCTACTAGTGCTCAGTCCTATTGCTTTTGTATATTAGGTCTATGATCGCAGCCGATTTAAAAATAAGTGGGTAGGTGAAAAATTTAAGGATTTAATTTGGCATTTATGTGAATTGTCAATTGTGAAATAAAAACAAGTGTAGCGGATTGAAATAGTTATAAAAGTAGTAAACTTGTCAATTTAAAACCATTGAGTGATTCATTAATAGTTCTTATGGTATTTATAAGCCATGAGTGCAAACAGGAAAAGAGGTAAACCATTATCAGTTTGTTTAGAGGATCAACGGGACGCTATAAAGGAATTTGAAAACAAGTTAAGTGATGTTAATAATATTCCTGTTGCTTCAAATAAAATTTATAAGGACATCAGCAAAAAATTGAATTTTCGTATGTCATGCAAAGCACTGTATTTAACAGTCAAAAGAAATTATAACTATTTTTTCCCAAAATCGGATAAAATTTCGAAAAGTCAGGAAAAAAAGACTTTAAATTGTCAGTCTCACGATAACGTTTCAAGTGACTGTGATGAAAAATATTCTAGTAGTTCGTCTGAATATTCCAATAACGACAATATTAATAAAAGTACTTTGCAAGTAGACATATCGAAGTTGGAGGAATTAAACTCTCAGACAACATTTAGTAGAAGAAGTGACACTAAAAAACCAAATATTCTTTATCATAAAAGGAATCATCTGCCTATTAATAAATGGTCTTCGATCATGAGAGAAATCATTTGGGATGAGATGCGCTCTGAATGTACATGGATTTTTCAACATAACTCGGTAAACGCTGAGGGTCTTTTTAATTGTGATGGTTTTTGCAAGCAATGTGGTGCAAAAATAAATATTTCTTGTATTGATAAAACTGAAAAGGTTGGTGTTTTGAAAGTAATCATTGAAAATAAAGACGATACCTTCGCTCACAATCCAAATGTAAAAAACAAATTAACAAAGTATGACCAAACAAAATTAACACAGAAGCTTAATATTGACAGTGCTGTGGTCGTTAGAAATAAACTAATAAACGAATTGGTTGGAGATGATCATACATTCGAACCTGCAATAGTACCTAAACTACGTACTTTAAATGATTTATCATACAGGAATTCTCTTAAATCACGTGCTCACAGTAATCCTATTCTGTCATTGTGGTCCTTATCTGCTACTCCACCATATAATGATTTTATTAAAATAATTTCCCTGGTACCTTTTTACATTTTGTGTTGGTCTCCAATTCAAGAAAAATATGTTGAATGTCGAATCAACAACAACTTGAACGTTAATCTGAGCATTGACGCCACAGGTTCTATAATAAAACCTATTGTACCACCAGAAACAACAAATATGAAGTATAAGCCTAAACAAAAATTCTTGTACATAGCTGTATGTGAAACTTCAGAAGGCAGTGTTCCAGTTTCACAAATGATTAGTGAAACCCACACAATGAAGGATATAGAAAACTGGCTTGAAAAATCTTTTAGAAAAGTATCCCAACGTGTCAATGAAGTTACTAGCGATGACTCAGCAGCTATAATTGGCGCTGCAGTAAAAGTCTTTACCAAATTTAAAAGTACTAATGAATATCTCAGTTATTGTTTTTCAGTATTGGAGAAACAATGCGAGTTTGATGAGACTCAATGTTTTTTAAGACTTGACACATCACATTTTGTGAAAAATCTGTACGGCTTGAATTGTTTTAAATTCGTTGATTGGCGCGTAAAACAATTTTATATAAAATATCTTGTACTTTTAAAAAACTGCACTAACTATGATGAAATAAAAGAAATTACTAAAGATTTGATTTCGCTATCTCTAAATAAATATGAAAACTCATATTTTGAGGATGTAAAACGGAGACTGAGAAATATTGTCAAAGACCGAGTATTTGAAAATAATATTTGCTTTGAAGACGATGTGGACTTGAAATCGGTAGAGTGTAACGAAGATAAATTGCCCGATACAGACGAAAATCAATATTTCTCTTCTGTGGATTGGTTTACTAATCATGTCAAAATGCAAATGACTCGCTATTCCCTTGAAACACAAAATAGTTTAGATAATAATATGTATTATTTGCCCGAATTCCAAGAAACATTCGAAAGGCTACTAAAAAAACTACCTCTGTGGTCTAATGCAATGCTGCAATACTTTCCTGATTCCAAATTATCTGCAACAAGTAGTAATATTGAAAGCTATTTTAAAAACGTAAAAACTTTATTACTTGACTGTCCAAGCAAACGTGTACGCATAGACGAATTTCTAATAAAATATCATGAGTATATATCTGGAGATCTGAAACATGCACTAAGCAACTTGAATTATCAAGGTACTGTCGGAAACCTTACTAAAAAGGATAAAGCAGTGAAGTGTGAAAAACGAAGTGAAATTAGTAAAACACCTAACAACATTCGCTTAAACTCCAAAGATTTCTACGATGAATCAATTTTCGCAAATGAGCCTGTTCTGGCTGAAAACTGGAAAGGCAAAAGAACAAATTCAAAAAATCGTACTTCAGGCAGCTTGAAACCTAAAGCCAAACTGTCTCGACCAGAAATACTTTCAAACGGCAATATTATATCATCAGGAATTAAAAATATTAGAGTGAATAATACTTGCGCCTTTGATGCTGTGATTCAAGCTCTTTTAGTTGGTTTCACAGACCACAATAATTTGAAAATGCTATTAAAAAATAATTGTAGCCAGTTATCGATTTTTTTGAAAACTTTGTATGAAAAAGATTACCTTACGAATGTCTACAAATTAAGAACTGAACTTCTTATGAAGTATTTCAAACACGAACAAATGGATCAAGTCACACATATACAATGCGAATGCAATGTCTCTTTTATAGTTGAACGAATTTTACTCGATAGCAACTATTACAGTGCTACAACCACAAAGTCGTGTTCAAATCAAGATTGTGCTCTTGGAAAATCATCGTTGCAACGAAAGTGCCCCTATGTGCCTTTAAATATTCTGATACTTTCAGAAAAGGGTATTGGAGGTATAGAAGAATCACTGAAATACATGCTTTCGTCTGAAAAATTACCATGCGTCGCAAAAGTCGGAGAGCAAATTTGCAAAGGAAGGGTCGAAATAAAATACGAATTATCCCATTTGCTCTTTATGGAACTAGACTACGACACAGCTGTTGATTTAAGTGCGATACCTGAATTTTTGACAGTTCTCGGAAATACTTATAAATTTCTGAGCGTCATTGACTTCGAAGCACCTTTCACCTCACAAGGAATTGGTCATTACAGGGCTTACTGCAAAAGGCAATTAAAATGGGAATGCTATGATGATTTAAAACCACGAAAAACTACATTAATAAGGCGAAAGATAGTTCCCCATCTCTTAATATATGTATTATATAATTGTTAATTACCTTAATAAATATAAACTATGTAATTCATACCTATTTTATTTAATACCGAAATGACCTACCTAACACATCTTGAATTACTCTACCTATTAAAAATAAGCATTACATAGGGACAGCCTTTGTTTTATACCTGCTATGTAGAGATAAATCTATTGTTGAAATAGACTATAGGCACTAAATAGGGTAGTAAGAGTACATTTTATTGAACAAACTCATTATGAGAAACAAACCCTTCTTTATCGGTGGTCGGTATGGCGCGAGTACATTCCGTACGAACCAATTACAATTCTAAATTATTTGGAAGTTTCAAAAGTTACAATAGATGTAGACTAGGCACTACATAGCTTATACAAAGTACTTTTTATTGAGCAAACCTTTTGTAAGAAACAAACTCTTTTTTACCGGTGGTCGGTATGGCGCGAGTACATTCCGTACGGACCAATTACAGTTTTAAATTATATGGAAGTTTCAATAGTTACAATAGATGTTGACTAGGCACTAAATAGCTTATATAAAGTACATTTTATTGTATAAGTCTGTTTCGGCAAACAAACTCTATTTATGGGGGTCGGTACGTAGCGAGGTCGTTGCCTACCGACCACGAACAAACAATTTTAATCTTAAAACGGTAAAAGGTACATATTTTTTTAGTTAGGCACTAAATGGCACTTAATCAGAACATTTCTCTGAAACATGTTTTACAAAGAAAAAGAAAAGGGTCGGTACCCAACGTGAGACACCCTCAGCGAGGTCATACCTCTCGGCTTCCACGAGCTGAACCTGGCAGAAGTTCGTTGAAGAGGTTTAGAAGAATCTTTTGGAGACGTGCCTATAAATATCCAAGTGTAGTAACATTATGCAGGTAGGCTGTAAAATAAAACCCAAACTTATAGCAATCTTTTTTATTATCGGACGAACACAAGGACATACACAATGAACACCAAAACTAAATTGCTACTCCTCCATTCCCTCCCCCTCTCCTTCTTCGTCGAACTCCCCTTCGTCGTCTGCCGTTGCGTCTTGGTACTGTTGGTATTCCGATACCAGGTCGTTCATGTTGCTCTCGGCCTCTGTGAACTCCATCTCGTCCATGCCTTCACCAGTGTACCAGTGTAAGAACGCTTTCCGCCTGAACATGGCCACGAACTGTTCCGCCATCCTCTTAAATATGCTCTGGATAGCTGTAGTGTTACCAATAAACGTCGATGCCATCTTCAACCCTCGTGGAGGTATGTCACATACCGCTATCTTGCAGTTATTCGGTATCCACTCCACAAAGTATGTGCTGTTCTTATTTTGTATGTTTACTAGCTGCTCGTCAACCTCTTTCATGGACATCCTTCCTCTAAATATCGTGGCCACGGTCAGGTATCTTCCATGTCGTGGGTCGCACGCTACCATCATGTTCTTGGCGTCAAACATCTGTAGTGTCAACTCTGGAACTGTCAGTGCTCTGTACTGTTGCGCGCCTCGCGACGTCAAGGGAGCGAAGCCAGGTGTGTAGAAATGGAGTCGAGGGAACGGCACCATATTCACTGCCAGCTTCCTCAAATCAGCGTTTAACTGTCCAGGGAATCTCAGGCACGTCGTGATGCCAGACATTGTTGCGCAAACCAAATGATTTAAATCTCCGTAAGTGGGCGTCGTGAGCTTTAGCGTTCTGAAGCAGATGTCGTACAAGGCTTCGTTGTCCAAGCAGAAGGTGTGGTCAGAGTTTTCCACCAGTTGGTTGACCGCTAAGGTTGTGTTGTAAGGCTCAATGACGCAATCTGAAACCCTCGGGCTGGGGAATACGGAGAAGGTTAAGATGATGCGGTCAGGGTATTCCTCTCGGATGCGGTTGATGAGTAGGGTTCCGAGTCCCGATCCGGTGCCGCCTCCGAGAGAATGCGACATTTGGAAACCTTGGAGGCAGTCGCAGCCTTCGGCTTCGCGGCGGACGACGTCTAGAGCCGATTCTAGGATCTCAACGCCTTCGGTGTAGTGTCCTCTGGCCCAGTTGTTTGCGGCACTGTTCTGGCCGTAGACGAAGTTGTCGGGGCGGTAGAGGCAGCCGAAGGGGCCGGAGCGCACGGCGTCCATGGTGGCTGGCTTCAGGTCGACCAGCACGGTGCGCGGCACATACTTGCCGCCGGAAGCCTCGTTATAGTACACGTTGATGCGCTCCAGCTGGAGATCCGAGTCGCCGTGGTAGCAGCCGCTGGGGTCGACGCCGTGCTCGTCGGAAATCACCTCCCAGAACTGGAAAAGAAAGCGAATTCTAGACTTAATAAGTAGATACATGCTGGAAATAAGCAGATACAGGCTGGAAATAAGCAGATACAGGCTGGAAACAGGTTTCGATTGTACACAATTGACATTGAGACACCCCAGCAATATTTAGAAGGAATTTTCTTAAACATTTCAATGTGGCATCTGTGTCGAAATCTGTACTGCAGGCGATATAAAGGGAGAAAACGCATAGCGGGATACAAATGAAAGACTCTTGGAGTCTTTAGTTTAGAAAATACTTCTATAGTTATGTTCTTTTTATATCGAGATGAAAAGAACACTGAACGACACAAAAAAACAGCTGTGTTTTACTCCGGCATTCGATAGAACTAAATAAGTTGTGAATTACCTTTCCTCCAATCTGGTTTCCACAAGCGCCAACCTGCAGGTTAATGATCTCCCTCATCTTGAAAATTTATCAGATCTTCGGTATTGGAAACTTGTAAATTTCTCAAAAAGCTAGCGAATGATGATAATAAAGTTGTAGCTTAACATTAACTTAAAAGCTAATAAAAAAAATAAAAAAAATCTATCGCAAAATTCACACTACTAACATCTTACATCGGATTTCTAGCAAATGAGCTCGACGGTCGGCGAGCCGTCAAGGAAAATTTTTGATGAAATTCTAGAACAGTTTTCAAATATTTTAAGAAGAAAAAGTCAAGTTGTGCTGCCAGTTGCTATTAGTAGTGGCCAGTGAAGATATATAACCTTTTTGAAAGATATTTTTCCGAAATGTCTTGTTTTGGTATTAAGGTGCTGCCACACTGCTGTTTAAAAGTGTTTACAAACATTTTCTAATTCTTATACATTTTAAGCATTGTTAAGTTTTGCAAGTGATGAAACACTGATGGAAGATTTTTGCAAACTTTTTTTTTTATAGAAAGGCCAGTCAGGATGACCTCACTCCGCCTGATGGTAAGCGGCCGTGAAATCCAAATATGAGGTTGACAGGCACAAAAGAACTAACAAAGTACCCTTTGAGTCTGCCATCCTCACCCTGATGGCGTGCTGAGATGCCGCTTCACGCCCCGCCTAAACATTATTTTGTTAGCTAAAGTTTTATTTTGTTATAATTCGTATACAATCTAAAATGAAAAAATTTACATTGTGATCGTACAACATGTACGATCGCTTACGGTGACAATACATGTAGGGCACACTAGCGACCTTTTTAACAAATTCGAAACTCGGAAAGCACTTATACTATTTATTTAATACTTATACTTAATTTTTTGGTCTGTTTTTTTTACTCGAAATTTGAATTACCGCCAAAAACGACCACTTATGGCGTTAATCCAAATTTCGATTGTAAAATAGATAAAAAAGGAGTGTATTTAATAAATAGTATTTATTTACCTAATGTGTGCTTAGAGACTGGTGATTTTTTCAAAATTGATCCGGTTTAGCAGTTAACAATTTAAATCGATTGGCGTCTCTAGTTAGGGGTACCCGTCGCCTTAACAAGTTAATTAACGTTTGTAAATACATATTTATATCCGGTTTAGTTGCTAACTATTTAAATCGATTGGCGCTAGTGTGCCCTACCTCACCTTAAGAGCAAACATTTTTTTATTATTTATTTCAAAAGTTATCCATATGTGGGTACTCCCACCATTATCATTTTCATCTAATACTGATCCACTTTTCCACTTTTGGATATAGGCCTTTCTCAGCTAATTCCGTAGAGTAAGGTAATAATGCTCTGCCTAATTCCATGAGAAGAGGTTAGCCAATTATTTCGTGTCCGCGCGTTTCTTGATTGCCCTATAGAGTAACGAAATAAAATAGTTGTTAACCATCAGTTGCCCCAGGTATTTACCGTATTTTCGAGCTACATAAGAATTGTAATACTCTTCGGAGATATATTCCTTGACATTCACTCCAAAGAGTAATATTATATACATTCACTCGAACACCAACTCGTCGTCCCGGGTCAGGCGGCAGGCGTGCCTGATTGCCCCTTAATATAAATTATAAATTCTGAATTTATTTTTCTTAAATTTCTATGAGTCTAATCTAGAAATGGTATTTTTCATTTCGGAAAATGATTTTTTGTCGTTTTGTCCATTGTCTAAGGGTTCTCGTTTGGGTTCATTCACTCCCGCCATCTATTCCAACAGCGCCCTGAAAATTTTCATCCTGAACATTTTCTGAGCAACTCAGCATCGTTTCACAAAGTTCCCGCTTTCCCCGCGCGATGGCGCCGCGTCCCTAAGGAGCCTTGTTTTGTTTTCAGCGGCGCCGTACACTACATGTCAGAATTGTCATGGCGCTCGCGAGTCATGTCAACTAGATAGCGTATCTTAAAATATGTAAAATAACACAATATCCTGTATGATGTAGCCGTGTTTGAGGCGCGAAGAGTGTGACGAGTGTGTGCGTGTGTTAAGTGATGTCAGTGGGTCGCAATGTTCCCATCGGCGACGGGAAAAAAGCATCATTATTTGAGGACAGCACCGACAGCGATAATGACACTGAAAGGAAGCAGTTGCTACGGAGGATTTCCACCAGCAAGTGCGTCGGTCGACTGGTGAGTACCCCCCACTTTGTACATTGTTTGGTTTGTGAGCTTGGGCGTGTTCTGACTTAAGACAGCTGGCAGGGACGAGGGGGAGAGGGGAACCTACCCATGTGCGGGCCTGGGCAATGTCTCGAAAGATCAATTTCGAGTATTTAATTTGTTAATTATTTGCAAGCCAGGTGGGATGCGGTTTGACCTATTTTGAAGGATTAAAGCTGTAATAGATGAATAACAGTAAAGATTTTTATGATTTTGACCTTGACTTTGTATGCAAACATTCGTGTCGACGACCTGATCTTTTTAAACCGTAGTATAAAGACCGCGTAATCACTCGAAAGGTAATTATGATGACTTTTCTGTGTGTTAGTTTTTCGATTTATCGTCATCCTTGTCGCTTTGCTGTCATCTCTTCTTTACTGTACCGGGAGGGGGATTCTGCGGTGACCAAGCTTTGGTGCGAGACAGAGACAGAGCGAGTTTTGTCTCGCTTTGGATAATTATGCCCCGGAATTGGCACACAGGTGTGCCGGTATTTGACCCGTTAAAAGTTTTTTTTGGGAATCTCAAGATCGTAAACAGCGCGAAAGAGTTCACGATTTTTGTTATTATAGGGACTTTTTCGGTTTTACCGGTCCACGATATTCGTATCTAGAATACTGATCATAAAAAGTTAGATAATTAGATCACAGGTCAGGAAAGTTGAACGAAAGTTTATTGATAAAATATTTTTATAAGTCCTAGGTATTTTAATTTATTGCTTGTCGTTTTGTAAATATCTAGCGCATTTTTAGGGTTCCGTAGCCAAATGGCAAAAAACGGAACCCTTATAGATTCGTCATGTCAGATATCGTCAGGCAGACAGTGTCTGTCCGTCTGTCCGTTCGTCCGTATGTCACAGCCACTTTTTTTCGAAACCATAAGAACTGTACTATTGAAACTTGGTAAATTGTTGTGAATGATTTTGTTAACCGCATAATGATTTTTACACAAAAATAAAAAAAAAATTGGGGGGTCCCTATACATAGAACTGAAACTCATTTTTTTTTCATCAAACCCATACATGTGGGGTATCTATGGATGGGTCTGTAAATTATGTTGAGGTTTCTAATATTTTTTTTTCTAAACATTGCGCAAAAGACGCCCAAAAAGTGGTAAAATGTGTGTCTGTCTGCTATAGTAAAAGAATTATAAAACTAAAAAATATATAATGAAAACCAACAACGAAAATTGGTTTGTACTAGATCTAGTAAGTAGTTTTTTTTAATACGTTATAAACCGTAAACCGCAATTTACCTTCCATTTAGTCAACTCAATTGTTTTACAATTAAGTGATATCTTACTTGCTGCTACGGAACCCTAAATGGGCGAGTCCAACTCGCACCATAACTTTAACCATAAACATTATCTTTGATAACGGTTAATGCATTCCCCATAAGATCAATCAATCAGTTTTCAGGGCACCCCCCTTGATGTCAAGCATTCTATCAGGATCCTTGGTGTCGACATTTCGAGCGATGTCCAGTTTCGCGGTCATCTGGAAGACAAAGCTAAAATAGCTTCAAAGAAACTTGGTGTTTTAATAGAGCGGGGCGGTATTTCACACCAGCTCATAGGTTACTACACTATAAGGCACAAGTTCGGCCCCATATGGAATACTGCTCCCATCTCTGGGCTGGTGCACCTCAGTACCAACTTCTTCCGTTTGACCGCGTACAACGTAGGGCTGCTCGAATTGTTGGTGACCTGACTCTCTCTAGTCGACTTGATCCTCTAGCATTGCGGCGGGACATAGCTTCCCTCAGCATTCTATACCGCATCTATCATGGGGAGTGCTCTGAAGAACTGTTTGATCTACTCCCGCAGCTGAATTCTTACATCGAACCACTCGCAAGCGATTGTCATTCCATCCTCATCATCTCGATGGATGGCGGTCTAATACTGTGCGTTTCTCCCGGAACTTTCTACCACGTACCTCAGTTCTGTGGAAGAATGGTTTCCCGGCCGGCAACACATTAGCGATCTCTCTGATTTCGCAGATGTTCATGGGCGGCGATGATTACTTTCCATCAGGTGACTCGCTTGCTCTTTTGTCCGCCTCTAGCATAACGATCCTCCATTTTGGAAGGAATGGAGAAAACTCTTTTGCATTCCACGGATGAGTGGGATCGTCTAGTATTTATTTATATTCTTCTGTTCCCATTTTGAAGCCTGTTATTTTGGCGAGAATGACATTCATTTGTTTCTATGTGAGTTAACTTCAGGCTTAAACACCTAAAGGAGTGAAAAACTAGCTACATTCAACAGCAGATTACCTAATTTAAAGCAGACGTTACGTCCGAATCGGAGTTTCCTTGTCTTGCACACGCGATGTGTGTCTCCTTTGCTTGGATGCGACAGATATATTCTCGTTCGATACGGGACGGCTTTACGCGTTGGTCTTTGAATTCGATTCGCGTTTTTTTTTATGTGATAGGTGGCAGTCGAGCAGACGGATCACCTGATGGTAAGCGATTGCCGCCGCCCATGGACACCCGCGACACCAGTAGACAAGAGTCACAAGTGCGCTGCCAACCTTTAAACCCCCTTTCCCCCGGATTAGGCCTCCGGTACCGTCACTCACACAGGGAAACACAGCACAGTGCTGCTTTACGCCGGTATTCTGTGAGGCCGTGGTATCACTCCAGTCGAGCCGGCCCATTCATGCCGAAGCGTGGCTCGCCCACGGTAAGCATCCTTGAGGTGACGGGTAGGGCCCACTAGCGACGCCATCTGATTTAAATTGTTAGCAAAGAACTCATACTATTGATTCAATACTTATAATTAACTTTTTGGTCTGCTCCCTACTCTAAGTATGAATTGTTAATCCAATTTTCGAGTACAAAAACAGATCAAAAAGTTATTTATAAGTATTAAATAAATAGTATATATTATTTCGGTACTATCAGCGCCGGGCATCCACGCCAGACGTTCAGACCTCCGGCACGTCGCTGCCTTAACCCCTCGACAAGGCAACCAAACTGGGACTCGAAGCGTAAAAAGTACCGACAGTTGTCGCAGCCGGCCGCTTGTCGCTGACAGCTGACAAACGTCAAGTGCGAGTCGGTCAATGTCGTCGAATGTCACCTACGAGTCGGTGATAGTCGTCGAACGTCAGCTGCGATTCGATCACACTTATGCGGGGCGAGTCGACGATAATTGTCGCGGTCGGACTGGCATACTGTCTCGTCTGTAAGTAAGCTCGCTAAGTGATACCTGATGCTATCGCACACCTGACGAGTGGCAGCTCGTGAATGTGGTATAGCCGTCGGGCATCCGCGCCGGACGTCTGGACTTCCGGCGCGTCGCTGCCTATACCAGTTCGGTTGCCTTGCTATCCACAGTATTTTATTTACAACGATAGGTGATATCGTGGTAGCGGATGGCCGAGGTCGATGAGGGTCGTCCAAAATCGTCTGCGCGAGTCGCTAACAGTCGTCGAATGTTAGCTGCGAGTTGGTGAAAGTCGTCGAATGTCAGCTGTGAGTCGGTAAAAGTCGTCGAATGTTAGCTGTAGGTCGGTAAAAGTCGTGGAATGTTAGTTGTGATTCGGTAAAAGTCGTCGAATGTCAGCTGCGAGTCGGTTAAAGTCGTCGAATGTCAGCTGTAGGTCGGTAATAGTCGTCGAATGTTAGCTGTAGGTCGGTAAAAGTCGTTAAATGTTAGCGTAGGTCGGCAAAAATCGTCAAATGTTAGCTGTAGGTCGGTAAAAATTGAGGAATTTCGGTGTAAATCGCTGATATTATCGCGGGCGATTGTTTGGCAGCAAGGCGACAATTGTCGCGCTCGGACTGGCATACTGTCTCTCGTCTCTAAGTAAGCTTGCTAAGTGATACCTGATGCTATCGCACAGCTGACGAGTGGCAGCTCGTGAATGTGGTATCGGCGCCGGGCATCCGCGCCGGATGTCCGGACTTCCGGCGCGTCGCTGCGTGTCCCAGTTTGGTTGCCTTGACTGGGATGAGTGACGAGGGGAGCGTTACTAGCAAATAACACTTTATGATTGTAGCGTCAACACATAACAGCTCTATATAGGTTTGTTTTGCCTCATTTGGCCTAATATATAGTCAACTACATAGTTAGACCTTAGTTCTCCTGCGGACCTCATCATTTCTGATACGATCACGCAGGGAGACTCCGAGCATAGCCCTCTCCAATGCTCTCTGGGTGACTTTGAGCCAGATATAGCCCAAAGGATTGCATGCCTCAAGTGGCAATGGGCAGGACACATAGCGAGGAGAACAAACGGCCGTTGGGGCGGAAAGGTCCTCGATTGGAGGCCACGTACAGGAAGTCGCAGCCGTGGCAGGCCTCCTACAAGGTGGACCGACGATCTGGTGAAGATCGCGGGAATCCATTGGATGCGGGCGGCACAGGACCGATCTGTGTGGAGAACATTGGGGGAGGCCTATGTCCAGCAGTGGACGTCTATTGGCTGAAATGATGATGATGACATAGTTAGATGCCGAAAGTATAAGCATATTTATTTGGAATCCAGAATCTGTGCAATAAATGATCAAATAAGTTAACTCAGTGGATTTGCTTTTTTTGGTACAAATTTCCGAACAGATACGATCTAGCGATCTTCGAGAAAATAGCTTATCCCTCCCTTAACAGCCGGCAACGCTCTGTGATGCCTCATGAGTTGCCGAAGTCCATGGGCGGCGGTAATCATTTACCATCAGGTTAACCGTGTGCTCGTATGTTCGCCATAATGTAAAAATAACAATATTAAGCCATCTGTGGATAATCAATATGCTTATGATTTTCATGACTTTTACCCCCTCCGGCTCACTCATAGCCTTGTCTCGGCATGAATGGGCTGGCTTGGGTGGCGGCAATCGCTATCTAATCTGACCAACACGGATCCGTCTGCTCGTCTGCTACCATTTCAGCCAATAGACGTCTACTGCTGGACATAGGGCTCCCCCAATGTTCTCCACAGAGATCGGTCCTGTGCCGCTCTCACCCAATGGATTCCCGCAACCTTCACCAGATCGTTTGTCCACCTTGTGGGGGTCCTGTCACGGCTGCGTCTTCCAGTAAGTGGCCTCCACTCGAGAACCTTTCCGCCCCAACGGCCTTCTGTTCTCCTCGCTATGTGTCCTGCCCATTGCCACTTGAGACATGCAATCCTTTGAGCCATGTCTGTGACCTTAGTTCTCCTGCGGATCTCATCATATCTGATATGATCACGCAAAGAGATTCCGAGCACAGCTCTCTCCATTGCTCTCTGTGTGACTTTGAGCGTCCTTAATCGGATAGTCTGCCACCTATCACATAACAACTCTTCCATTTTTTAAATATGACGTCACCTATGGTAGACCCGGACTGCCTCTCCTCTCATGATACTGCAAAATGCACGCGAATGCAAAGAAGTGCACTAATGCAGATCAGACGAGCGCATGCAGCTCTCCGCTTTGCGGTCGCGTGGGCCGTGATGCAACGTTTCGTTGCACATGTGGTTACCATATTTAAAAGCTTGTCCTGATATTTCAGGATATTTTATTTTAAAATAATAATAATATAATCTTTATTATTATTATTTTAAAATAAATATAGATTCAGGATCCATAGCATTCATACAATAATAGAAAACGATTACTAAATTAAATTAAATTACAATATCACAATATTACTTACAAATACAATATGACAAAAATGCATCATACAGAAAATAAAAAAAAATAAAATTATCATTAAAAACGTACACACATGAATGTACATAAAGATATAATTACATTCAGGCGGACGTCAAGCGGCTGTATTCAGCCAGTGTCTATAAGTCTCTGTCGGAACCAATCTATCATACAATTTTGAAATTATCCTGTTCTCACACCCAGCAATCCTATCCAAAAACGACGCTATTCTATGTCTCATGTTCGAATTGAGTGTTTATTTCGGCGGATAGAAACATGCCCGAGGCACTACAGCAGCAGACCGTAGCCCCATTAGTTGCCTAAATGTGTTGTTGTATTGCACCCTAATGCGATCATGTGACTTCTGCGTATACTTTGTCCAGAGCTGGCAGGTATAAAATGATTGGCAGATTGGCATTGTGTGATAGGTAGAAGCCTGATCATAAATGATGTAGGGCACTCAGTAGGATACGTTTTTTATGTAGGACACCCGTCACATCAGTGGAGACACTACAGCGCTACAACGCTTTACTTCATTTATTTCCATCGTAACATAGCGTGTAATTCCCGGTTGCTTCCAAAGTGGTCGCTCTGAAGCCCGGAGTACACTTAGACCAAGATTAAGGATTTGGAGAGTCTGGTAATTACCATGAAGCGACTGCCGTGCTGGGCGTTGTTCTATCTCTATCGCATCCGTATAGAATCTGGGACAGGGCTGGTTGGATCTCTTTCACACTCTGTGACGTTTTTTTCCGAAAATGACACATTTCGTTTAAAGCGCCCTCTAGTCCCATGATACTACGCAAAATACTTTATTTCTATCAGTGAAGACCTGTTATTAGCTTTAAGACATTCATTGTAATTGCTACTGTATTAAGACAGCTGTTGGTCTTCCGAATAAAATAAAATAAAAAAATAAAATAGTTCAATACCTTTGGATTGACATTTCGACATTTATCACGTTCAAAAATAACCAATCACTTTGTGGACGGATCTCAGTCCTACAGTACGCCATTTAGCTTTTTTCACATGCGATAGTCCCCTTTACGACGAATGGGATGGCATGGTATGCTATACAACCTGTGCGAATAAAGAATGGGATCAGAAATGGCGGCGCATCTATTCACTTCTCGCTCGCACACCCACGAGTGCGAGTATAGACGCAAATAGTGTGCGAGCGAGAAGTGAATAGGTGCGCCGCCATTTCTGATCCTATTCTTTATCCGCACAGGTTGTACATTGGCACTGATATACTGTCCTGCAACCCTTATCAGTATTTTTCTTGAAAAGAGAGGGTTTAAGATAGGTCTGAAACACTTAAAAGTAATCAAAAATATACAATCAAACATAGAACCTACTCCTTTTTTGAAGTCGGAAAAAACTAAAAAGATATTTTCTCCGGCCTTTTGTAAATTTTCATTTGGTAACCCGAGTTGCATTTTAAACTCCACAGAGGAAAATATTACTACATTTTACGTGTCTACTTAAGCAACGTTAGTATTACATAGCGCATAATATGTGCATAAAAAGCTTTTAATAAAAGATGTAGGTATTTAAAAATAGCTTAAGTACATTTTGCAGATAAAGTAAGCTCAGTTGTAATTGAAACAGTTATTTACATTCAGACATTTACGACGACGATTTGACTCCGAGATAGGTAGCTCAAGCACTTGTGTTAATGATATCAGAATCAACAGTGGGATTACAAATGTACGTAAACATATAATACTTTTCTTTTGTAAATACAAACTTATAATACATAGAAAACACCCAGACCAATACAAACAGACATGTTCAAGTTCATGCACACAAATGTTTGTACTGTGCGAGGATCGAACCCGCAACCATTGGACCAAAGGCAGCGTTCACTACCACTGTTCTAAACGAGTCGTCAAAAATTTATTTATTTCTTTTTATTTATTTTATACACATTACAGATAACAATTACTGCTAATCTTAAACATACAATTAAAGGTTTTAATCTAGATTATAATACAAACATATGTGTAATTTTAGATAGTAGTACGAAAAATGTGAAACAAAAAAAAGAAAAACCGGCCAAGTGCGAGTCTTACTCGCCCATGAAGGGTTCCGTAGCAGCAAGTAAGATATATGGAAGGTAAATAGCGGTTTACGGTTTATAACGAATTAAAAAAAAAACTACTCACTATATCTAGTTCAAACCAATTTTCGTTGTTAGTTTTCATGATTATGTACATCATATATATATTTTTAGTTTTATTATTAATTTATTATAGAATCAGAGGGGGTGGACACAATTTACCACTTTGGGAGCGTCTCTTGCGCAAAGTATTGTGTTTAGAAAAAAAATATGTTAAAAATCTCAACATAATTGATTAATCTTTCGAGTTGTTATTCATAGAAGTCTAGTCTGTAACATCATCTATATTTGAAAAGAGTAACTACTGAGTTTCTTGCTGTTGTCTTCTCAGTAGAAATCGACATTCCGAACCAGCGGTAGATATTATGTACCTATTTTGACATTCATAAGTGTTCTGTGTGGACCTAAATTAAATAAGGAATAGCTAAATAAAGTTGAAAAGTTGAATGAAGAATTTTTTATCTTTATCTTTTATCTTACATGCCATTAGGGTAATTGTGGCGCAAAGTATGGCTATTCGAAAAATAAAAATAAATATTTGGGACACTTATTGTCCAGCTCAATATGTAAGGGCCCAAATAGCAATGTAAAATGAATAGGTGTATGGTAATGTTCCAACTATACAATCGAAGTTTGGTGTTCAAGCGTGACTGACTGAACTGGCTGACAATGAGAATGCTCCTCGAAACTAAATGTGGGAACAAGGGAGCTATTGTCCTCCTGTCTCTCATCATCATGATACGAGATCATTCATGAAACTATGTGCGACACAAGTTAGTTGTTAAAGTGACGGGTAGGACGCCCTAGCGACGACAATTGATTTAAATGTTAGCAACTAAATCGGATCTTTTTAACAATTTCGCTCCTGCCTCTCGGGAAGCACTTCTACTATATTTAATACTAAATACTTAACTTGAAATACCGCCACTTTATAGTATAAAAGTAGTGCGCAATTATTAAATAAATTGTATAAATGTTTGCCGAGAGACTAGAGGTTTTTTTTTATTTTTGTAATTAAAAGGCAATGATAGACACATCGTGGAAAGAATTACTTGATTCTCATTTAAACTACCTGAGATATCACAACTTTAAAATCACGTTATTTTGGGCAAACCCAAAACGCTCTATACAAATGGCGACTAAGATGTGACTTTACAAACAAGTATTTTGTATGAATTTCATTTAAATTTTGTATGGCAGCTATATCAAATGTTTCGTTCATGTCAATGGTTCTATTATATTAGTTGGTGCAAATTGTATGGGTTATTCAATGGCATTATTTTTTTTTTTAAATAATTTCATACTATTAAAATGGACTTGCCCATGAATCTTTGAATGACCATAAAATCGGTTAAACGTTATATTTTTAATGGAAAAATTTTGCTATTGGCACATATTTACCTATATTTTGATAAAATATTTATATTTTGTAAAATCTCGAGCTTAATTAATAGGGTAATTGATTAAGCTTAAGATGTTTATAATAGACAGTTCAGTAGCTAATAATTTAAATCGATTGGCGTCGCTAGTCAAGAGTACCCGTCGCCTTAAGTATAACTTTAATCGAGGTTTGTGTATAGTCAAAACTTCTCTAATTTATGGCACACTAGCGACCTGCCCCAGCTTCGCATGGGTGCATTTTTTTTTAATATAGTCTGTAGAGTCCCACTGCTGGGCAAAGACCTCCCCCAAGTCTCTCCATTCCTCCCTATCCAATGCCTTTACTTGCCATTCTTGGACATACGTATTGAAATCGTCACACCATCTTTTTTTGGGCCTGCCGCGTAGTCGACGTCCATCGGTCGGTTGCCATTGGGTGACGATTTTTGTCCATATTTCAGGGTTCATTCTGCATACATGGCCCGACACTCCCTTTTTAGCTTCGCAGTTTTTGACCCACATCCGTGATTCCCGTCTTGGAGCGTATGTCAGAGTTGCGCACTCTATTCGTATCTCATCTTTTGATACCCAGAATGCTACGCTCCATAGCTCTTTGGCAAATCCTGAGTTTGGACTTCTGATTTTCCGTCGACGACCAGGTATTGCGCACCGTAATTAAGGATGGGCAAAATGCAGACGTCGATGAGCTGATTCTACAATTCTTCTTTAAGGTGACGGGTAGGGCACACTAGCGACGTCAATCGATTTTATTTTTTGGCTACCGAACCGGATCTATTTTAAACAAATTTGGGGTTACAACCTCTAGGCAAAACACTCATACTACTTATTAAATATGTTGCACAAAATATGTTGGATTCAACGCGTACGCGAAAAATTGATTACCGCCAAAAGCGGTCATTTTTGGCGTGAATCAATTTTTCGCGTACAAAAACCGACCCAACATGTGTGCATGGTTATTTAAAAAATTGTTTAAAATAGATTCGGCTTAGTAGCTAAAAATTAAAATCGATTGGCGTCGCTAGTGTGCCCTACCCGCCACCTTAATGTGACGAATTTATGGAAGAAATTCTTAAATCTTCAAACATTTGAAATATGATAAAATAGCTGCTGAATTTCTTATGCTTATTTTGCACTAGGGGTGAGGTATCTTAGATTACTTACTTACTTAGATATATTCAGGTGATAAAACGTGTTTCATCGTTTCCACAAAACCACACTGAGTAACACTTACAAAACTTGACCCACATAAGATCCCGCAAAATGATCCATTTGAAAGAGACCACTGAAAAGTGTAGCCATTCACAATAGCCTCAGAAACCAACCTTCAATGAAACCCGGCCAAGACCCTTGCTCGGCGGTCTGAGAAATACCTCCTTTAAAAGGCTCGAAATGCTGTAGGTACGCGTTTCACAAGTAACAGTACTTTGATAAGCGTAAAATGTGGTTTAAAGGAAAACGGAATACTTTTTTAGAGTTACGTACGCAAAGGGTAAAAGGCGTGAAGCAGCGCCTGCGCTGTGTTTCGCCGTGTGAGTGAGGTTACTGGAGGCCCAATGAAGGGAAGGGTAAAAGGTTGGCAGCGCACTTGTGACTCCCCTGGTGTTGCGGGTGTCCATGGGCGGCGGAATTGTTTACCATCAGGTGATACGTCTGCTCGTCTGCCACCTCTCATATAAAAAATAAAAATAGACTGCGCCCGCAGCGTTACTCACGCAGTCTTTATTACAAAAGTCTTCATTCAAACTTTAAACTCGCGCAACTACCCCTTAGGGGTTGAAAGTTCACAAGTCACTTTTTTATTCAAAAACCTTGCCCAAACCACAGAATAAATATCCCAAACGTCAATTTTAAGTTTCTTACTTTATTAATTAGCAAACCCTCATAGATAGATAGATAAATACTCTTTATTGCACAACATACAAAACGTAAAGGCTAGGTATACAGAGATACAATTTCATTTTATTTATTACTAGCGGCCGCCCGCGACTCCGTCCGCGTGGAAAAGTAACTTTTTACCCCCCTTTCAACCCCTTACAACCCCCTTTTCGCAATAAAAAGTAGCCTATGTTCTTTCTCAGGGTCTAGATTATCTGTATACCAAATTTCATTTAAATCCGTTGAGTAGTTTTGGCGTGAAAGAGTAGCAGACAGACAGACAGACAGACAGACAGAGTTACTTTCGCATTTATAATATTAGTATGGATATCAATTTCAAATTGCATTTTAACCCTTCAAAGGGTGATTTTCCAAAAACGTTGAAGCGAATTTCAGTTTATTTTAAATTATACGTATAGGTACACATTTTCACATTCCAAACATCAAAGACGACGGACTAAACAAACTGCAATCCCTTTTTCACCCCCTTATGGGTTGATTTTTTTAAATTGTTTTTCATTTAATATTAGGAGCCCAAATAATGATTTTCCAGATTCTTACATTAAAATTTCTAACCCTCATACCTCGTTTCTCCCCCTATTTAACCCACTGTAAGGGTGATTATCCAAAAAACTTTTGTTGAATTATTTTTAATTTCCAAATATTCGGTAGTCTAAATACAATTTTTCACATTCCTAACATCAAAGATGGCGGGTTTTCATAAAAACTTCTAACCCTCTTTTACCCCCTTAAAGGTTGAATTTTTAAAAATCCCTTCTTAGTGCTCACTTTCACTATTAAAGGAACCCCCTGCCCAAATTTCAAGTTTCTAGGGTCAGTAGTTTGGGCCGTGGGTCCATTCTTAGTTACTTAGTCGCTCAGGTTCTTCTTTTATATACTCGTATATTATAGATTTGTAATCCCTCTGTTGTCTGATATTCGTAACACAAGTGCTTGAGCTACTTAGTACGGAATCAGGTCAATGTATCACTGGATAAGTTTACGTTTCATATTAAAACCTGCCTAGTGAAGAAAGATCACTATAGTGTACAGGACTATTTAAATGATAAGGATTCTTGGTCATGTTAATTGATTAATCTTTAAGTCTATTAACTTTCATAATTGTATTTTTTTCTCTTCTCAATAGGGTATTTGACTAAGCTCGAGATTTTACAAAATATAAATATTTTATCAAAATATAGGTAAATATGTGCCAATAGCAAAAATTCTCAATCAAAAATATAACGTCTAGCCGGTTTTATGGTCATTCAAAGATTCATGGGCAAGTCCATTTTAAAAATATGAAATTTAAAAAAAAATATTATACCATTGAATAACCCATATAATTTACACCAACTATTATAATGGAACCATTGACATAAACGAAACATTTGATATAGCTACCATACAAAATTCAAATGAAATGCATACAAAATACTTGCGTGTGACGTCACATCTCAGTAGCCATTTGTATGGAGCGTTTTGGGTTTGCCCAAAATAATGTGATTTTAAAGTTGTGATATCTCAGGTAGTTTAAATGAGAATCAAGTAATTCTTTCAACGATGTTTCTATCATTGAGAGGTCTTTTGATTACACAAATGAAAAAAAAATTAGTCAAATACCGTATTGATACTCTGTAACATTATCAATATTTGAAAAGAGTAACTACTGAGTTTCTTGCTGGTGTCTTCTGACTTATCCGTAGAAATCGACATTCCGAACCAGCGGTAGATATTGTTACCTATTTTGACATTCATAAGTGTTCTGTGTGGACATTTTTCATCTTTTTTTATTTTGTATGAATTAAAAACACATGCATTGCACGCTTAAAGTAATCTTAGTATATTTCGGTGTGAATGAAAAAGGCAGACGTACGATAGAGACACGCTACGGTATACTGCTAACGCATAGGTCAACGAACTCTTTGATATCAATGTCAGCTACTTTCTGTGTCTAATTATTTCGCGGCCCAAGTGCTTGTCGGATCACGCGCTATTTAGGGTTCCGTAATTGCCCTTGATATTGCGTCCAAAGCTGTCGCTGCTTAGAAGCCCTGGAAGATGTGGCGTCGGAGCCTGGCGACTATTGACTGAAAATTATGATGAAAATGGAGAATATGATTTTCGCAAAATACATCTTCGTCGTCGTATTACACCGCTTGAATTTATATACAACAGGTTCTAGTAAAGTTACCTAACTTTATTTTTATAGTTATTGCACTTTTAAAACTCTTGTAGGCGACTAAAGAATAAACAACGAAGCTAAGTCTTGTTTATTTATTTACTATACTTTGCTGCTTCGCAGTGAAGTGTGACACAAACTTTGAAATGGCATTGATTAGCATTAGGTAGACTTTGCGAAATGCGCCCACGTTAAAAAGTTCTACCTCTTAAGAAAGTGTCTAAGGACTTTATTCATAAACGTTCAATAAACATTTCTTAGCTAAAACGGTGTTATAGAGTAGTTTTGACGTTTGAAACAAAAGAAATCATACATTTTTTTTTGAAAAAAGAATGTAAACTACTTATACTCGAAACTGGAATTCAGGACCAAAAAAACTACGACAGATATGTCAGTGTCAAATCTATCAATGTCATTTATGTCTTTGTCAACTCAATTTTTCAGGTTTTTTCAACCTTTTTATTATATGCTTATTTTCTTAGTATAGACTGGCACAATTCATGATAAGGATTCTCTCAAAAAATAGAAACTTAATTACATCTTCATCTTCACCATCACTAATGTCAGAATCTCTGACTACGGAATCTGAGTCGGTCACTTGTAGAATAAAGTTTTCCACCACTCCAGTAATTAATTCGTCCAGATTTGCACAAGTTTTAGATTTAACGCGTTATTAGGCGAAAAAACTCGTAAGGAAAATTTTCAAGTGATATTTTGACAAAGTGGGTAGTCAACAGTTGAAGTCAGTCAAAGTTTCAGTCACTCAATAAATCGGGCGCGTTATCGACCTACGGATTCAGCCGAGACTACTCCAGGTTTTTAGACTCTCTTAGGTCCTAGAAAGTGGTTAACGTGACAACACACAACACACAATAGCATTGTTTAAAACGATTAAAATTCAAAGATTCCAATATTAATATCCCTTTGCGGCACCTCACTGCACGAAACAACAACACGTAAGTTCAATTGTTGTACCCACAGATCACCCCCATCTGTGTTTGTACCAAATGTTATTAACATCTGAAGTGGCACAAGCTCAATACCAGCTTTTTTACCAAACATTACAGATGATTAAGTTTTTATTAAAGTGTCTTATACTTATCTAAATTGAAGTCAATAAAATTACTTCTTTATATTAACGAAGTGAAAGCAGCCCACACTCGTAGAAGATGAAGATAAGATAAGAATGGAGTTCATTGACCTACGCGTTATCGTGACATATTTCTTCCGCTCCATTTCGATAGTCTAGCAAGATTTACATTTTTAATGCCCACTTTTGTAATTTTAATGTTTTGATAAATTTTTCGTTTGTGGTCTTAATTTTATTACAATCAGTAAAAATCTGTTGGTGGCGCTACTGAACCGTGAAAGGGCTTTAAGGCCACCGGCGCTGCCAGCGTACAATATCTAAATATCTATTTTATGCTTTAAGGCCACCGATATCTAGACAGAATATAATAAATGGGATTCCAGCGGGAATCCCTATCGGCAATCAATCAATCATATTTGGCATATGATTATTATCTACAGCGAGCGAAATATATTTTCCAACACGTTTTCGTGATAATTTCATGGAGGGATGAATTTTCTTTTCCATTTATTGCTGAGCTGGTAGGCTTACAGATGGACTTAGAGAACAATAGAGTAACTTACACAGTGTAAGTCTTTATAAAGTGCACATATCAAAATCAGGGAAACTATAACACCCTATTTTATCGACAAACACGAAAGAAAGTGTTTTTTTTTAAATTATGAGTGACCCTATTTAGATAAATCGTCATAATTTTTTAACTATCTGTGTTATCGCAGTGGAATAAATTTTGGGAATTCAGGTGCATCTACCTCCACGAGTGGCCCTAAGTCTGTCCTGAATCCAACTTCGGTTGGTATTATGCAGAAACGTTTACCGCGGGGCACGGTTTTTCCTGGGCAATGGTAGTAGTTCATTCGTGGATTGCTACCTGACAGCCGAAGGATACACACCCGACGAACTGGCCCTGGCGTGCGACTGCGCCGAAGCGCACTTCTACAGGGCCTACATTGTCGCGCCGAGGGTCTGAGGACCGGCGTCTTCGCGTCGTTCCCTGACGGTGCACTAAGGCCCGTGAAAGCGGGTTAAACCATCGCACAGCGGGGTTGCAGGCACCATTTTTGTCTTCGGACCTGGGGATGCTGTGTCCAGTTCCGACCTCGCGAGTTGCGTGGCGGTTTTCCGGCGGGGCACTTTGACGTCGGCATCCCACAGGATGGAGCGCCTTCGGGCGTAGCGGCCGCAAGGTCCACGTTTGGAGACCTGCAAGGTCACAGCCAGTGGATTGCGGTGGCAGGTCGGAGTTTTTGTGTCGCGGATTGTCCCGGCTCCGCAGCCAGCGGAGTTGGTTTCTGCTACGTGTTTATTGGAAGCCTGCGGGTTTGTCCCTAACTCGCACTGCACTGCAACCAGCAGTGTATGTGCGGGGAGGGGTACCCGCAGTCCTCTTCTCGGTGGTGCTTGCACTGCAGCCAGCAGTGTGGGTGCTATCCGGGAGGTTGAGCGGGAGAGAGGCCGAGTTGGCGCCCCCACCGGGCGACAGATAAAGCCTCCGTGGCAGTCCTTACCCCAGTCTGAGTGCCTCCTGGGCGAGGGATGGAAACGCCCCAGTGTTTTATTGGGTATGCCTCCGGACGGTCTCAGATCAGCTGAGATCCGGAGGAGAGGCGTTCTCAGCGTGCATAAGGTGCATTTTAGTGAAAATGCAGCAAATGACCCAATGGGGTCATAAAAAAAAGTGGAATAAATTTTGTGATGATGTCTAATAATAAGCCGTACCTACCATAAAGTAAAAATATCCAAGAAAATTAACCCAATAAATTTATAATTAAGTGAAACTTGAAGAAAATCTGTATTTTTTTTCATCATCTTTGCATTTATTTTACAATTTCAAATATTATTTTTTATTCTTTCCGTCGAAAAATGAGGTGTATTTCCCTGATTTTGATATGTGCACTTTATGAAGACTCACACCGTAGATAGGGGCATCAGTCATCTAGCCAGTGCTAGCGCCATCTGTAGGAAACCGACCAATACTCAACGGCTATGTAGTACGGCCACCTTCGAGAATCAGTCAGGGGGATTAAATAAAATATTAAAAATAATTTTATTTGCTGTATATTTTATCTGGAGCCCAATTCTCGGGATTTTGATATGAAAAAAACATGGCGGATATCACCTGAGAACCATACAAAAAACCTATGTTTTACTGATATATGTCTAGGGATTGCAATTGCTGGATCCAGCATCTTGCAATCCAGCTGGATCCAGCGCTTTTTTGAGCATGCTGGATCCAGCAGGCAGTGCTGGATCCAGCGATGCGGATCCGCATACGATTCGATTCCAATTATTTGCTTTTGAATTGCCTCCATTTTCAAAACAGCGCAGAGGGCGACGCGACAGAATCAAAGAACGGCGCCTCTCCGAAGTAACTGGTACGTTAGTGTACTTGAAAAATCTAAAAAAGTATGAAGAAAGCTGTTATAAAAGCCTGGCTATTATCCTGTACCAAAAAAGAATGCGATGCAGCAGGAGATGAAAACTCTGCTATAACGAGTGAATAAACAATAGATTGTAGAGCCGCCGGTGCGAGAAGATATTATGGATTTTATGGAGGAGGGTCTAGATAATGACGCAGAAGTGACAGAACCTTCGCCAATGACTTTGGAGCAGGAGCTTGAAAATTACGAAAAGGTATTAAAAAAAGAAATGAACATATATGAGACCGAAGGAGTGCTAGACGAAAATTTGTCTACGGTTCTTGAGTATTTGATGACCTTTAAGCCGACGAGTATAGAGGCCGAAAGGGCATTCTCAGCAGCCGGCTTCATATGCAGTTCTGTGCGAAGCCTACTGGGAGATGAGACATTCGATAAAATTTGTTTTCTAAGGTCTAATTTTCAAAGAGCTCAAAAAAAAGAAATGATCTCTTATTATTACCATACGTATAATGAAACCTGCCTAATTATTAAAGATTATTAGATAAAGAAGTGGATAGAGGATTATTTCGGAGCTTCTTCTGTTTGATTCAATAAGTGATTGATGATTTAAATTGTGTTATTATTAGTCCTTTTTGTAGTCCATTTTAAAATAATTTGTAAGACAGATTGTTTGCTACCGATAAGCCGGCCTAGTATTAAAAGTAAATGAAACAAGAGAATACTCAGAAACCTTATCTAAAATGTTATATGAGGTTAATATAATATTTTAACATATTGAGTAAGTCATTTCAATTGAAGTTGATTCTTTTGATGTAAAATGATTAAAAAAGCAAAGAAAACATTGATTATTATATGATATCACCAAATAAGTGAAATATTTCATAGATTTATCGTAAGAAGTAAAAATCAATAAAAAAGGCTCAAAAATGACGTATTTCTATTTTCGTTCTACATTTTGCTGGATCCGCGCTGGATCCAGCTGGATTTAGGTTAATCCAGCAAAAATCCAGCTGGATTGAAAACGCCGCTGGATTGCAATCCCTATATATGTCGTATGAAAAGAAATGTCACGAGCCAGAGAATTGGGCTCCTGGTATATTTCCCATACTTTTTAAAACTGCTAATGTGGGCTGGCGGCTTGAGCGGAAACACGCTTTACTAGCGCGATGTAAAAATGCATAGTGACATCTACCGTAACAACGCCGAACCATCTGCTTGATTGCTTTTTAAAGCTGCATCTGCTTTTTATAAGCTCCACCTAATGAAAACCGCTAGACTTTTTTCCCATACCAAGAAAATAAGTATAAGTGAAATGACCCACAGAACTGTATGAGAGAATATTATCAAGGTACTACAAGAGCGTTCTTTCGTATCCGAACCGAGAGCAAGAACGCGTCATCCATACCGGACGTCGTGGTTCGAATCTGAGCTTGCACCTCGGGGTTTTGCAAATCTATGTGCATATTTCTACCATTAGCTGGGCTATAGGAAAACATCGTAAGGAAACCTGCAAGTATTGCATAGTTGGTCAAAATTGTGAATATCTACATTATTTGAGAAAGATCTTGATTCTGAACGTGTAACCGCTATCCAGTTGGTCTGGTTCCCCTGACTAAGAGTTGCGAAGGTCGGCAGTCGCTTCATTCATTGCAATTAGCCGATTTCCCGATTCATGAATTACACGCTATAAGAAGAGGAGGGAAGCCACTGCGTTGGATCTCACACGCTCGTCCCAAGGATTTTCAAACTGATCAGTCCTGCTATGTCACCTGCATCCAAGGGATTTTCTTCACCAAGGTCTACATATGTCCACCACAGCTACGGCCCGGTTAGTACCGATTTCACTCAATGTCCTTTCTGCTGCAACTGACATCAATCCTCACTATAAATAGGGAATATTGCCTAGGGAATATTGCCACTTCAGGCTCAAAATCATAGACACAGAAATAGTGGCTCGGGTGACAGAATCAGAGTCAGAAAATTCTTTATTTGCATAGGCACAGCACTTACAAATCGTCATACATTTTAGTAATTTAAAACTATTTATAAGTACATATGCATAATTTATTTATTATGGTGACGTGTAGGGCACACTAGCGACGCCAATCGATTTTAATTTTTCTCTACTAAACCGGATCTATTTTAAACAACTTCGGGGTTACGACCACTCTGCAACCACGTATACCATTTATTAAATAACCATGCACAAATGTTGGATCCGTTTTTGAACGGGAAAAATTGATACACGCTAAAAGTGGCCGCTTTTGGCAGGGATTGTAACCCCGAAATCGTTTAAAATAGATACGGTTTAGTAGCTAAAAATTAAAATCGATCGGCGTCGCTAGTGTGCCCTACCCGTCACCTTAACTTGGAAATCGGTTATTGAATACTTGACTCGGCCATTGCATGAAAACACAACCGATTGCCAAGTTAATAACCGACTTGGTAACATAGATCTCACAACTTTTCACGGTAGAATAACTGACGAGCAGACGGATCACCTGATGGTACGCAATTCCGCCGCCCATGGACACCCGCACCACCAGTGGAGTCACAAGTGCGCTGCCAACCTTTTCCCTTTCCCCCCATTGGGCCTCCGGTAACCTCGCTCACACGGCGAAACACAGCGCAGGCGCTGCTTCACGCCGGTCGTCTGTGAGGCAGTGGTATCACTCCGGTCGAGCCGGCCCATTCATGCCTAAGCGTGGCTCTCCCACATTGCAACTGAGTGCGAGACTTGGATTTTGTGACAAGTTTTGTTTTTTATGGGATAAATGCTTTCTTGTTCTTAATCGCGAATGAATATTTAATCCAATTTAGCCAGTATTAATGTCCGCCCACAGGAAAAGTACGTTAACGAACAACATTGCTACCCAACTCAGAGTTGTCCGGAGTTTCTGGACGGCTGTCGGACGCCGAACAAATTGCCGTTGAATTGTTGTGCACAAGTTTGCTAATTAAAACGTAGCCATTCTTACGGTGCATGGATTCGATAGCTAGAGATATGTTTAAAATACTTTTTGGGGGGGAATACTTTTTTTTATGTCATAGTTGGCAGACGAGCAGACGGATCACCTGATGGTAAGCGATTGCCGTCGCCCATGGACACTCGCGACACCAGCAGAGTCAGAAATCTTTAAGCCCCCCTTTCCCTCGGATTGGGCCGGTACCCTCACTCACACACGGATTACACACACACTCGTAATTACACGGATTATAGCATAATAATGCTTGGGTAAGTAATTTAAAGTGTAGCTCGTTTAAATAATAAAACTAAATATACAGTCAGCATGAAAATGACCTTAGCATTCAAACCTACCAATTTTTTGAATCTGAGCATATGACAAAAATAACTTTTAGCATAAAAAAAATCTTACGGTGTTTCATTTGTTGTCATTTATTCTCGAACAATATGCACGTCGACATATTTAGTTTTATTATTTAAACGAGCTACACTTTAAATTACTTACCCAAGCATTATTATGCTATACTCCGTGTAACTATGAGTGTGTGTGTAATCCGTGTGTGAGTGAGGGTACCGGAGGCCCAATCCGAGGGAAAGGGGGGCTTAAAGATTCCTGACTCTGCTGGTGTCGCAGGTGACCATGGTTGGCGGCAATCGCTTACCATTAGGTGATCCATCTGCTCGTCTGCCACCTTTCACAAAAAAACCGAACAAACCAGTGCCGGTTTTACTTTACACTACAAATTGACATACAGTTGACTTTTGTCAAATGCTCAGATATTTTTGACAGGTTTGAACGCTAATTATTTTTTTTGCTGACTGTACCTACTGTTTATTACGTCGTCTGTATTTAATTTTAGGTATCAATGGTTAATTCCTTTAATGAAACATCTGACAAGAAAATTAAATAAAAATATTATTGTTCAAGTGAATTCAGTTCGAGTGCGATGCTGTTGTTGTAGGAAACTTTGTTTTACTTAATTAAATGGCAGATGATTATTCCCACGGTGGACAGAGTTGCAGGAATTACGAAGGTCTATTATTGTTTGCACATGGATGGAGAGCTTCGAAGTCTTAAGTGAAAGTTCTAAAATTGTCTGATGCTTATTTCTGTCTACTTATACTAAATATCAATTAATTAATTAATATAATATAAAATTCGAAGAACATCACACACATAGATGTATGTTAGGCTTAACCACTTGTGAGAATTATATTTATATTTCCTCTGTTGGCTGTATACATTCTGGGTAATGTATTATATTAGTCACAGATTAGTTTCAGCTTAGGTACGACTTAGGGACCTTCAAGAGAAGAGCACACTCTTTTTTAAAAATCCGGCAACACAACCGATCTCTCTGATTTCTTACAAAAAATAATTGAGCATTTGACAAAAGACAACTGTATGTTTGTATACGCCAAGGTACATTTTTATTTGTTGTTCTAGGACGAATGACAACAAATAAAAGTACACCCTACGGTGTTGTGCTAAAGTGCTAAGATATTTTTGAAGCTGACTGTACACCCAGACACTAAACAAACTCAAGTATTTATCATCACCATCAATTCGGCCAATAGGCACCCACTGCTGGACATACTCCTCCCCCAAAATTCTCCATACAGATCGGTCCTGCTGTGCCACCCGCATCCAAGGATTCCCCCGATCTTCACCATATGATTGGTCCACCTTGTGGTGGGCCAGCTACGGCAGCGACTTCCTGAACGCTGTCTCAATTCGAGGACCTTACCGCCCCAACGGCCGTCTGTTCTCTTTGCAATGTGCCTGATTGTCACTTGAGGCTTGCTATTTTTTGGGCTAGGTCCGCCAGCGAATTCCGCACATCGACATGCAGAGAGTGTTGGCATTACCGATGGAGTCCAGGTGGTGCTGCAGGCGATGGCAGTGCTAGAGCACTTAGTTCTTCTGCTGCTAAAGTGTTCATCACACGAATATATTTATAGTCGTTTGGCCCAAAGATCTTTTTGAAGCCAAATACAATTCACTTTGTATTGTGTCTGCTGTCTGGGCCTTCTTCTGCCCTTTCAGTCTTGAAGGTTGGCTGCCAGTTTCTTGCACTACTCTCTGTCTTTTGTTCTGGGCCTTTGGAAGTTATAGTAATAATGTCCTCCAACCGATTTCGGCTAAGGCGGCAAATCTCGTGAAGAAGCATCTCGCCGGCCAGTATGGCAGTCCCAATGGAGGTGATGCCTGACATCGCTTCCATTGTAATTGCAACGAGGGCTCTTTCTTACCATCAGGCTGAGGAGAGCCAATATACTGTGTACTAGATATGTGACTGACCGGATGGCGTAATTGGTAGTGACCCTACCTTTTACGCCAAAGGTCGTGGGTTCGATCCCCACCCTGGACAAACATTCGTGCGATGAACACTTACACACTACCACACACTTACACTTATTCTGGGTGTAATATATGTTCCTCTGTTGTCTGATATCTGCAACACAAGTGCTTAAGCTACTTAGTACGGAATCAGGTCAACGTATGAGATGTTGTGAGAAATTATTATTATTATTATTATATAAAAAGACTCAACGAGCAGCCACTTACGCAGGATATATTATAGTGCTCAAGTGTGTGCGCAAACACAAGTGCATTCTTTATTCCCTTGCCATCATGTTCCGATGGGACATCAGTGTGACACGACTGGAGAGGGATCGGGCGCGGGACCAATGGCTTATAGTGCTTTCCGAGTTAAGGGGGTACAAGATCGCTGCCAACTTTCAGACTCCGGGCTGACACTGAGAATTTCTTAACAGAAAAACTCAGGTACAATTTTTGTTCAGTCCCGGGGATCGAAATCGGGACCCCAAGCGCCGTTGCTTTAGAGTGCGACCCACTACCCACTGCGCTAACAAAGTTTCATGTCTCAAGACTCAGTCCGCGGGCCGTCCCGTGGACATGGACATCTAAACAAACTCCCACGCGTGGGACAATTTATTTCGAATTCCCGAAATTCACATGCGTCTGTCGTATCATTTATACACATAAAAGAGCTCTTTTCGTCACTATACGTTCATTTAATAATATGTTTTGTTATATTTGACGCAGTGTGACGTGTAGAGGCGAAGGTCATAAGGTGACTTAAGTTATTATATTGACCGTCCTTATCTAAAAAAAAATTCTGGGAAAAAAAACCGCCTACAAGCTTTTTAGTATCTCATTTTTTGGCAAAGTAATGAGACACTAAAAAGACCTTTTTAAAATTTGAGGGTTCTCATTTTTTTAGCAGCCTTCTTCCCCCTTCCACCCCCACCAAATAACTAAAAAAGTAATTGTGAGTACAGTATTAAAAGAGTTATCCTTTAACTCCTTACCGTTAAGGAATTGACTTTCCATCATCAGCAGAGCCACACAATTAATACAATTAGTCGTTAACACTGGTGCAGTTTTGAAAAGAGATACAAAAACATTACGTGTGCCTTTAAAATTTTAGGGTGGTCATTTTTCGGCAGATTTTCGGATTCCCGCAACCTTCACCAGATCGCCGGTCTACCTGTCATAGTTGCAACTGGCGTCTGTTCTCCTCGCTATGTGTCCTGCCCATTGCCACTTGAGGCATGCAATCCTTTGGGCTATGTCTGTGACCTTAGTTCTCCTGCGCATCTAATTATTTCTGATACGATCACGCAAGGAGACTCCGAGCATAGAGTTGAATTTGAGGTGCATGCTCTAGTCGAACTACTACTATTAAGGGAAGCCTCTACCATCGCTGAGTTCGTCTGCCAAATATCGCATAAAAAATTTGAAAGCTCGAATTTCCTCCCAATTTAATGTACTCGCCTATAAATTGGGTCATAAAGACAAGCATTGTGTGTACGGGGGAATGCCCTCACTACGCTTTGGCGCGGTGCCAGGCTCGACGATAATTGATTCAGATTTCAGAGTAAACGAATATCTTTCGCGGCCGTGTAGGCGCGTGGTTTCCCGATACGAGCAGTTTGTAGGGCTGGCGGGAAAGTAAACAGTAGTAGTTGACTTCAGGTAAGTCTATTTGCTGAGGTCTGTTTTTCCTCTCCATTATAATCTGGACATCTTTAAGGCGAGAGTGAACAGGCATCTTTTATGGAAACGCGTATCATCCTAGACATCATTGTCGCTTTCTATCAGGTGCGATTGAGGTCAAGCGTTAGCCTATGGTAAAAAAACATGTTTATGCTGACCTTTTATTTCAATAAGTTCATACAACATCTCAGAACATTGACCTTTGTTTTTCTTTTTTTTTGATTCCGTAAAGTAGCTTAAGCGCTTGTGTGACGCATATCAGACAACAGAGCAATTACAAATATAGTTGATATTTTGTAATAGCATTTTTTGAAATTTATTCTTCAGCAACGCATCTGAAAATTTCACATCGATACACGAATTACAAATATATACTTAAATGCACCTAATTATAACACATAGGCACTGAACAAATACAAGTGATGTGTGTGATGAACACGAATGTTTCTCCAGGATGGGGATGGAACCCACGACCATTTGGTAATGAGGCAGGGATCACTACCAAATGCGCCATCCGGGCAATCAAGAACCTTTGGATAGATTCTCACAAAATAGATCAATTATTGAAATGGTAGTGGTAGTAGTTAGCAATGGTAGCTCAGTAGATAAGAACGCGCCTTCCATACGGGAGGTCGTGGTTCGAATCCAAAGATACAATTTAGACTTTCCAAATCTTCGAAGGGAAACGTGAGGAAACCTGTACTTTCGGATAGTTTCTGAAATGTGTGTTCAGTTTGCCTGGTTCCCCTTTGAAAAGGATACAGAGGGTCAGGAGAAGAGAGCGCATTTAAAACAGCATGTGCTGTTATTGGCTGCCGCAGTGGCGCCATCCAGTGACATGTATTAAAACTAGCTGTCGGTATAGCAGCATCTGTTTACATGTTTACCATCTTTTAAAAGGGTTGCGAAGGTCAGACGGGCGTCGTCATCATCAACATCATCATTTCAGCCAATAGACGTCCACTGCTGGACATAAGCCTCCAATGTTCTCTACACATATCTTGTGCCGCCCGCATCTGAGACGGTAGTCGCTTCATTGTAATTACCAGACTTTGCAAATCCTGAATCATGGTCTAAGCGTACCCTAGGCATGGGCGTTTAAGCGTCAGTTTCGAAGCGCTCACACTCGTTGCTTCGGAATCCGGGGTACGCTTGCACCATAATAATTCCGGATTTGGTAAATCTCTTAATTACACCGAATTGACTGCCGTCTTCACAACCCTTAGACAAGGGAACCAGACCATCTGGGTCATGGTTCGTTTCTTCATTTGGCTTTTTCTACCACAATACAAAAGATGATGGATGAGATCTGCCAAGCGTTAGGGTGACGGGTAGGGCACACTAGCGACGACAATCGATTTTAATTTTTAGCAACTAAACCGGATTTATTTTAAACAATTTCGGGGTTACAACCTCTTGGCAAATACTACTTACATGACCATGCACAAATGTTGGGTCCAACGCGTACGCGAAAAATTGGTTCACGCTAAAAGTGACCGCTTTTGGCGGTAATCAATTTTTCGCGTACAAAAACGGACCCAACATTTGTGCATGGTTATTTAATAAATAGTATAAGTGTTTGCCGAGAGGTTGTAACCCCGAAATTGTTTAAAATATATCCGGTTTAGCAGCTAAACATTGATATCGCTTGGCGTCGCTAGTGTGCCCTACCCGTCACCTTAAGCTCTACGCGTTTCGCTTTCCTGCTGACGTCATTTCCACTATTGTCTGTAGAGCTAGAGCTGGTAAAAACAGATCCGAAATGTAAACAATCGTGGTTGAGCTGAGTTTATTGACCTCTCAGCAGTTTACTTGACTATCATCGGGAATCGGGAATCATAACAAAAAGATATTTGATGTGGGTACGTCGTTTATTACTATCAAAGGAGTGAAGAAGGTTTGACCTGTAAACTGCCGTATTGACATGAGTTCAGAAGTCTGTAACTTTAAATACCTACGTACGCAAATAGTTCGTTTTTCACGTCCGCCAAACATTAAAAACATTTTATTTATTTATTTAGAAAACTTGTTTCTTTTTTAATGCTGTCACACCAAAGTATACGTACACAAGCTAGATATCAAATTATAATTTTTTTACTCAAATAAACTGTCATTGAGTACGTCCATGTCAGGAAAATGCGTTAGCAAGTCGTTTATGTTCTTTATCTTCTTTTCTTTGACAAGAACTTAAGAAGTATAAAACTAAATAAATAAACGACCTTTTAACTACTCTGTCCACAGATGGCGATAAACAGAATTCAATTGACGGGGAGGCCTTTTTCCATCAGTGGTTGAATAAACATCAAAATGTTCTTAGCTTTTTAAACTACCAAAAATATTTGAGCATTTGACAAAAGACGAACTGTATGCCAGTATGCGCCAAAGTGCCTTCTCATTTATTGTTCGAAAAAAAAAACCGCCTTCACTAACCACGAACTAAAAAGATTTTACCGAAGTCTCTAGTCCTAATTCCTTGTTGAATAATTTAATGTTGTATTCAATTACAAGATAGTATTGGGCGCCGACTTCGGTAAAATCTTTTCTCGAGTGTACTGTTATAAAATGTTATTTGAGGTGTATAAAGTGTTAAAATTTAACTCCTTACGGTTGAGGAGTTGACCTTACACCATCAGCAGAAACACAAAATTAATACAATCAAGCGTAAATACTGGTGCAGTTTTGAAAAAAGGTATAAAAACATTACATGTCCCTATAAAATTTGAGTTTCCCTAAATTTTTCCAGGATTCCATCATCAGATCCCGATATCCTGATCATGGTACCCGGGACTATCTACTTTCTAACTAAAAAAGAATCATCTAAATCGGTTCATGAATGGCAAAATAATTGGCGAACTAAAAAAAAATATATATATATATTATTAGACATGTCGAATTAAGAACCTCTTTTTTTTAAGTCGGTTAAAAATGCGTTATCAAGTCGTTTTTGTTTTTATCTTCTTTTTTTTGACAAAAAAAAAAAGTATAACACCTAAATAAAAAAAAAGACGGTCCTAAAACCAGTTTACTCCTATGTACACAGATGGCGATAAACAGAAATCCATAGACGGAATCCGGGGAGGCTTTCGCCATTAGTGGTGTCAGTATCAAAATGTTGTTAGCGTTTAAATGTACCAAAAATATATGAGCATTTGACAAAAGACAACTATAGGTATGTTAATATACGACAAGGTGCATTTTCATTTATTGTTCGAAAAAAAAAACCGCCTTCACTAACCACGAACTAAAAAGATTTTACCGAAGTCTCTAGTCCTAATTCCTTGTTGAATAATTTAATGTTGTATTCAATTACAAGATAGTATTGGCGCCGACTTCGGTAAAATCTTTTCTCGAGTGTACTGTTATAAAATGTTATTTGAGGTGTATAAAGTGTTAAATTTAACTCCTTACGGTTGAGGAGTTGACCTTACACCATCAGCAGAAACACAAAATTAATACAATCAAGCGTAAATACTGGTGCAGTTTTGAAAAAAGGTATAAAAACATTACATGTCCCTATAAAATTTGAGTTTCCCTAAATTTTTCCAGGATTCCATCATCAGATCCCGATATCCTGATCATGGTACCCGGGACTATCTACTTTCTAACTAAAAAAGAATCATCTAAATCGGTTCATGAATGGCAAAATAATTGGCGAACAAAAAAAAATAATATATATATATATTATTATACATGTCGAATTGAGAACCTCTTTTTTTTGAAGTCGGTTAAAAATGTGTTATCAAGTCGTTTTTGTTTTTTATCTTCTTTTTTTTGACAAAAAAAAAAGTATAACACTTAATAAAAAAGACGGTCTTTAACCAGTTTAACTCCTATGTCCACAGATGGCGATAAACAGAAATCCATAGACGGAATCCGGGAGGCTTTCGCCCATTAGTGGTGTCAGTATCAAAATGTTGTTAGCGTTTAAATGTACCAAAAATATCTGAGCATTTGACAAAAGACAACTATAGGTATGTTAATATACGACAAGGTGCATTTTCATTTATTGTTCGAAATCAAAAGAAAGTACATCTTAAGGTATGTACATCTTAGGGTACGTACTGTGCTAAAAGTGTTTTTTGTCAAATGCTCAGATACTTTTGAACAGGTAGGTTTGAACATTGAAATCATTTCTGTGCGTCCTGTGAAAAGTGGTACAAGTCGACTTATATCGAATTTGATTCGATATAAGTCGACTTGTACCACTTTTTACATTTTCAGACGAAAAAATCCTCCATTTTACCGTCTGATCAGACCGAATAATAGAGGATTTTTTTGTGATGAAGTAGAAAGAAGAAAATCAAATTCGATATAAGTCGACTTGTATCACTTTTCACAGGACGCACAGATTTTAATGCAGTCTGTACAATATAGGCCATATAAAAAAGAGGAAAATTACTTATCCCTGTAAGGAAAACAAAAATTAATATTGGGCCTTCATGTATCAGAAGTTTGTTATTTCGTGCGCGTGGGCGGCGTAACAAGAGCTTATTACACCGTTTGGTCACGGTGAATTGAATCACGGAAGGAAGTATCATAATGCTCGTTATTTCGGCAGCGTTTGTTCCAAAAATGTTTTTGAATGGACCATATTAAAATGGTAAAAATTTCTATTTGAATTTTCGAAAGGTGTTTATTTTTATTATCAATCATTTTAATATTTAATACGTTAAATTATTATCTTAAATCATATACTAATTATTTATTTAACTCATGTTGTAAGATCTAATGTATTTTCTTTTTAATTTAGCTTTCAATCCCGATTTTTTTTATTGCTTAAAATAGGCAGACGAGCTTGCTGCCTGTCCAGATGGTAAACGATAACCGCCGCTTATAGACATCAACAATGCCGGAGCACAGTCATGCCGCTGCCTACCGTAAAAAACCGGCCAAGTACGTGTCGGACTCGCCCATGAAGGGTTCCGTAGCAGCAAGTAAGATATATGGAAGGTAAATTGTGGATGGACAGACATGACGAATCTATAAGGGTTCCGTTTTTTGCCATTTGGCTACGGAACCGTAAAAAGGACTCTTTTCAAACCTCTTTTAAAAAATATTGTAATCACACTCATTCTAAAATGATGTAAGTAACGTTCCTACATAGTAGATTCTAAAGTCATTTTGCAGTCGTCACCGTCACTCAAATTGTGGACACTCTACCAACTCACTAAGTACTTTCCTTAAACCTATTCTTGACACAACAAATAATAAATTAACGTGATTGAAAATTCACAAATGTGGAAACTTTATTCCCCATTAAGGTTCGTCCAAAATACCAAGCCACCGGTATTCTTCACTCTGTGAATAAGTAATTTAAAAAGGACGATTACGGCACCAGAGGGAAGTAAATATGATGCGTCTGCGGGTTTTTGCACGAGGCTTGCTCAAGAAATATCGTTAATTAGGTCTAGTAAAGAGCTCTCAAGGGTTAGCCTCGCGTACACAAGGAGATATAATGTTATTGGAAGGTAAGCCGTTTCGTAATACATGATACCCTCTGGAGATGCCAGTGCTCTAATAACTTTTTAACAGCGCTGTCATTCCATAACAAATCTGATAATTTCACAACATCACATATTGATCTGTCTCCAATATAGGTAGCTCAAGCACCTCTGTTACGGATATCAGAACCAACAGTGGGATTACAAATATATACATATAATACTTTTCTTTTGTAAATACATAGAAAACTCCAGAGCAATACAAACAGACATGTTCATGCACACAAATGTTGGTACTGAGCGCGGATTGAACCCGCACCGCAACCCTTGGACCAAAGGCAGCGTTCACTGCCACTGTTCCAAACGGTCGTCGTGATATTATACCATTATATTTATCTGCGGATAAAGATTAGGTCGAATCGGGTCTTAGTGTTACACACCCTGATGGTGATCTTACCATCATGTGTGCCGTCAACCCATTTGTCCGCTATAATGAATTTTCTGAATGATGAGACAACATTGTATGAAAGTTTGGCGATTAAAAAGAGTAACTGGCGAGTTTCTTGCCGGATCTTCTCGACCAGAAACAACTTTCCGAGCCGGTGGTAGAATCGCATTATGTTTATTTATTTCTTTCGTATATTTTATGTATCAACATATTTATGTATTAACATGTAAATTATACATAAGTACTTATAAATAGTTTAAGTCATTCAATGTATTACGATTTGTAAGTGCTGTGTACAAGCCTATGCAAATAAAGAATTATTTGATTTTGATTTTTTGATTTTGAATGTAAAAAAAAACAAACATACTGGATTTTTTGAAGACGCATCCAGAATATATGTAACACATGGTGATACATAAGACACAAGTACGATTGCTAAGGTGACATTACTGGGAATCGAACCCGGAACTTTTTGCAAACACTCTTCTTATCCCCTCTCGTTGGGGACTGCATAAGGGTCATTAATTAATGGACGGTAGGTGTTCCATTACCCAGTGACGTCATAGATAGCTACTCAGGATCACTTGTTAATCTACTCTGATCGTAACAACAGCTTAAAGTTCTAATAGCACTTGCTGTTCGCTCAAGTCACAAGTGCGCTACCAGCCTTAAAAACTCGCCTTATCCTATGATTGAGCCTCCGGTACCTCACTCACGCAGCGAAAAACAGCAGAGACGCTACTTCACGGCGGTTATCTGTGAGGCCGTGGTATAACTAAGGTGGAGCCGGCCGACAGAGTCGTTTCACGTGGTTTTTTTTCCTTAGTATAGGAAAAAAAATCAGCGTCCTTCGTTAGATGAAGCTGGTTAAAAGTAGACGGAGCTTGTAAAAAGCAATGAATACCTAGTTAATAAATAAATATATATATATTTTTTAATTTATTATCAAATAACATTACAAATTATACATGTACAATAATAAGACAGCACATTAAACCACAGAGGTTTGTCTTGTGCTATCGTGAGCTATGCTATATACAAACTTATATTCAATACGCGAATCATTTATTGAAAACCATATTTTGGGAATTAAAAGTGCAATTCGAGCGACACTAATAAATAAGTGTACAATATTTTATACAACTGTCCTAGCAATTGCTAAGACAGTATTCCCTTAGCTTAAGTTTAAAATTTGTAGGTGTCAAACTGTCCCGCAGATCCAATGGCAACTTGTTTATCAGGCGAGGAACTATGAAATGATTTCTGACTGATTCTCGAAGGTGGCCATTCTACATAGCCGTCGTTTTCCTCTAGATGGGGCTAGCACTGGCTACCCGACTGATGCCTCTATCTCAGTATATATAAGTTACTCTATGCCGTGGGTTGCCATATAGTAACTTATAACTTACACTTCATGGTGAAGCGCGACTCTGCCACGGTTAATAGCACTTGCTATTCCGGCCCGCAGTGGAACGCGATCCTGTTTAAGGGCCACTAATGGACGTTAAGTGTTCCATTACTCAGTGACGTCACAGGTAGTCATGATCAGCTGGTAATGCTGCAATTTTACGGTAAACCTATAAACTTGATATTTTTGTATATTGTTGGGACTATATGTGGCAGTACCTAAATATAGAATAGTTTCAGTATATAAAAGTACCCTGTGATAGTTTGCCGATAGTGCCGATCAAGTCGAGTCACGCTGTTGTCTCATCGGATTTAGCATGAACGGGCCGGCTCGACCGGAGTGATACCACTGCCTCACAGAAGACCGGCGTGAAGCAGCGCCTGCGTTTCGCCGTGTGAGTGAGGTTACCTGAGGCCCAATGGGGGCAAGGAGAAAAGTTTGGCAGCGCACTTGTGACTCCACTGGTGTTGCCATTGGACACCCGTCCATGGGCAGCGGAATAGCTTACCATCAGGTGATCCGTCTGCTCGTCTGCCACCTCTCATATAAAAAAAAACCTGATGGAAAGTAATCAACGCCGCCCATGAACATCCGCGAAATCAGACACATCGCTAATGTGTTGCCGGCCTTTTTAAAAAATAGTACGCTCTTCTCACTCCTGCAGCCAAACCGTTCCACAGAACAGTACGATGGCAGTATGAGACGATATGAGAGAGGGAACAGAAATGCATTTGTATTTAGACACACTTGAGCACTATAATTCGAGCCGTAAAGTCCTTGAGTGGAGACCGCGACTCGGTAAGCGTAGTGTAGGGCGCCCTGCGACAATATGGGATGATGACATTCGAAGGCTGGCTGGTGTGGGCTGGATGAGAGTGGCCGAAAATCGGGAGCAGTGGCGTGCATTAGGGGAGACCCATGTCCAGCAGTGTCCACTGCTAAACTAAACCCACACTCGTCCGAGTGTGGGTTTATGATGATAAGCACTATAATAAATCCTGCCTACGTGGCTGAACGATGGAATTGGCCGCCGTAGCAAAATTGGTTAGAGGATATTATTATTAAATATCACCGAACCAGTTCATTGCCAGATATTTATTACAGCGATGAGTGATTTACGACGCTTACGATATTAAACTCAGTTTTATGTCTGATACACTATAAAGTAATAACATATTTATGAGATACTAAATCTGATTGGATTATCTCGTTAGTCGTCGAGTTTTGGGAATGATTCATAATATGTTGTAGTTTATGTGGAAGTCACATTTTTTTTTCAATATGGCTCTACTCGAAGATAATTTGCTAATGTTAAGTTTTTTTTATTGCTTATAATAGGCAGACGAGCTTGCGGCCTATGTTTTCTTATCTTGAGTAACTTATTGAGAATAAGTTGATAGTGAACGGTCGAAATCAGTCAAAAGTCATAGTCACTCAATAAAACTCCGCTATTTTACGTTGTATAGACTTACGGATTCAGCGGATATCACTCTAAAAGCAATCGCGGGTTTTAAAACTCTATTAGGTTCAAACATGTTGTCACGAGACAACTCCCCCGACATACAATAGCAGTGCTTAAAACCAGGGGCGTAGCTACCGCCGTATCTGCCGTATCAATTATACGGGGCCCCCGGGCCACGGGGCCCCTAAAGTGTGTAAGGAAAAAAAATAAAACCTTTCTAATTTATTTAAGACAAAATTCTATAAAGCAATTACTTTTTTCCCGCCTTAAGCGTGCGTTCAAAAGTTAAATATAAATAAATAAATATATCACAACATCACATACATTGATCTAACTCCGAGATAGGTAGCTTAAGAACCTGTGTTACGGATATCAGAATCAACAGTGGGATTACAAATATATACATATAATACTTTTCTTTTGTAAATACATACTTATAATGCATAGGAAACACCCAGACCAATACAAACAAACATGTTCATGCACACAAATGTATGTACTGTGCGGGGATTGAACCCGCAACCCTTGGACCAAAGGCAGCGTTCACTACCACTGTTCCAAACGGGTCGTCAAAATGTTTTATTTGTAAAGTGGTTAAATTATGTATGTAAATAAATATAATTAAATGTTTCTTTTCATAATATTTTTTTTCTTTTGTGAAAAATCTTTACCCTCATATAAGGGCCTCCAAACATTTTTTTTATACGGGGCCCCGACAAGGCACGCTACGCCACTGCTTAAAACGATACATTCCAACGATTCTAATTATAAGGATCACTTTGCAGCACATCACTGCATAAATGAACACCAAATTTTTACACTAAAAACCACTAGACACTAATTTAAAACCTTTGAATTGCATCAGCCAACGCGGCTTGTTTTAGCCCTACCCACCGAATCCGACAGTCACATTATTAAGCTTATTAAAACATGAGCGAAATTCAAAAAAAATTAAAGCTTCCAACAAAAAATATTAAAAAGTATGAATTTATAAAGCTCAAAATTTGTTGAAACTGCCACATATCACATGAAAATAAAGGAGAATATATATATTTAAAATTTTCTGCAAAAAAAACCGCCTTCAAAAACCACGAACTAAAAAGTGTAAAATAATATTTTTAACACTTTATACACTTCAAATAACATTTTATAACAATACACTCGAGAAAAGGTTTTACCGAAGTCTGCACCTAATCCCTTTTGAATAATTGTATGTTGTATTAAATTACATAGTATTGGGCGCCGACTTCGGTTACACCTTTTCTCGTGTGTACTGTTAGAAAATGTTATTTGACGTGTATAAAATGTTAAAAATATTATTTTACACTTTTTAGTTCGTGATTTTTTTCACAGAACATTTTTATTTAGTCAGGGAGTTTGTTAAAGAGCTTGATTGACATGGTTTGGGTCCCGGTTGAGTAGAGTTTTAGATGCTATGTTGGTAATATTAATAAAAGGCCATATTAATTGGTTCAGCGCTCAAAGTGGAAACTATTGTGTTAAATGGGTCGTCAAATATGGAAGCACTAATCATAAATTAATTTTATGTATCACAATGAACTAAAATTAGGACAGTATGCATATTTCAGCACCTGTTTAAATATGACATGCGTTAATATTGTGTGGTAGGTCACATTATACAGTAGATTAAATAGATATCAACGACCAGGCTCTTTCCGACACGCTTGATCCTTTGTTATTGTGTAGAGATGTAGCATCGCTATGTGTCTTCTATCGCATCTACAATGGGGAGTGTTCCGAGGAGCTGTTTGGCCTTATTCCAGCTGCAAATTTTCACCATCGTACATCACGCCACAATTCCAAATTTCACCCACATCACTTGGATGGATTTTACTCCACCACAGTGCGCTTCTCACGCCACTTCCTACCGCGCGTAGTAAAACTATGGCATCAGCTACCAACGATGGTGTTTCCGAACAGATACGACCTGGTGATCTTCAAGAAAAGAGCTTATTCCTCCCTTAAGAGCCGGCAACGCATCTGTGATGCCCCGTGTGTCGCAGATGTCTATGGGCGGCGGTAATTCACTTACCATCAGGTGAGCCGTCTGCTCGTTTGTCTGCCATAATGTAAAAAAAAAACCTATTAATTAGATAAAACAACGATACACCGTCCACGATACAGTATAAAGGAGGGTACTCACTTGCCATGTAGCACGTAACGTAGCATGTAACGTATCCAACCTTCAAGTGAGTACGACTCGTCCACAGTCACATCGCGTATCTCCCCCGCACATACTGCGCGCCGCTTTGTGCTCGCAGCGATACCGCCACTCGACGGGCCGCTGCGATCTCCCCGCGAACCACACGCGCGAGCAGCTGCACGTGCCTGTACTCACTTGATACAGTATCTGATACTTTACATGACCATGCTACACGGCTAGATGAGTACTCTGTTTAAGGCGGTCTTAGCACTAGTAAAGAGTTATTCCTGACTGCCTCGTTGGCGCAGTGGGTAGTGCGTGGCACTTAAAAGCGACGGCTGCGCTTGGGGTCCCGCGTTCGATCCCCAGGTCGGGCCATAAACTGTACCTGATTTTTTTCTGTTAAGAAATTCTCAGTGTCAGCCTGGAGGCTGGAAGTTGACGGTCTTGTACCCCTGTGCCTCGGGAAGCACGATAAGCCGTTGATCCTGCGCCTGATCCCCCTCCGGTCGTGTCACACTGGTGTCCCATCGGAATATGAGGGTAAGAGAATAGAGAGTGCACTTGTGCTTACGCACAAACTTGAGTACTATAATATATCCTGCGTAAGTGGCTGATCGTTGAGATTGGCCGCCTTAGCCGAAATCGGTTGGAGGATATTATTATAGAGTTTTCCCAGACAAAGATTAGGTAATGGAGATAAACTGCATCACAGCTTTGTAGTGATAGGGCAGGGCTGTACAGAAATAATGTAATCAACAATTTAATTTGACCTATTTTGACATCGAACGTAGTAGATTTTCATGGTTATTTAATAAATATTATAAGTGTTTGCGGAGAGGTTGTAACCCCCAAAATTGTTTAAAATAGATCCGGTTTAGTAGCTAAAAATTGAAATCGAATGGCGTCACTAGTGTGCCCTATCCGTCACCTTATAAGTGATAAATACTTGTATCGTTTTTATACTGCATATTCTATGTTAAGTGAGTTTTCACGCGGACTACTTGTAGAGTCCATACCTGCGTTTTCATTAAGAGTGGTCCCGGCAGAATCCGCAAGTCAATATATATTAGGTTGTAGAAAAAGTTTCTTCGCATTTTTAAGAAAATTCAAAACATTTTTTAATATAGTTTATTAACATTTAACTAAAGTATGTATGTACCATTTTGTTCGATAACCTTTTGCCATCTTGTAGGCAGGGACACGATCCCATTGCTATAAAAATTTTGGGACCTTTCATCAAAATACCGCGACAAGTGGATTTGGCAGTCCTCTCGTGATGTTGACCTACACTGCCTAAAGAATTCTGAAGAGACCGAAACAGGTGGAAATCTGAAGGTGCAAGGTGAGGACTATACGGCGGATGCATTAACACCTCTCAGCCAAACTCTCTTAATTTTTGCTGGGTGGCTATAGATGTGTGTATAGCGTTATCATGATGAAACACTACACCCCTTCTATTGATCAATTCCGGCCGTTTCCTCTCAACTTCTTGTTTTAATCTCATAAGTTGGTCGCTGTAGAGTTCAGAATCGATAGTCATGCCTGGTGGTAACAGTTCATAATGAATAATGCCCTTCCAATCTCACCACGCACACAACATCACCTTATTGCGAGTTAACCAGGGTTTCGCCACAGTCTGTGAAGCCTGACCGGCATTTGACCACGACCTTTTTCGCACTTTCTTGTCGTATGTGATCAACTTTTCTTCACCAGTTATCAGCTTCTTCAAAAATGATTCGGTTTCGTTACGTCGTAATAAAGAAGCACTAATGAGTTCACGGTTCATTAGGTTTCTTTCAGTGAGCTCGTGAGGTACCCAAATATCGAGCTCTTTTGTGTACCCAACTCTTTTCAAATGCGCCAAAATTATTTTGTGGTCAATTCCCAGTTCTTCAGCTACGTCTTTACTACTGATATGTCGATATTTCTCTACTTTTACAAAAATGGCATCCATTTTATCCGTAATAGGGCGACCAGAGCGAGGTGCATCTTTGATATCAAAATTTCCGGATTGAAAACGCTTAAACCAAATTTGTGTTACTCTCACAGACACTGCACTAGGTCCATAAACATCGCAAATTGTTTTTGTCATTTCATCATCATTGCATTCATCGTTGCATTTTTACCTTTTTTGTAGTAAATTTTTAAAATGTATCGAATTTCTTCATTAGATTCACTCATTAGACAGTACAAAAAACAAATGAAAATCACACATTTTCCTAATTTGAATTTGGAATTATGTTCTTTAAAATTTTAACTTTCAATGATACCAAAACCAGCTACATACAAATACTATAGCCAAAGAGATTTTATTACAAGTTCATTCATACTATAATGCGCAAAGACTTTTTCCCCAACCTTTTACATTAACGCCGACGCTTAGACTTTGACTGACTTCGACAGGACTGCCTACATTTTCAATTGTTTCTCTTGACATTGGCACTAAGAAAACAGCTAAGAGTACATCTATACTATTAACATATAAAGAGGTAAATCCTACAGAGAGCGGCAACGAAAGGTAATCCAAAAACAGGAAACGTTTGCGCGATGTAATCAACACCTAGCGCCATCTATTAGTATAAAGTGGAACTAATGTCCCGAAGTGAAGTGAGAGCGGGCCACTCTAGTATCTAATGAAATAAGACTAAAACAAATATAGGTAAGTTGTTACTATACTTCTGTAACATTACTTGTTACAGAAATAAAGTAATAACTTAGATACGCCTCGTGCCGCTCTCAGACTGATTTTTATTAAAGTTGTCTTCTCAGGTTTCCAATTATAAAGAGTGGAGAAAAATATAACGAACTGGAACATTAAACAATGTAACAACATGTCACGCAGATTAGTAACACAGTTTATCATGTGAAATGTAGATCTTATTTCAAAGATATTTTATCGTTAAAATGGTTTTATGTGAAGCTATTTCTAGTTCAAAAAAGTGTGTATTAAATTTATTCGTAGAATAGGCCACCCTCACTCTTACCGAGGTGTCGTAAAAGGCGACTATGGTAAAGCTGCTGGCATGATCATCAGCACCCAGAGAAGGAAAACTCTGCATTTATATCAAAACCCTCGCCAACCCGTCTGCCAAGCGTGGTGAGTATGGCAATTACCCCTCATGTGATTGAGGGAGGCCCGTGCCCCAGCAGTGGGGACTTATATGGGATGATGATGATGATGAAATTTATTCACCATCACATTGATAAGACACCACACTAAGGGCCTATTCGACCAATATTTATACGTGGATAATTCTATGGTATGGTATGGTCTACGTCAGATTTGTATAAAATGACAGCGCTATACCATAGATTTAGTATCGGAATTAGATTGGTCGAATCGAACTGTCACCTTTGGGACAGTTCTGCCCGGTATAAGTTAGACGCTCTGGACTCAATTGAGCGACGTGCGAAGAGGCTTAACGGCGACGACGCACTTTTCGAAGCTGGCCTGCAGAGCCTGGACCAGCGTGTGGCATGCATCTCGGTCTTCTACCGGATTCGTTTCGGGGAGTGTGAGGAGGTTCTACATAATTTGATCCCCCCATCCCATTTTATCACTGGACGACAAGGCGCGGCGGTATGTCGTAGAACAGCCCCTTATCCGCACAAAGTGATTCACATTTATAATGCGCACGGCTAAGGAATGGAACTCCCTGCCGAGATCTGTCTTTCCTGACCACTATAATCTGGACATGTTTAAGGCAAGAGTGGACAGGCATCTTTTAGGCAAACGTGTATCATCCTAGACCTCATCGTCGCTTTCCGTCAGGTGCGATTGCGGTCAAGCGTTAGCCTATTGACCAAAAAAAAAAAATCGGCCCTAAGTAACTTTAGATATCAAACAACACAGGAAACACAATTATTATACTTAAATGCATAATTATGTTACACACAGATACTGAACAATTACAAAGGTGTATGTATGTTCTTCAATTTAATTATATCGTTATTTAAATAAAAAAAAAATCTGATAAGTAAGTGGCAGCCGAGCAGACGGATCACCTGACAGTAAGCGATTGGCACCCGGCAGATTGTTGTGGTCCCCGGCAGAGTGGAATAGGCCACCTCATTCTTACCGAGGTGTCGTAAAAGGCGACTAAGGTAAAGCTGCTGGCATGATCATCAGCACCAAGAGAAGGAAAACTCTGCTTTTATATCAAAACCCTCGCCAACCCGTCTGCCAAGCGTGGTGAGTATGGCAATTACCCCTCATGTGATTGAGGGAGGCCCGTGCCCCAGCAGTGGGGACTTATATGGGATGATGATGATGATGAAATTTATTCACCATCACATTGATAAGACACCACACTAAGGGCCTATTCGACCAATATTTATACGTGGATAATTCTATGGTATGGTATGGTCTACGTCAGATTTGTATAAAATGACGCGCTATACAATAGATTTAAGTATCGGAATTAGATTGGTCGAATCGAACTGTCACCTTTGGGACAGTCTGCCCGGTATAAGTTAGACGCTCTGGACTCAATTGAGCGACGTGCGAAGAGGCTTAACGGCGACGACGCACTTTTCGAAGCTGGCCTGCAGAGCCTGGACCAGCGTGTGGCATGCATCTCGGTCTTCTACCGGATTCGTTTCGGGGAGTGTGAGGAGGTTCTACATAATTTGATCCCCCCATCCCATTTTATCACCGGACGACAAGGCGCGGCGGTATGTCGTAGAACTACCCCTTATGCAAAAAGTGATTCACTTCCACATTTATAATGCGCACGGCTAAGGAATGGAACTCCCTGCCAAGGTCTGTATTTCCCGACCACTATAATCTGGACATGTTAAAGGCAAGAGTGGACAGGCATCTTTTAGGCAAACATGTATCATCCTAGACCTCATCGTCGCTTTCCGTCAGGTGCGATTGCGGTCAAGCTTTAGCCTATTGACCAAAAAAAAAATTGGCCCTAAGTAACTTTAGATATCAAACAACACAGGAAACACAATTATTATACTTAAATGCATAATTATGTTACACACAGATACTTAACAATTACAAAGGTGTATGTATGTTCTTCAATTTAATTATATCGTTATTTAAATAAATAAAAAATCTGATAAGTAAGTGGCAGCCGAGCAGACGGATCACCTGACAGTAAGCGATTGGCACCCGGCAGATTGGTGTGGTCCCCGGCAGAGTGGAATAGGCCACCCTCATTCTTACCGAGGTGTCGTAAAAGGCGACTAAGGTAAAGCTGCTGGTATGATCATCAGCACCAAGAGAAGGAAAACTCTGCTTTTATATCAAAACCCTCGCCAACCCGTCTGCCAAGCGTGGTGAGTATGGCAATTACCCCTCATGTGATTGAGGGAGGCCCGTGCACAGCAGTGGGGACTTAAATGGGCTGACGATGAAGCGATTGGCGCCGCCCATGGACATCCGCGACACCAGTGGAGTCACAAATGCGCTGCCAACCTTTAAACCCCCATTTCCCCCGGATCGGGCCTCCGGTAAACTCACTAACGCAGCACAGTGCTGCAGTGCTGCTTCACGCCAGTGTTCTGTGAGGCCGTGGTATCACTCCGGTCGAGCCGGCCCATTCATGCCGAAGCTCTCCCACATTCATGCCGAAGCGTGGCTCTCCCACATTCATGCCAAAGTATGGCTCTCCCAAATTCATGCTGAAGCGTGGCGCTCCCACGTCCCAATTAATTTAAATACAAAGATAGAACAGGGAAGAGCGGTCCCAAAACTCCCGAATGATTCGTTTCCATCCGCGTCGATTGAAGCTCTCTTCTATTATTCCTTGAGAGAATATTTCAAAGGGTACAAAAAGGTAGTCATGCTCCCGAGGCCTGTGCATTATTCTTTAAGTGCGCAGTCCCGTGTAAAATAATGCATTATTAAAGGACTGGTTTAATTATTCAAATGGCGTCTTTTATTGTTTGCCTGCTTTATTAATAAGAAAACCGGCGTGTCAGCAGCACTGTTTCGCTGCGTGAGTGGGGACACCGGAGGCCCAATCCGGGGGAAGGAAGGGCTTAAAGGTTGGCAGCGCATTTGTAACTCCACTAGTGTCGCGGGTGTTCATCGGCGGCGGCAGTCGTTTACCATCAGGCGATCCGTCTTCTCGTCTGCCACCTATGACATAAAAAAAAAGAAAAAAATATAAGCGGTGAGTGACTCTTACAGGAAGTCGCAGCCGTGGCAGGCCCCCCACAAGGTGGACCGACGATCTGGTGAAGGTCGCGGGAATCCATTGGATGCGGGCGGCACAGGGCCGATCTGTGTGGAGAACATTGGGGGAGCCTATGTCCAGCAGTGGACGTCTATTGGCTGAAATGTTGATGATGATGATGAGTGACTCTTAGATGACAATAAAGTGGCAATGATTTTAGATAGTTGCGTCATATTGTATTGTGTTCTTGACCTAGATGATCTATGAAAAATACAGTTTTTGTATTGATGGTTGTATCATCATCAGCCCATTTAAGTCCCCACTGCTGGGGCACGGGCCTCCCTCAATCACATGAGGGGTAATTGCCATACTCACCACGCTTGGCAGACGGGTTGGCGAGGGTTTTGATATAAATACAGAGTTTTCCTTCTCTGGGTGCTGATGATCGTGCCAGCAGCTTTACCTTAGTCGCCTTTTACGACACCTCGGTAAAAGTGAGGGTGGCCTACTCTACTCTGCCTGGTTGTATAAAACTCAAACTCAAGCGCACCATTAGTGTTGCAAACGCTTACTATCAGGTAATCCGTTTGCCATACAATCACATAAACAATTATCACATAAAATGTATTATTAGATTAAGATTCTTTTTAACATTTTACTGAGTATTAGTTAGCTTTGGAAACTGTTAAGTACTATTAACTATAAATTAGTTTAAAATGTAAATGTTTCCTTAAATAAAATAAATAATTATATATTACTTAAACGGCGCCAGTACATTATGGTCTCGTGCTACGGCAAAGCACCGTAGCCTCGTAGCACGTGTAGCGCCTGACGTCTGTCTACGACGTAGCACGCGGACAATGCCCTTCTGCCAGAAGTGTTTTGTACTTTTTATAGTTTCAAACATTATTATTGTTAGAATCTGGCGTTGACAAGTGTGTAACTATTTTATTTACTACACTGCTAACTTCGTACCGTTTTATGATATTTCAATTAAAATATTAATAAAGTCTGGTATCTGGGCAAATACAAAGCCAACAATTGACAGATCATCAAAATCGGTTAGACTATTCTTGATGTATAAAAGTTGTAACTGACACTGACTTTGTTTTGTACATTTAAAAGTGGTACAGTGGTTACAGTTTAAAAGTTTTTTTTTAATAATAATTCTTACATCTCATACGTTGACCTGATTCCGTACTAAGTAGCTTAAGCACTTGTATTACAGATATCAGACAACAGAGGAACACAAATACATACTTAAATACATATATTACACCTAGACACCGAACAAACACAAGTGTTCATCGCACGAATGTTTGTCCAGGGTGGAGATCGAACCCACGACCTTTGGCGCAAGAGGTAGGGTCACTACCAATTGCGCCATCCGGTCAGTCAAATAGTATTTAATTGGTCTAGACCTCATTCGACCAATCTTAATCCGATACTAAATCTATGGTATAGCGTTGCCATTCTATACAAATCTGACGTTATACCCTGCATTGAACTACAGAAAAAGATTGGTCCAATCGAACATTAAAATGTCATTTGTAGGTTTAAAACATTTAAAATACTAATTTACGATTATTGTTAGTTTCCAATCATGCACTCCGTACCATTATTTTATAACTTTCTAATTCGTAAAAGTAGGTTCTCCAGACTGACATTTCTTTGAAAAACTATATTCACCCTTTTTTATATTAGACTTGAAATGTTCCCTGCACGTCCAGTTGCGATGACAATGCAATGTTTCCAAACCACTGAGTCGATTTGGACGAGTAGAAAGAACGGTAACGGCCAAAGTGAAGTAGCGTGGCTATAGCTACTCGTAGCAAGTCTGCCTCGAACTACGAATATTGCTACGCCGTAGATTGGTTCGTAGCTGTCAATAACTGATTTATTAGAATGTATACATGATAATGTAGAATGTATACATCGGTGATACTAGAGAAAAATGCTCGGCATATCATGGACAGGAGTTCCGCACCAACGTGTCCATACTCCAGAAACTCGGCATCACAAAGCGTCTATAAATCATAGTACAGACGCGCATACTGCAGTACTTTGGTCACGACTCTAGGCGTGGTAACGACTCGATAGAGCGGCTGGTCGTTCAGGGAAGGATAGAGGGAACCAGATCACGCGGCAGATCACTGATGCGCTGGACTGATCAAGTGAAATCTGCAATAGGAAAGCCCGTGTCAGATTGTGCCAGACAGTCTGTAAACGGAGGGAGATGGCGAGAGATCGTGAAGAAAGCTGTGTCCGCCTCTAACACCAACGAGGACGCCTCAACGTGATCGCGACCGCTCTGGTAAGAGCGTACCGACAGAGAAGAAGATACATACCTACTTTGAGTTTTTCAAATTTATATTTACAATTTATTTATATATCGGTTTGTTCCAACTTTCGGTACCTCGGGTCTCTGGTACAGGGCGATGGTGAAATTGACAGGGAAGTTAAGCATCGAATAAACTCAGCATGGATGAAATGGCGACAGGTCACGGCAACAACATGCGATCCACGGATGCCTCTAAAATTGAAGGGCAAAATTTACAAATCCGTCATTAGACCTGTTGCTATGTATGGATCAGAATGCTGGGCCGTTAAGAAGACGGATGAAAGACGATTGCATGCGACAGAGATGAGAATGTTAAGATGAATGTGTGGAGTGACGAGAATGGACAAGATAAGGAATGAATATATTAGAGGAAGTATGAAAGTGGCCCCCATCATTGATAAATTGAAGGCAAATCGTCTTTCCTGGTATGGCCATGTAAGGAGAAGAGGAGAAGAACATGTTGCCAAAAAAGTAATGGGTTTAAACGTAAGTGGGTGGAGGAACAGAGGACGGCCGAAAAAGAGATGGATGGATTGTGTGAAGAATGACATGATGGAATAAGAGGTGGATGATTCGATGACGAATGACAGGGACGTATGGAAAAGGAAAACATACTGCGCCGACCCCAGATAGCCTGGGAAAAGGGCAGGAGGATGATGATGATTGGACGAGTAGAAAGAATAGTAACGGCCAAAGTGAAGTAGCGTGGCTATACTCGTAGCATGTTGACATCCAACTACGAATATTGCTACGTCGTAGTAGTTCGTAGCTATCGATAACTGTTTTATTAGAATCTATACTTTGAGTTTTCTTTTTGAATTTATTTTTAGTGGGTTTATTTGATATTATTTTGTATCGATACCCATTAATGGGCGCGGAAGGCGTGTTAAATACATATAATTTAAACAAGCCACAGGTGGTTCGTCCCGGTGTAATTTTTCTTTAAAGTTTATTCGTTTAGGTTTTTGGGATTGTATTTAAACCCATGCTTTGCAAAGCACGTCAAACCATATCCGCGGGTAATTATAATCATGTAACCGACTTTGGAAGGCTCTGTGTGGTGCTAAACGCACACACATCAATAAAATAAAATAAATATTTTTTTTTATCTCAAATATTGAGTTTTACTTTTATAAAATACAATATTTAAGATAATAAATTGGAATTGAACGTATAACCGTGATCCAGTTAGTCTGGTTTCCTGTTATAGGTTTGCGAAGGTCAGACGGCATTTACTTCATTGTAATTATAAGAATTCCCGAATCCTGGATCATGATCCAATGTGTTTCGCTGCGTGGGGGGTACCGGAGGCCCAATCCGGGCAAAAGGGGGGTTTAATGGTTGGCAGCGTATTTGTGACTCTACTGGTGTCGCGGGTGTCCATAGGCGGTGGCTATCGCTTACCATCAGGTGATCCATCTGCTCGTCTGCCACCAATCAAATAAAAAAATGGTCCAATCGTGAACCTGAAACCTGGGCTCCTTAGAATGCCGCCGGATCAGAAGGAACCGACGTCGGCACCGTTGGTCGGCGCCGCCTTATGCACACCCGGCCGCTGGGAGTCGGCCGGGTAGTGTGGGGCTCTCCCCTGGGGTGCTCCTAGGGGCATACCCACTAAACTCTCTGCGACAGTTTCCATCCCTCGCCCGGGAGAAACTCTCAGAGCGGGAACGCGGGCTATAGGACGAACCTTGCCACCGCGAGCCCGCTCAGGGCGAAAGAGGCTCGCCAGTACGGCCTCTTACCACACTCCGGTCCAACGGACCTAGGGCCTCTCCCACGGCCCACCAAACACCGCCCCCCGAATGGTGCCCACACTGCTGGCTGCAGTGCAAACACCACCGGGAGGAGGACTGCGAGTACCCTTCCCCACCCATACACTGCTGGCTGCAGTGCAGAGTGGGTTGGGGAAATAAAACCCACAGGCTTCAAAACGAAAAACGCCGCAAAACCCAACTCCGCTGGATGCGGAGCCGAGAAAATTGGCACCACCGGTCGACATTGAGCCATCCTGGCTAGACGACCCAACGCCGGACCTCCAGCACATGGCCTTACGGCCGCTGAGCCCGAAGGCTCTCCACCCAGTGGGGCCCACGTCGAAAACGCTATCACGCGTAGCGTGACGCCGGACAGGGCCCCGGTCCCAGAACAAAAAAGGCCACAGGAGAGGGGTTTCCGATGCCCCAAACCGTGAGGCTGGTCCTAGGCCCCGGGGGGGCTCAACTGGGGGTCGACAGAACGACTCCAGGAGCCCTCCCGTGTGTGTGCAGCTGTTAGCCGTCGAGTAGCAATGGGCGATGCCGATTACTACCCGCCGTTGCCCAGGGACGCCAGGACCCTTTCGGTAGCAGCTCCAAACAGAGCAAAAATACTACTGAAAGGGCCACACGAGGAAAACCTGGGCTCCTAAGTGAGCACTTTGAACGCAACTGGGAATTATAAGCTAAGACGAGCGCTGTAGAAGGTATACTGTAAAAGACCAGTATTATTAATATTATTTATCTGTGTATTGTCGGCAGCCCGTGGTCAAGGAGGGGTACCTGATGAAGCAGACGCGCAGCTTCCAGCGCTGGCAACGCCGGTACTTTAGGCTGCGCGGGCGCACGTTATACTACGCCAAGGAGAAAGACGTGAGTCTATTATTTAGTAATCGTCAGTGTGACGTTACTAGCCACAGATAGGTAGATAGATAGGGGTTCAATGAAAAGCACTAATTAAATAGGTACTTCCTTTATTCTTCGCCCTCCTAACCACACTTCCGGTCACCGCGTGCGTAGGTAGAAATGATTGACTGGCCTTATAATTAGGGAAAGGGCTGGACACCGTGAACACCTCCTCTTCGGAGACTTCCAGGACGTAACCAAGCAACGTAGTCGTCGTCAGCTCGGTGGTGGTAGACTTCGAGCATAGATTTGAAACCTGGAATCCGCCGAAATTCCACGGGTCAGAAGATGTCCAAATAAAGCCCGTTGTGCCAATGCCGATGAAGCTAGGTCAGTCTTCTACATTTCTAGATTTACTTTTCACACTATCGGCGGCACAACGGAATAATTCGATCTCAAGAGATAGCTGATAAGAATTACGTAATTAAAATTGCAACTCACCCCAGCGGGTTATTCCGTTCACATAAACTGTTTAGATAGTGAATACTACACTCGTAATTATCAATTTAGTTAAAAGATATAGGTTTAAACAAGAAGATTTTGAAAACGGTGTCAACAGCGTATGCAGTTTTTTAACGAGTAATGCACGTCGGGTCGCGCTGTGAATGATGCGTGTAGGCATGATCTTTGCTCCCGAAACCAGTTCTACGGTGTTAGGGGTCCGCATCGGCGTTGCATACAGAATTCGCGTGAGTAAAAACCTTTGCAGCTAATGCATTAAATTAGGTATTTTTAGACTGTTCCGTATAGAAATACTTTTTGTTTTGTTTTATTATAGTGTTTCTTATTGTATACCTATTTATTTATGTTATAGAATGTAATTTAGTTTAATTAGTTATATTGTTATTATTAATATTAGGTTAAGTTTTAAAATAATTTATTTTAGTATTTAATTGAGTTTTATTTTATCTTAGTTTTAAGTACCTATTTACCTATTTCTAATGTTTGTGACTTACGCACCACGTGACATCAGCTTTTTTCAAGTCTAGGGCTCGGTGTGAAGCCAATAATTGCAAGTGCACCAATAATTATTTTGCTTGTAGTATTGCCTTTTTAGTTCCACTAGCTATGTAAGAATAAGATAATAAATAGATAGATATACTTTATTGCACAAAACACACCACTTAAAAAACTAGGCATTATAGAAAATTTTAATGTACAATCTCGGCGGTCTTATCGCTGGAAGCGAAAAAATTGTTAGCTAGTAGAGATAGTTCACGAGGACGCGCCCCACCACTTTTGGGCAAGGGCGCAAATTAATAATTTAAATCATCTGAACACTTCTCACAAAAAAAATAATTCAAGTAGAGCATCTTTTCAGTTACCCCGTGACGTTATGTCAATTTATCATAGTGTGCGTGAGCACTCGTTGCTAATTTGTAAGCGATAATGAGAAAGGGTGGGGCGCGTTTTCGTGGATTGAACTATCTGTAAACCAGACTTGTATATTATGTTTAACTATTTCGGAGCTCCAGGTTTTCGGCAAACGACAATTCAATATTTTGATTGGTAAAATAGCCACCCGGAATATGGTAGATGTTGCTCTGATACCCGCCTGAAGACCAGGTGAAATTTTTGGTTTGTTTTTGATATTGTTTGCTAGAGACCTGCGGAGGTCAGTTCGCCACCCGCGACCCCTACGAACGAGTCGAAACAGCAAGATGGCTGTTTGAAATTAGTAACAAAACTATTATAAATATTGTTGAGACTATCGCCAGCTCAAGTCGAATCAAGCACTTACAAATTTCGTCGGGTTAGTAACGCGTTCTGTGGTCTAATTGGTAGAACATTCACCCGGAGTGTGAAAGGTGTGGGTTCGAGTCCCGCCTGAACACGAGATGAAATGTTTAAGTGTGTTATGTACTTAAGTAACAAAACTGTTTGTCAACGCAAAAAAAAGTTAATACAGAATTAAAGTTCAAGTATTTAAGTTCAAAGTACTCAAAATTAAATAATTTATACCTATCTAGTAAATTAGAAATTAGACCGACCTAGTTGGAAGCTCTTATTATCGGAGGCGAAGATTCACTATGGGTCGCTGCGCCAGTTACTTAGTTATCTAGTTAGCTATCTAGAAAATTACAGGCGTCTCAGAAATCCATTTCGGCATGTCATCGTTATCTGGGATATGCGTTCCACTAGCAGGATACTAGGCGAAGACTGCGTTACCATCCCTATATGGTTGAAGTTCCAGCCATCCGTACTAAGCTACGCAAACTCCTATCTATTTGGAACAGCTAAGGAGTGGAACTCGTTGTCCGCCGTTGTATTTTCTAAACAATATAACCAAAGTCATCGACATTGCTCACCGGATTAGCAAGCTTATGTGGCAGTGGGCTGACCATATTAGCCGCAGAACTGACAACCGATGGGGTCAACGAGTTCTAGAGTGGAGGCCGCGTCTTGACAAACGTAATTTAGGGCGCCCTCTAGCTAGGTGGAGGGACGATCTGCGCAGGATGGCTGGCAAGAGCTGGATGCGAGAAGCCATGGATAGATCACGGTGGCGAACAATTCGAGAGGCCTACGTCCAGCAGTGGACTGCGATAGGCTGATGATGATGATAACTTGGGCTATTTTAACGCAATAGTGAATAGGGTTATCACGGGAAAGCATGACCCACCTAAGACCTAATCTTCATTTAACATCAGGTATTGAGGTCAAATTCTTGTCTGGTGTAGCATAAAACGGAAACGTCATGGTTTATATATGCATAGTTATAAATTGTTGATAGAAACGTGCCACAAACGAGTACACGTGCTTAACCGCCCGCTATCAGCGGCTTTATTCCGCCATAAAACTTAATTACGCCGGAAAGTTTACAGCTTTAAATTCGACATTCAATAATTACGCCCCTTTTATAAAATTCAAGGAGTATTTTTAGAAGTTCAAAGATCTAGACAGTAAAAAGATTATTTAACTTGAGCGGAGCTAGCAGCTAAGGTGACAATGAGCAGCAATCGAGTTACTCTCACTTGAGTAAAATGAAGTTGGCATTTAGTTGATGTAAATATCTCTTATTTTAGCTGAGGACTCTAATGCAACGAACGCTCTGAACTGAACGTGTTATACAGTTCAAACATGGACTAATAATGATGAATCTAATTGGAACCATAGACTATGGTTCCAATTAGATTCATCACCATCATTTCAGCTAATAGACGTCCACTGCTCAAGATAGGCCTCCTCCAATGTTCTCCACACAGATCGGTCCTGTGCCGCCCGCATTCAACGGATTACCACGCTCTTCACCAGATCGTCGGTCCACCTTGTGGGGGGGCTGCCACGGCTGCGACTTCCTGTACGTGGCCTCCACTCGAAATTCCAATTAGATTACGCGAGTGTAACTCACAATATTTTTTTATTCGGGCATGCGCCTCAATGAAAACAAATATTCTGTTATAATGACTCACCTTAGCCTAATGGTAAGCAAAGGAAGAGCCTCCGTTGCAATCCGGCTCGAAGGACCAAAATTGTTTGATATTGATACAAATAAAAATAGATTCGCAATGTGTATTTAACTGAATTTATTAGTATTTTACAAATGAAGACTCAATAATTTCCTTACAAAAATTTGACGTCTCACAAAGGGACCTTCAAATCCTAGCAATAGATGTCGCTCTATACTTTTAGATGGACGATGAAATTAAACCACGAAAGTGGTTATGAATATTGATACTTTGTTTCCCCATTTTAATATATTTCCAACAATCGCTTAACTAATTGCATTACTCCGGAAAGCGATGGAACCAATAGGTTTCAATCTGGGACGACCTAGTTTTGGACATCACGCAAATTGAACTGTCGACGTGGTTAAGGAAAGATAAATTGTTTTTAGTATATAACAGTATCTTTATTTTAATGTTCGGAGCGTCAGCGCGTGCAAGAGAAGCTTCCGAAGTTTTGTTGTGACCGAATTTCTACTGAAAACTAGGAATTATTAGATATAAAAGGTTAATAAAATTATATGGAATAATTCTGCGCTCCACCGAGGCAGTCAGAATAATATAAAATAATTTTGATTGCCTTGGTGACGCACTGCGTCGGGCCAAAAATTTGTACCCATTTTTTTGGTAAGAAATTCTTAGTGTTAGCCCGGAGTCGAAGTCGGCGAACATGTTCCCCTGTGCCTCGGAAAGCACCTCAAGCCGTTGGTCCTGCGCCCAAACCCTCTCCGGTTGTGTCATGCTGGTGTCCCATCGGAATATGAGGGTAAAGGAATAAAGAGTGCATTTGTGTTTGCGCACACTCTTGAGCAGTATAATATATCCGGCGTACGTGGGTGATCGTTGAGATTGGCCGCCATAATCGGTTGGAGGACCATGTGATATTAGATATAAATGGGAAAGTGTATGTGTCTGTTGGTTTGCATGCTCTTCATCTCTTCTCATTACACATAATCATACCAGGATAAACGATTACTCTTAAGTTTGTCATTCCTTATCTTAACCATTCTCGTCACGCCACACATCCACCTTAACATTCTCTTTACTGGCGCAAGCAGTCTTATTTCATTCGTCTTCTTAACTGTTTCTGATTCTGATCCATAGAGCACATCATCCTCCTGCCCTTTTCCCAGGTTATCTGGGCTTGGCGCAATATGTCTTCCATACGTCCCTGTCAATCGTCATCGAATCATCCACCCCGTTTCCCATCACGTCATTCTTCACACAATCCACCTATCTATCCGGATAGCGCAATGGACAACATTTCATATTTTTAACATGTCGATATTGTTTTTTTATATGAAAAAAGACATAAAATGAACGGACCCATATTTTTTCTTTTTTCAAAATTTGTCCATTTTCATGCATAAAATAATTATTAAAATTCTTTATATTCTAAATAGACGTAAGCGCCAAATGACGTCATCGGACGGCTGAATACAGCGATATTCCTTTGCTTATCATTGTTTTAATAAAAAAAAGGTACTACTGTCAAAGGTAAATAATACTAGTGTCAACATTGTCAACGTCATTCATTCATTCAACGTTGACAAGTTGTCTTTTTTTTGACAGTTGTATGTCATGGGTTTGGCATTTCGTAAATTTAAAACTATAATGTGCTAAGCAAAGAAATATTTTACATTCTGCCGTCCGATGACGTCATCTTACGTTTTTTAGTTTTTAATTTTTTTCTCAGTAAATAAGCAATATAAAAAATGTATAAATATATATTCGCGCAGCGGAAAAGTAAGTTAAGAAATGGTATTTTTTGTTTCAGAGCTGAGCAATTTTGAAATCTTGTCCATTGGTAGTGACCCTGCCTCTTACGCCAAAGGTCGTGGATTCGATCCCCACCCTGGACAAACATTCGTGCGATGAACACTTGTGTTTGTTCAGTGTCTGGGTGTAATATATGTTTTTAAGTATATATTTGTGTTCCTCTGTTGTCTGATATCTGTAACACAAGTGCTTAAGCTACTTAGTACGGAATCTGAACAACGTATGAGATGTTGTAAGAATTATTGTTATTATTTTTGTTGAGAATTTTTCTTTCTCGTAACATTGTTCAAAATATTTCGGTATTTTGACTGGGCTCACGGGCCTAGACCAAGTGCGTCCCAGTTTCCACTGTAGAATGGTTTATTGGGTAGCTATCATCCTGAAGAAACTTTCGAACAATACGGCAGGTATTGAGAATGGCGGCTTTCTGCATCATGACGACGATAAGTGCTTTCAGGTAATTACTTGGGGATTACTCCAGTGCTAGAGAGCACCAGCGGCACGATGTATACCTTATTCATTTTTCAAATTCTTACTATTTCTTCTTTTCACTCTGTGTATTTGTGTATTTTATCTGTTATGGTTTTATGTAGATTATGTGTATTTGGTATCGATATATCTATTAAATAAACTGTATCGCGAGTATAAAGACTTCTGAATCGAAGAATAAGTCGAACGTACGCCATTTTACCGAGCTCCAAGTATTTTATTTCCAAAACCCAAGACATCCTGCACAGGTCGATCTGAAGAGGAGGAAATGACAATGAAAGGAACTTATGCCGTTAAATAATTGAATATGATGCTCCTTCATTTGAAATTCTTTTTCGCCAAGTACCTAGCAGCAAAGAAAACCCTTATCTCTTAAAACCTAATCTCAAAGTTTTCAAAATTCAATGATGTTATCTCCGAATGTTTGTGAAGTACACAAAAATAATATGATGCCTCGCGGGCAGCAGATATGTTGAAACAGAATAGAGTCGATCCAAGTTGAAATAAGAAAAAGTTTTAATGAAATTTGTAAGTCCCGCTCGCCTGTCTAGGGGCTGTGTGTTGAAAACCAGCCCAATGTGGACAGGGATATTTTTTTTATATGATATATGGCAGACTAGTATCCCTTCGCCAGCCCATGGTCCTTCCTACCGTCTCGGCATACGGACCGAATCATGGGAGACGCTCACCAGGTACTTGCTAAGGGCTCTTTCCCCGGTGCGTTTCTTCACTACCTTCAAAGTCTGTGTCTGTGTCCCATCTCAATGTCACTTCTACCCAAATGGGGCGTGAAACACCACAACACAAACGACTCGCGCTCGGGCAGTTCCACATCAAGCAAACTCCTTCCTAATGTAAAGCCTTTTGTGTGCAAACGCGCGCAACCGTCGAAAACCTTCTGAAGAGTTGACCATCTCTTGATGGTATACTGGTCCTATCTCGTTCCTGTTCCAGTCATTCAGCATCTGTTGTCCGCTCTTCTTCATACAGCTGCCATTCCCACAGCACATGGTCCCGAGTTTCATCAGCTTCTCCACAGGGACATACAGGTGGCTCACAGAGAGATGACAGACTAGTAGACTGATCACCTAATGGTAAGCGATTGCCGCCACATATGGACACCCACGACACCAGTAGAGTCACAAGCGCTGCCAAACTTTAAACCCCACTTTTACTCGGAACGGGCCTCCGGTACTCTCATTCACGCAGAGGAACACAGCACAGTGCTGCTTCACGCCAGTTTTCTGTGAGGCCGTGGTATCACTCCGGGCAAGCCGGCCCATTGACGTGACTCTCCCACTTTTAAAATCTTCCTCCCATATAATAAACACTTTACAGTCTAACATGCTTACATACATTCATGATAAAATTCCCTTTTTTTCACGTAGGATTATTATTATCTATATTTTTTGTGTTCATATTCAGTACCCTTACCATAAGTTTGAAAAACTGTTCTCGTTATCGAAAACTATCGCTTTGTCCCTTTCATTGGGTGCATGTGAATGAGACAGAGCTTTAGTTTAGTTTTGGATAGCGAGGATAGTATTTCAATCTCATGGTAAGGTCTCTGTATGGCGAATGTTTTGCGTCGCATATCGTTACCTATCTCAGTGGCGTGCTACAGCCATTCGCGTGTGTTGTCAAGTCACGCAAGTTCATCGTTTATGATACTACACCTGACAGAATTCATATCGTTATACACACACATAATAATGTGTAGGTACTTTGGTGCGGTTCTAGCAGTTAAGGAGACGGGTAGGGCACACTAGCGACGCCGATCGATTTTAATTTTTAGCAACTAAACCGGATGTTTATTTAATAAATAGTTTAAGTGTTTTCAGAGAGGTTGTAACCCCGAAATTGTTTAAAATATATCCGGTTTAGTAGCTAAAAATTAAAATCTGTTGGCGTCGCTAGTGTGCCCTACCCGTCACCCCAAGTTCTTGGAACGATGTATCTCAGTGGATGAGAATGATTCGAATGCACACACCTCTGGATTTATTTTCTAAATCTCCACACGTATTTGTATTTGTTACTTGTCATCTGAGACGGTATGGGGTGTCCCCATTTTACCCATTGAAGTATCCCATCTTATTCATACTGGGTAGAGTAGAAATATAGGGTATAACCAATTAAGGGTTAGAAGGGCGGTCGCGTTACTGATCAACTTCTTCAAATTGTTGAACGGCAGGGTAAATCATCGGGAATGCGGTGTTTGGCCTACATTGAAAAAATATTCTCCGTATATTTTTCACTTCACCCAAATGTGTAGTATACCTAATTATTTATACCTACCAGGCCACTAGAAAAGGCGCGTCCTTAATACACAATCAACTTGTGCTCAAAATGTATCAAAATAATAGAAAACGACGTACGCAAAAAATAAGCTTACAATTAGGGTTGCCAGGTCATAGAAATGAAAAGCCGGACGATACGAGTTTAGCCCGACATTTGGGTAAAAAAGCCAGCAACCTACATTTTAGTTTTACTATTGGATATTTATTAAACTGGTTAGGGGTTTATTCAGTCCCTTCCATACGGAAGGAACGGACCAATAAATATCAAATGCAAAAAAAATGAAAATTTAAAAACCTAGCAAATCCCTGGCTGATCGCCGTCTAATTCAGCCGGACATGTAATAATAATTATAATAATATCCTCCAACCGATTATTATTTATTTATAATAGTGCTCAAGTGTGTGCGCAAACACAAGGGCACTCTCTATTCCTTTGCCCTCATATTCCGATGGGACACCAGTGTGGCACGACCGGAGAGAGATCGAGAGCAGGACCTATTTCTTCACAGAAAACTCGGGTACAAATTTTTGGCCCGACCCGGGAATGTAACCCGGGAACCCAAGAGCAGCCGTCACTTTAAAATGCGACGCACTACCCACTGCGCCAACGACGCAGTCAAAAAGCCGGACACGTAACCATAACGCCTGACTATGTTCGGTTTTATCCGAGGGCCTTGCAGAGTTCTCTTCAAAAAAATCAGCATTGCATAAACACATTTCTTCCTTATTATTAGAAGAGTAAATCTTTAAATTGTTGTTCTTATAATTGTAACAGTGGAGCTATATGTTCCATTGCACATTTTGTAATGGAACATATGGTTTTACACGATGTCACTTTCTTGCTGGAAAGAGATAGTCTGCTTCTGACTTTTCCTAATCTTCTTTTTGTGTTTCCTATTTAAAATTGATTATATTATAAGCATGTCGTGGTAGCCTTTAATTAAGACAGCATCTTGGAATGTATATGTAAGTTTTTCCTTCGACCGTGTAATGATGTATGTTTTGTTGGCTATCCTTAAATAAATAAATAAGTTGCATCCCTACGTACTTACAATACTTTTGGAATTATACGGCCCCTCGGGACATGTCATGTTAAACGCCCGGAAAATTGTGCTCTTTTTCTCCCGATCTCATTAGTTTTCTGTGAAAAAAGAATGCCACATCACATACGAGGAATATCTTAAATGTGTATGACGACATAATTTACTGAGAAAAGATCAAAAGACACAGTCTGTCAAAAAGTTTATTTGACAGTTTCTCACAACGTATATATCACAAATAAGAATTTAATGTGGAGGATTAAATTGTTTATGTTATTTTTTTGAAACTTGTCATTTGTCCCTTAAAAAGACGTAACGAAAAGAAATGAATATTTAAGATACCATATTGCCATGCCAGCCTTGTTAACAACGCACGCGACGTTACGCATCTGATTATTGCCCACATGTACATTGTGTGTATCTCTCGGGGCTAATATGCTTCGTAGTGAATATTTAAGGCGCAGGCTGCCTTCGGGGGAGGGGTTGAACACACCTGGCTGAGACTGCTGGGCGCCAATCCGCCCAGACTGAGGAGAGGCCTACATTCGAAGTTCAGTTGCGCTCTCCGCGCTGCCGTAGTCGGACGTGTCTTCCACGCCGCTCGCGCCGGAACTCAACCGAGATACAAAATAGAAAATCATTAATGAAACTCTTCTCGAAATCAATTTTCACGCAATAATTCTTGCCTTAAAACTATCTGTGCGCTTACCTATGCCTTGTTCTGTGTAGTGTTGTGTTGACCCGGTTATTTCGATGTGTGAGCACATTTCGGCCGCTGACCGCAGATAATCGTAAGTACTGTAGTGTTTGCGAGATGTGTTTACATTGGGTCGGTTTTAGGTGTCTCGGGTAGTTTACAGAATTAATCATCATCATCATAATTTCAGCCAATTGACGTCCACTACTGGACGGACATTGGCCTCCCCCAATGTTCTCCACACAGATTGGTTCTGTGCAACAAACATTTGTGTGCATGAACATGTTTCCTATGTACCTATTATAAGTATGTATTTAGGTATAAAAGAAAAGTATTATATGTATACTAGCTGACCCGGCAAACGTTGTTTTGCCATATAAATAAAAGGGTTGATCGTAGAAGGGTGAAAATTGAGGATTGTATGTATTTTTGTATGTTGTATCATAAAAAAAGAGAAATTAAAAATTTTGTCTAAAAAATAAAAATAAAAATTTAGGGGTGGACTACCCCTAACATTTAGGGGGATGAAAAATAGATGTTGGCCGATTCTCATAGATACCGGATAAGCACAAAAAATTTCATCAAAATCGGTCAAGCCGTTTCGGAGGAGTATGGCAACGAAAACTGTGACACGAGAATTTTATATATTAGATATTTGTAATCCCACTGTTGATTCTGATATCCGTAACACAGGTGCTTGAGCTACCTATCTCGGAGATCAATGTATGTGATGTTGTAAAATATTTATCTATTTATTTATCACAGAATCAATATTAAGGAGTAATTAGAGCTTCTTACAGGTAATTACCTGGAATAGTACTGCCTGTTAGTCATATCTGCGAGAGAATGTTGGCCCCTAAATTGATTCGCAGGGAGGCAGAATAATTGAGAGCACTTAAAATTAATTTGGCTTTTAGTCGCTTTTTTAAATGAAAATTCTTGTGCGAAAACAGACGAGAACGGTTGGTTTTAGGTTTCATTACATTTAATGGTATGTTATTTACATTATTTGCCTGCTTTTATGTTAAGTTACTTTATGTAATTAATTAACTGCCGAAATCAGAGTCGTTGATTAACTTGGTTGGCTACTTAAGAAAAAATATTGACACTTATTTTGATACGCATAAAGACTACCGATACTACAGTTAATGAACATTAGCTTAAATGACGTCTCTGAGTGCGGCCGTAAGAGTATGATGGAAATGTACTTAGTTACCTAATTAATTTCAATTACTTTTGTGTGGCCCCAGGCGATAAATTGCAAAAAGGTCCACATTTTAACATGCCCCTTTAAAGTACGATTTCTAAATCCTCCCTGAAATCATTTAAATATTGAAGACTATAAAGCAAATGGCTGGCCGTGACTGGAATTTAATAGCGCACGGGTTCGATTTCCAGTCTGGACAAATAAACAAACATAAATTCATACAAAATCTCATCGCTATTTGATAAGGCCGCTTTGTTTGTCCATCTCTTTGTGACGGGTAGGGTACACTAGCGACGCCAATCGATTTTAGTTTTTAGCTACTAAACCGGATCTATTTTAAACAATATCGGGGTTACAACCACTCGGCAAATACTTATACTATTTATTAAATAACCATGCACAAATGTTGGGTCCGTTTTTGTACGCGAAAAATTGATTCACGCCAAAAGTGGCCGCTTTTGGCGTGAATCAATGTTTCACGTACGCGTTGGTCCGGTTTAATACCTAAAAATTTAAATCGGTTGGCGTCACTAGTGTGCCCTCCCCGTCACCTTAATACCTAGTTTTGAGTTTTGATACTTTGTTTTGACTGCAAAAAAAGTATATTCATTCATACATTGACCTGACTCCATGCTAAGTAGCTAAACATTTTTGTTATTGATATGAGACAAAAGAGGAATTACAATAATATTTAAAACAGATTACACCCAGACACCGAACAAACACAAGTGTTCATTCATCACACGAAAGTTTGTTCAGGATGGTGACGACTTGCGTGTGATTCGGGGTCATTTCCAGTCAATGGACAACATTTCAAAATTGCTAAGCTATGAAACAAAAAATACCAATTCCTTATTAACTTTTCCGCTGCTCGAATATATTTTATTTTTTATATTCTTATTTACTGAGAAAAAAATAAAAAAAATTAAGAAGACGTCATCGGACGGCAGAATGTAAAATATTTCTTAGCTTATGTAGCACATTATAGTTTTAAATTTACGAAATGCCAAGCCCACGACATGCAACTGTCAAAAAAAAAGACAACTTTTCAACGTTGAATGAATGAATGACGTTGACAATCTTGACACTAGTATTATTTACCTTTGACAGTATGTAGTACCTTTTTTATTAAAACAATGATAAGCAAAGGAATATAGATGTATTCAGCCGTCCGATGACGTCATTTGGCGCTTACGTCTATTTAGAATTTAAAGCATTTCAATAATTATTGTTTGTATGAAAATGGCCAAATTTTGAAAAAAGAAAAAATAAGGGTCTTCTTTTTGATCTCCTCTCTATTTTTGTTGTGCCCGACAGGGTTCACAGTGATCTATTGTGTATACCTATATTTAAGATCTTATAATGTTCACTGTGAAATGCAAATAAAATATTGAGTATTGAGGGTCTGTTCATTTTATGTCTATTTTCGTATAAAAAAAACAATATGGACATGTTAAAAATATGAAATGTTGTCCATTATATTTAAGGCGACTAAGAAATTGTGAGCTACTAAACCAGATCTATTTTAAACAATTTCGGAGCGGGAGTCTCTAAGCTGACATTTATACTATTTGTTTGATAATTGTGCACTCTATTTAATTGGTTTTTCACTCGAAATTTATATTAACGCCATAAGTTGCCGTTATTGGCGGTAATTCAAATTTCGAGTACAAAAGCAGACCCAAATGTTAAGTATAAGCATTAAATAAATAGTATAAGTATTTCCCGAGAGTTTGCAGTTTCGAAATGTTTAAAAATATATCCGGCTTAAGTTGCCAACAATTTAAAGCAATTGACGTCACTAGTGTGCCCTACCCGTCACCTTAACATATTTCTCCATAAACAACAACGTAAAACTTTTGGAGCGATGGTGGTTTAGTGGTTTCGAAACCGCCGTCCATGTGGGAGGGTCTTGGTTTGAATCCGAGCATGCATACATCGTGCGGAAACCTGCACGTGTTTTTTAATTTAATAGGTGGCAAACGAGCAAACGGATCACTTGATGGTAAGCAGTTGCCGCCGCTCATGGACACCTGCGACATCAATGAAGATACAAATGCGCTGCCAACCTTTAAACCCCCTTTCCCCCAGATTGGGCCTCCGGTACCATCACTCGCGCAGCCAAACACAGCACAGTGCTGTTTCACGCCGGTTTTCTGTGAGGCCGTGGTATCACTCCGGTCGAGCCGGCCTATTCATGCCGAAGCGTGGCTCTCCCACGGTGATACGGTTTCGGATAGTTTCTGAAACGTGTAACCATGATTCAGTTGGTCTGGTTCCCTTGTTTAAGGGTTGCGAAGATAAGGCGGCAGTCGCCTCATTGTAGTTACTAGAGTCCCCAAATCCTGAATCATGGTCCACTTGTGCCTCTAGAGCGACAGCTTTGGACGCCACCGGGAATCACACTCTAAAATTATGAGGACACCCAATTTTATCGAATTCTTCAATTGCAAATTGTTTCACCAGAGCGTTCATCAACAAAATCTTAATGTACATTTTACCAATTGATGATAACGAATATAAAAATCCCTTAGCTTGCGTAGAATTGAGCAATGTAAGCGATTCCAAGGTACGAGGTCCCACTTCAATGCCATTGGTTATTTTGTACGTAACATAGTAATTTTCAGCAGAATTCGTAGAAAGATAAACCGGTGTTTTTAACCCCCCGACGCAAAAACGACGGGGTGTTATAAGTTTGACGTGTCTGTGTGTGTGTCTGTGTGTCTGTCTATGGCATCGTAGCTCCCGAACAAATGAACGGATTTTGATTTTGTTTTTTTTTGTTTGAAAGATGAATAAGGAGGGAGTGTTCTTAGCTATGTTGGATAAAAATCGATCCAAGATGGCCGCCGTCACAAAGATTTTAACACTACTCCCACAATATCGGGTATCATATAAAAGGGCTTGAGTAGCAGAATATATTAATTGTGAAAAATTTCAAATCCAAGATGGCCGCCGTCAGAAAATGACGAATAACCTTTTTGTTGTTCCAACTGCCTCAATATAGGTATCAAATGAAAGAGCTTTAGTTGTGTTGGGGGTTTTTTAAATTTTCAATTTTATTTTTTATTGAGTGACTCAGATTTCGATTGTTGACGACACACTCAATTTTTTCACTTGGCAATCCGTTGAAATGGGAGTCCTCGTTTTGACATACATGTCAAAAATTAATAGATTAAACAATGGTCAATAGATCATGATGTAATGGATTTTTCATTTGTGGTGGTTCCTATTGCATTTGGGCACTAAAATCTCCTGCGCTTCTGAAAGTGGGAAAAAATGAATGCTTTAAGGTGAATTCCTATTCAAATTTAATCCCCTACATTAAACATTTAGGTACATTATTTTAACCACCTCTTCTACCAACCTTTCTGAACAATTTGTTCTATGTGTTATGGATATTTGCATTTCTTAACTATTTATACAAAATCGCGGTCATGTGGCTTGTTCATTTTGTATGCGGTGACGAAAAAAGTTGTAAACCAAACGTTGCTCAGAATGGTAAGTATAAGCGGTGGTTAAAGGGATGTACAAATGTTTACCGATACACCCTGTAAAACGATAAGCAAAGACATTATTTACGTATAAACTTAGTCTAACAGATAATGTCGTGAAAAGTTTTGCGATATCAATTGAGCAGATAACGTTACGCATAAATACTATATCTTGTTTGGGTAAGATAAGAAGTTTATTGGGGTTCCAGTACTTGAAGAGGAAAATTCAACCATTTCGTAGGATCACGCTTACTATGTCGGACGGTCGAAATCCCTTCGAATGCTATAAAATTTTATATACGTGTAATGTACGGAATAAACTCTATTTTAAGCATTATGGCTCGTTTTTTGGGATTTGATATGCCATCTAAATTTTTTTTTTATATTTTAAGGGAAATCATCATGGCCGACACTATGTCACAGTAGTGATAAGGTATTTTTTTTATTGCGGCGTCATGTAGGTATATGAAAAATAAATCGTTAATGCTGGTTATCATGCATTCGAAACTTGTGCTTTTTGACATTACATTACGTCATAGCGTTGTAAGGAGCGCCATATTGCTGTGCGCGGGTTTTCGCGCGCTACGGTTGAAAGTGTTTTTTCTTATAAAGTTTTACCACAGTAGATATATACGCTAAAGCAGTATCGACGCTCCGCCATTTTGGACAGAAAGTTACCTACCGTATAGGGTTGTCCTCTTATTTTTGTAAAGTATTATTCTTACCTTGGGACTACTGGTTTAATTACCAGGTCCGTGATCGCAGGGTCCTAGGAGCAACAAGGATCATCTGGTGCGTGTTAAATTAGAACTAATGATATTTTTTTAAGAAATAAGCATAATATTAGCATATAATATTCGTACACAAAGGTACACAAAACGATTCCTATAGTTGCAAAATGATCGATAATAGGAATCTTTGAATTGTATCGTTTTTAACACTGCAATGTGTGACGAGTGAGTTGTCACGGATAACTTGCTTGGACTTAATAGAGTCTTAAAACCCGCGATTGCGTATACTAGAGTAGTACGTTTTATTGAGTGACTGTGACTTTGACTTTCGACCGTTGACTGCCCACTTATTCTCAATGAGTTGCTTGACATTGGCAAGATATCTTCGGGTAGAGCCATAATATAAAAAAAAATAGAAGTTAGACCTCGGCCTCAGTCCAACATTACGCCATCTATCAGATTTTTCACACGCGATAGCGTCCACATCAAAAGTACTAAAGGTATACTTTTTTAGGGTTCCGTAGCCAAATGGCAAAAAACGAAACCCTTATAGATTCGTCATGTCTGTCCGTCTGTCCGTCCGTCCGTATGTCACAGCCACTTTTCTCCGAAACTATAAGAAGTACTATACTATTGAAACTTGGTAAATAGATGTATTTTGTTAACCGCATTACAATTTTTTCATAAAAATTGGAAAAAATAAAAAAATTGGGGGGTCTTCATACTTGAAACTGAAACTCAAAATTTATCACAGTTAGCACTATTATACAGAACTCTAGTGGCGCAAGTATACGGCATTTCACTGAGCTAATTCATTATGTTAAGTACCTACCTTCTAAAACCTAAAGCCTAAATCTAAAGATAACAAGTATGACTATGGGAGTATTTCCCGACGGCTACGACTTAGGGACCTTCAAGAGAAGAGCGTACTCCTTTTTAAAAAGGCCGGCAACGCATTACCGATCTCTCTGATTTCGCGGATGGTAATGGGCGGCGATGATTGCTTTCCATCGGGTGACTCGCTTGCTCGTTTGTCGCCTCTAGTATAAAAAAAGACACAATTTGACTTACGCTGCTGACTCTTGAAGTATAAGGCTTTTTCGGTTTCTCGTTAAATACACCCCTAAGGCGACACAACGACGATACTAGCGCCACCATGGGATTATATATTTGGTGAATAGGCGCCATTTTTAAAGGAAAGTATTCACAATGGACAACATTTCAAAATTGCTAAGCTCTGAAACAAAAAATACCAATTCTTTGTTTACTTTTCCGCTGCTCGAATATATATTTATTCATTTTTTATATTGCTTATTTACTGAGAAAAAAATTAAAAACTAAAAAACGTAAGGTGACGTCATCGGACGGCAGAATGTAAAATATTTCTTTGCTAAGCACATTATAGTTTTAAATTTACGTAATGCCAAACTCATGACATGTAACTGTCAAAAAAAAAAAGACAACTTGTCAACGTTGAATGTATGACTGACGTTGACAATGTTGACACTAGTATTAATTACCTTTGACAGTAGTACCTTTTTTTTTATTAAAACAATGATAAGCAAAGGAATATCGCTGTATTCAGCCGTCCGATGACGTCATTTGGCGCTTACGTCTATTTAGAATAAAAAGAATTTCAATAATTATTTTATGCATGAAAATGGACAAATTTTGAAAAAAGAAAAAATATGGGTCTGTTCATTTTATGTCTACTTTCATATAAAAAAACAATATGGACATGTTAAAAATTTGAAATTTCCATTGTTTTCGACTCGTCTATGTAATAATTACTTCCTAAAAGTAACAACATTGTTCATAATTGCTAAAAGTAGCAACTATCGAGATTGTTGTTACTTGTAGGAAGTAATTATTACATAAGTTGTCTCAAAAAAATGTTAATACATACCTTAAAGTATTTGTTACTACTACTCCGCTGGCTCAGCGACCCAAATAGAGTCTTGGCCTCTGAAATAAGAGATTTCCACTTCGGTAGATCCCTCTTATCCGCAAGTATTCGGCATTTCACTGAACTAATTCATTATGTTAAGTACCTCCTTATACAAAGCTACCTAGCTAAGTGCAACTGTCAGCTGGCTCCAAAGATAACAAGGATGACACAATTTGACTTACGCTGCTGACTCTTCAAGTATACCTACGGCTTTCGCGGTTTCTCGTTAAATACATCCTTAAGGCGACACAACGACGATACTAGCGCCACCATGGGATTTATATTGATTGTGGCGAATAGGACACATTTTTTAAAGGAAAATATTAACATTTTTATGCGACCTGTCTATGTAATAATTACTTCATTACAAGTAACAATAATCTCCATAATTGCTATTTTTAGCAATAGGCTTGTGTCCTATTTTTCTCTTGTTGGTAATATAAGAACCCCTCAAAAGTGAAAACATCGGTGAAAGAATGGATTTGTTAGCTTGGAAACTCTTCTAGATTGGACAATGGACAACATTTCATATTTTTAACATGTCCATATTGTTGTTTTATATGAAAATAGACATAAAATGAACAGACCCATATTTTTTCTTTTTTCAAAATTTGTCCATTTTCATGCATAAAATAATTATTGAAATTCTTTTTATTCTAAATAGACGTAAGCGCCAAATGACGTCATCGGACAGCTGAATACAGCGATATTCCTTTGCTTATCATTGTTTTAATAAAAAAAAAGGTACTATTGTCAAAGGTAAATAATACTAGTGTCAACATTGTCAACGTCATTCATACATTCAACGTTGACAAGTTGTCATTTTTTTTGACAGTAACATGTCATGGGTTTGGCATTTCGTAAATTTAAAACTATAATGTGCTAAGCAAAGAAATATTTTACATTCTGCCGTCCGATGACGTCATCTTACGCTTTTTAGTTTTTAATTTTTTTCTCAGTAAATAAGCAATATAAAAAATGAATAAATATATATTCGAGCAACGGAAAAGTAAACAAAGAATTGGTATTTTTTGTTTCAGAGCTTATCAATTTTGAAATGTTGTCCATTTGAAAATCACTTAAAACGCTTCATACAGACAGCTACGCATGGCGTGACGTCAGTCCTCACTAGTTTGTGCGCATCGCGAGATAGCTTTGTTCCATAGCTATATGAAATAGTGCGTTTATGAAAATGGTTTCTTAACAAAAGTTGTTATAAATTGAATAAGATATCGATTGCTATATAAATATTTTGTAAATTTAAGGCTTAAAATTTACTTGTCTATCTTGGTCTTTAAGGGCTCATAACAAAAATAATACATAAGGTTTCAAGCTGAAATTTTGTACATAGCTCCTTTTGAAAAATCTCAATGCTAATTAAAAAATCTGCCAATCTCTGATCTTGTAAACAAGCCTATTATGGAGAGTATTACATAAGTTCGTCTCTTAAAATTGTTAATACTTACCTTAAAGTTTTTTAGATTTTCGCGTTCAATTATAACTAAAATGTTACGGGGATTAAACGATATTTATTATGTGAAACAACATTGTGTACTCACATATTTGGCTCGACGTTTCGGCTACGTTACAACAGCCGTGGTCACGAGCGGACTCAATGTTGGTTCACATAATAAATATCGTGTTAATCCCCGTATTGATACATTTTACTTACCTTAAAGTATTTGTTGCTACTACTACTCCGCTGGCTTAGCGACCCAAATAGAGTCTTGGTCTCTGAAACAAGAGATCGCCAATTCGGTCGAACCTGCGCCACTTCTTGCCAGTTATTAACCAGGAGCCAAATTCCCGTGACATTTATTATCATACGACATATATCACTAAACATCGTTTTTTCTATGGATTTCATGTGACATCCATCATGGTTTCAAAATATCACGAACACGAGAAATGGATTCGGCGGGTAGGGCTTAATCAAGCCGCGTAGGCTGATGCAATTCAAATGTTTTAAATTTGTGTCTAATGGTTTTTAGTGTTCAAATTTGGTGTTAATTTGTGCAGTGAAGTGCCGCAAAGTGATCCTAATAATAAGAATCGTTGGATTGTATCGTTTTTAACACTGCTATTGTGTGTCGAGTGCGTTGTCTCGTGACAACTTGCTTGGACCAAATAGAGGCTTAAAACCTGCGATTACTTTTAGAGTGATATCCGCTGAATCCGTAGGTCGATGAAACGTAAAACACCGGCGTTTTATTGAGTGACTGTGAGTTTAACTGACTTCGACTATTGACTACCTACTTATTCTCAATAATTTACTTGACATTGGCGAATTATCTTCGGGTAGAGCCATAATAAAATAAAAAAAGAGCACGACAATTAGGCTCCAGGAGAGTAGAATGTCTCCTATTCGCTACAAACAATGTAAATCACTACTTGACGGCGGTAGTATCGTCGTTATGTCGCCTTAAGGCATCCCTTAATGGATCGGAAATAGAATCAGCATTTTAGTTCAAATACTCATCATTTGTAATTTAACAGGTTTCAGTAAAATAATTTGAGAGGGTGGAAAATATTGAACTTGGCATTTTTTCTTTCTTCTTTTTCTTTTATGTGATAGGTGACGGATGAGCAGACGGGTCACCTGATGGTAAGCGATTGCCGCTACCCAAGGACACTCGCGACACCAGTGGGGTTACAAGTGCGCTGCCAACCTTTTTATTAAGATTTATTTTAGCACAATCAGTCATTACAGTAACAATTACGTAAATCATTATTTTTACATATTTTTAACAGACAACGAGTGCCGAAACGTACATTAATTTTAACATTAAATTAAAGTGTGCTTGTTACATGAACTATTCTTGTGGCGAGGTTAAAAATGTAACAATTGGTTTTATCTTGAAGTGAAGACTTCTTGAGGTGATCATCATCAGCCTATCGCAGTCCACTGCTGGACGTAGGCCTCTCCAATTGTTCACCACTGTGATCTTTCCATGGCTTCTCGCATCCAGCTCTTGCCAGCCATCCTGCGCAGATCGTCCCCCCACCTAGCCAGAGGGCGCCCTACATTACGTTTGCCAAGACGCGGTCTCCACTCTAGAACTCGTTTACCCCATCGGTTGTCGGTTCTGCTAATATGGCCAGCCCACTGCCACTTAAGCTTGCTAATCCGGTGAGCAATATCGATGACTTTGGTTCTCTGCCGGATCACCTCATTTCGGATTCGATCTTTTGTGGATTGTTTCGGCTCCGTATGTCATGACGGGTAGGACGCACTGATTGAAGACTTTCGTCTTTAGGCACTGTGGTATCGACGATACCAAGACTCGACGTAGTTTTCCAAATGCTGCCCAATCTAAATGGATTCTCCTATTCACCTCATCCTCGAAGTTGTTTTTACCCAATTGCAAAGTCTGCCCGAGGTATACGTATTTTTGAACAGCTTCGAGGACGGCACCGTGAATTGCAATCCGTTCCGGTAGAACATGTTCATTGAATATATTCTTTGTTGATGTAGGGACATACGTCAGGCCTCTATCGGTCTAGTAGTTTAAGTACCGGACAGTGATCTCATGGGTTCGGTTCTCGTGTTGAGCAAAAATTAGGTTTCGAATTTTTCGAATGTCCAAAAATACATCTAATACAGATTTTTTCTTTTTTTAAAAGTGATGTTTCCTTTATGTAAAAAATACTTTAGATATTCTGGTACATACTTTCCCTTCATGTCCCATAGACATGGGAAGCCCTGTATACGCTGATACTTTAGTTTACTATACGTCAAAGGTAATCCATCAAGATTAACTACTATTTGGCTATTCCCAAGGGCAATATAGAAACTGATGGCAGTTGAAAAACATACATATATTCAGTGAAACAGATTGCGTGTGCGCTCAAGAATGAAACGATCTGCGAAGGGATAGTGATTGGCATGTTAGTTTAAGAGTACGTACATTATGCCGGGCCGTAGTAATAATAATAATATTCTCCAACCGATTACGGCTACGGAGGCCAATCACAACGATCAGCCAATTACGCAGCATATATTACAGTGCTCAAACACTAGACACAAATTGCACTCTCTATTCTCTTACCTATATTCTGATGGGACATTACTGTGACACTTCCGAAAAGGGGTCGAACGCAGGACCAATAGCTTAACGTGCTTTCCAAGGCACGGGGATACAAGACCGCCAACTACCAGACTCCGGGCTGCCACTAAGAATTTTTACTGAAAATTTAGGAAAGTACGAATTTTTAGCCCAACCCGGGGATCAAACCCGGGCCCTCTTGCGTAGCCGTCGTTTTACCACTGCGCCATCAAGGCATGTCATGTCATGTCGAGCCGCAGTACCTAGGTATATTGGACATATACACTCCAGTCGAGCCATTCATGCCGTAGCGTGTCCATGGTTAAAGAGAATAATAAAATACATAACATCCTCTTTTTAGGTCTAGGTGCCGGCTAGAAATATTTTTGCTGTATTCTGTAGAAATTATTCCCCTGAGTGTTTGTTACAATGGCATCATAGCTATAGGGTCAATATCCTTGGTTTTGTTGGAGTTCAAAAATCAAAATTTTTATAGTGAATTAATAAAATCATTTCTTTCTGTTAATCCAAATCTTACCATTTGAATATCAGGGGGACAAATCCTAACAGAATACAGCAAAATTTCTTTATGGCCGTCACTTTCATATTTGGACCAAAAATAAATGAAAGTCCGAGGATAATAAAATATTTTATCAAGCAAAATTGTAATTTTTTGCTTTGTGCCTAACTAGGCTTTATGGCTAACTAGCTACAAGTTAAGTAAATAATACACTTAAAGATGTCATCTCTTGTTCAGTCGGTCAGGTGTTCGTGTTAATAATAAATTGCAAAAGATTGCTATAAAATATATCAACTATAGCTACAAGTTAGTCTGCCTATCTCTAGGCTGTATCTTAAAAACAGTGACATCTAGACATTTGAAATTTTCACAGACGATTATGCCGATATAATAACGAATACTAAAACCGAAGTAAACGAAACGAAACCACAAAGTTAACGGCCCTTGACTCAATTTTGATCACTCCCCGCACATATGTTGTGCGACTCGCGAGTGAGTGATTGCTTGCCGGCTTTATGATTAATTTTGCACGGGTTGATCGATATGTGGGCGAGGAACGAGGCCGAGTGAAAACATGCTAAGTTTTTTTTCAAGATGGAAGGGGGCTGACGAGCAGACGAATCACCCGGTGGTCAGTGATTAACGCCGCCAATGGACACCTGCAGCTCCAGGGGAGTCACTAGTGCGCCACCGGCCTAACTATAATATCTGTGGTTAGGGTGACGGGTAGGGAACACTAGCGACGCCAATCGATTTTAATTTATAGCTACAAAACCAGACCTATTTTAAACAATTTTGGGATTATGACCTTTTGGAAAACATTTATAATATTTATTAAATAACCATGCATAAATGATGGCTCCAACGCGTAGGCGAAAAATTGACAAAAAGGCCAAAAGCGGCCACTTTTTTGCGTACAAAAATGGACCCAACATTTGTGCATGGTTATTTAATAAATAGTATAAGTGTTTGCCGACAGGTTGTAACCCCGAAATTGTTGAAAATAGATCCGGTGTAGTAACTAAAAAATAAAATCGATTGGCGTCGCTAGTATGCCCTACCCGTCACCTTACGGGCAAGGCGCCTAGCGACGCTAATTTAAATTGTTAGCTAGTAAATCTGGTCTATTTTTAACAATTATTTTTTTAAATCTGCAGCCTATCGGCTATAACCGATACTATTTATTTAATTATTATAGTAAACTGTTTAGTCTTTTGCACTCTTAATTTGGTTTACCGCACAGATTTAGTGTGGTTTACACTTTTGGCGTGAATTATTTTATTGAGTACAAAAAGAGACCAAAAATTTTGTGCAAGGTTATAAAAAGTGTTTGCCAAGAGATTGGAGCTCCAGAATTGTTTCAATAGATCTGTATTATGTCTGATCTTAAAATCAATTGGCGTCGCTAATCACTAGTGCGCCTTACCCTTCGCCTCAAGCTGGGTATCACGAACTGTGCTCGCGAACAAACTATGCCCTGCGTATTTTACCTCTCTGATGGATAAAATCAAAAATCAAAATAAAAAACATTTATTTCCATAGGCATACTTTGATATTGGCTGTACGTTTGTACAAAGTATATAAAACTCTGAAACTTGTCAACCCTTTTAGACCTGGCAAAAACGGATCTTTCAAAAGATTGGAACACTTGCATCTGGATCAGTGCAGAGATGCGGAACAGTGAAACGCTTCATTTGGAACATCTACTCTCAGATAGGCAGAGTAGAATAGGCCACCCTCACTCTTACCGAGGTGTCGTAAAAGGCGACTAAGGTAAAGCTGCTGGCACGATCATCAGTACCCAGAGAAGGAAAACTCTGCATATATATCAAAACCCTCGCCAACCCGTCTGCCAAGCGTGGTGAGTATGGCAATAACCCCTTATGTGATTGAGGGAGGCCCGTGCCCCAGCAGTGGGGACTTAAATGGGCTGACGATGACTCTCAGATAGATCCGTGATTCATTCCGCTCATTCGGCTCACTTGGATCATTCGGCTCATTCAGATCATTCCGCTCATCGGATCATTCCACTCGTTCAGATTTTTAGGCTCATCGGATCGTTCAGCTCATTCAGGTCACTCGAGCTGAATTCGAAATCGTTCACTCGAACAGTGTATCATTCAGCTGAGTCGGATCACTGAGTCGTTTCAGTAATGAGTTACACACTAGATTGAAGAATCGGTTCAATATCAATTGGGGATTTTTTTTTTATGCTAGAGGCGGACAAACGAGCAAGCGAGTCACCTGATGGAAAGTAATCATCGCCGCCCATGAACATCTGCGAAATCAGAGAGACCGCTAATGTGTTGCCGGCCTTTTTTTAAAAAAAGAGTACGCTCTTCTCTTGAAGATCCCTAAGTCGTAGCCGTCCGGAAATACTCCTGCAGCCAAATCGTTCCACAGAACTGAGGTACGTGGTAGAAAGTGAATTTTGACAAATTGCATCCATCGCTTCGAAGCCCAGGGTACGCTAGGACCATGACTGGTCCCGATGATGCCGATGACAAATCGTATCTTCAAGATCTAGTTGCGTAAAATTATATTGTTTATTTAAACTTTTACAATACTTATGTCTTAAAGTAAAAATAGATATTTCCCGTCAAAAGCAAAGTTTGTAATGAATGAAACGCGAACAGGAAATACATCGGAAATGGCGGGGCGGAAACTTCGCCTGGTATGTCGGCTCGGATCACGGATACCGGGGCTCGACCGAGGCTTAAGTTTTTTTTACAGAATGAGAGAATCAATCTCCTTTGAGGAAAATTTGCAAATGTTAAGTGAAAATAACTGAAGTCAACAGTCAAAGTCAGTAACTCCATATAACAGTGTTTCATCTAGTTTTCTAGCGAGTAACGAAATTATAGGTTTTGAGTCTCTAATCCAGGTGACAAATCCTTGACACACAATAGCGATATTTAATAATATAATAATTCTCACAACATTTCTTACGTTGACCTGATTCCGTACTAAGTAGCTTAAGCACTTGTGTTACAGATATCAGACAACGGAGGAACACAAATAAATACTTAAATACATATTTATATTTTACTAGCTGACCCGGCAAACGTTGTTTTGCCATATAAATAAAAGGGTTATCGTAGAAGGGTGAAAATTGAGGATTGTATGTATTTTTGTATGTTGTATCATAAAAAAAGAGAAATTGAAAAATTTTGTCTAAAAAATAAAAATAAAAATTTAGGGGGATGAAAAATAGATGTTGGCCGATTCTCATAGATACCGGATAAGCACAAAAAATTTCATCAAAATCGGTCAAGCCGTTTCGGAGGAGTATGGCAACGAAAACTGTGACACGAGAATTTTATATATTAGATTATAATATAATATACATTGTATACACGCGCAAACTCGGCGTGTTCGCTGCGTTGTCGCTCCGCTTTGAAAACGCTCGCAATCCGCCAGTGTGGCGTCTCCCTAAGTTACAAGTTATTTGACGTCTGCTCTACAAACAGTGCCCTTGCACCAATAAAACTGCTCTCATCTAGATGACTCTTAAGAGGGCGCATACTATATAAAAATGTGGTGTAATTCGCGCGCCTTTCTCTCCCCGCACTGTAGATATTCTATTCTCTCTTTATTGCACGACAAACAAAACATAAAAGCTAGGTATACAGAGATACAATGTACAATTTAGGCGGTCTTATCGCTGGGAGCGATAGCTACCAGACAACCTTCAGGTAAAGGACATTAGATAGAAGAGGGGAGGGTGGTGTAATCCTTTTGATTTTGAACATTGATTAAGTAAATTTATACTATTTATACTTATATCTAGATATTAAATAAAAACGCTATCATACACTAACATATACGAATGTTATCTAACTAAAATACAATATAACCTACACAAATTATATAAAATTATATAAAATATACTACTTATAGATACGTAATGTTTTGGCAAGGAGAAATACTCTCAGATTAAAATCTTATGTTATTATAACATCCTTATGTACGTAAAACGATACACAAGACGGATCCACGCCTACTTTGCAGTTCGTACTTTTTAGGTCTCGCAAATGTGCGCGCCCTTAAAATATCAGTCGGTTTCTTAACAGTGACTATAATTAAACTAACCTCATCTAAAAATAGACGATACGCTTCAATTATAAGCGTAGCGACGTTAGGAAATCCGTCGACCTGAGCCAGAAATACTCTTAGTTGCAACGAGAAAAGGTTAAAACGAAATATACTTTTAATGTCTTTTTTTCGCAAAGCACATGCATGGGTTTGATATTTTTATGAATGGAAGGCAAACGAAGCGCAGTCTTTAAAAAATGGGCGCGAGATAGTCTTAATTTATGATTTTTTTTATTTTACGTTATAATAGCCAGCGACCCTTTTAACCGTGGGAGAGCCACGCTTCGGCAAGAATGGGCCGGCTCGACCGGAGTGATACCACGGCCTCACAGAAAACCGGCGTGGAGCAGCTCTGTGCTGTGTTTCACTGCATGAGTGAGGGTACCGGAGGCTCAATCGGGGGGATAGGGGGGGCTTAAAGTTGGGCAGCGCACTTGTGACTCCACCTGGTGTCGCGGGTACCACCTATCACGAAAAAAAAACGAAGGCAATAACTCAGGGTATCCCCTATATTCGTTGCGACTTCATTTTAACTTACTTTTTTAAATATATACGCTGCAGGGCTGTCCCAGCAGACAGCTTCTCTTTAAAAGTGCGTTGATTACATCCTATTTTTCTTTGGGCTACCACTTCGTTAAGTAATTTGAGGTAAAAAATTAAATTGAAAATTTAAAAAACCGTCGACACAACTAAAGCTCTTTCATTTGATACCTATATTGAGGCAGTTGGAACAACAAATTGGTTATTCGTCATTTTCTGACGTCGGCCGTCTTGGATTTGAATTTTTTCACAATTAACATATTGTGCTACTCAAGCCCTTTTATATGATACCCAAATTGTGGGAGTTGTGTTAAAACATAAAATCCAAATCTTTTTGACGGCGGCCATCTTGGATCGATTTTTATCCAACATAGCTAAGAAGACTCCCTCCTTATTCATCTTTCAAACAAAAAAAAATCAATCCATTTATTCGGGAGCTACGACGCCAAAGACAGACACACACACACAGACACGTCAAACTTATAACACCCAGTCGTTTTTGCGTCGGGGGTTAAAAATATTTAATTTTTAGATTACGCTTGACACAAATCCAAACTATGTATTTGTGCTTATACAAATACAAACTAAGTATGCGTGCTTTGCAAGACTGTATACCGCACTCAGAGACGTCAAATTAACTTTAATTGGTAATTGGTACATAAGAAAAAATATTGACACTTATTTCAAAACGCATAAATAAGACCTTCCATAATTAAGTAAGTGAAACATTTAGCTTAATTGACGTTTCTGAGTGCGGCAGTATGTCTTCTAAGTAGGGCTATAATTATGCTATTAAATACTTTTCAAATTTATTAAACAGTATCTAGGAAGTTAGGTGCGGTCTAAGGCCAGTAGACCCTCCAAGGTACCGCTGGAAAGGAGAAGTCCTAAAAAGATTTGCATGGATTCTTGGTGTTGACTGGTAGGAGCTAGTGCAAGAAAGACCTAAATGGAGGCTCGTACTATCGGAGGCCAAGATTCACTTTGGGACGCTGCGCCATCCTAGTTAGTAAAAAAGTAGGTAGAGAACTTAAATCATAAATCTTAAAATCTATTGTGAATGCAGAGACGGCTCTTGCCCATGTCGCGCCCGGGTGCAATCAATATTTGGCGCCCTCTAGTATCAATATGCGCGAACGAAATGGATGCTTAATTCACTCAGTAAGCTGCGCAGTACGCACTTACCACGTTTATACAGGGTGTTCCATTACGGGGTGTCAAGCTAAGGGCCATGGATAAATTTCATAACTAGAATACTACATTAAATCGTAGGACCTTAGGAGTGTTTCGTATACCCCAAAGGGTGCTCTATCCACAGGCTTCGGCTTGATATCCTAAATGAAACAACCTGTATAAATGGTTGGACGATCGCTCCTTGCGCAGCGTTACAGTGGAGGCTCTTGTTGCGAGCGGCTCTCGGCGCCCGGCGTATATAGGTAAAGACGCCCCCGTATACATGAAATGCAGTTGTTACAATTAAGTAATATACAATAGTTTCACTGTGTTCAGCCTAATCATCATACAATATTAGGTTTTTTTTATGGTATTATGTGGCAGACGAGCCGACGGATCACATGATCCCATGGATCGCATGACACGCCCACGGACACCTTCAACACCAGTGGTGTCGCAAGTGCGTTGCTTACCTTTTAACCCCCCTTCCCCTGGATTGGGCCTCCGGCACCCTCACTCACGCAGCGAAACACAGCACACGCATTGCTTCTCGCCGGTTTTCTATGCGGACGTGGTATTACTCCGGTCGAGCCGGCCCATTCATGCCGAAGCGTAGCTCTCCCATTGTATTCAAAGTAATATCGTATTGGCTTTGACAAAAACTGCGACCTCGAATACATACAGACATGGAATGGTCATGGGTCAATAATTATATTTTTACAAAGAAGTCTTTACATGGGTCCGTTTACTTATACAGAAATAGTGAATAAAATTTTCATACTTTACTGGCGTCATGTCGTATCGCATTTCAAGATATTCGTGGTAGATACGCGAGCGCAGTACGGGAATATTTACATTCCAGATTTGAGCAATATCTGGGTCTAGGAGACGAGGACGTCTCGTACCTATATTTTATGTATCTACCTACAAGCACGGATGCGTCTCCAGTTTAGTTATGTAACGAATTCAGTGCGGTTCTAGCCAAAGCTGAATATGTTATGTCTGAAATAGACGGAGAAATGCGGTGTCTTTGTATGTTTCAGGTAAAATGTTTGACGAGCAAATTGCACATTTTGGATGTGAAGCTTTACCTGAATGAATTTATTCGAATGTATCCAAAGACTGTAAAATATTATCGCACCTTACACTGAATGCCGATTGCCTCCAACAAATAAAAAAATACCACAGTAAATCCGCGACCAGTAAGAATACATTTTTCTTACCATGAAAAGCATTTATAATAGGAATTGATCAATTATCTTATGACAATGCTGCATGCATTCTAAACATCAATTTTGGATTATCGCCTTCCGCATTTTTTTTTTGTGAAAAAAGCACAATTGTTAGTAGGTATAGCTTTAGCTTATTCAAATTTTGCGTGTTCAGTCGGAGCTATATCTGTATGTGGACGAAACTGTGTTGCGCGGTATCCGGCGCTCGTTTCTAACATGTACGGTCAGCATCAATAGTAGCTCAATACTTTAGTACCATGTCAAAGTAACTGTTTTGCCTTGTGCGCCGTGGTCACGAGCGGACCTCGTCCTTCAGTCCACTCGTGACCACGGCTGGCTGTAACGTAGCCGAAACGTCGAGCCAAATATGTGAGTACACAATGTTGTTTCACATAATAAATATCGTGTTAATACCCGTCTTAATACATTATATTTATAATGCAACGCGAAAATCTAAAAAACTATCTATTAACTCTTTTCAAGGGGTTCGTAAAAAATATTACTTCGACATGGTACTAAAGTGTTAAGCTACTATTGATGCTGACCGTACATACCTATGCAGTTTCAGCCTTATGGAGTCGAGTTTACTCATCGTCCGCCCTTCCACTGTGACATGTCGCTATTCAGATCACGTGCCAGACTCGTTCGAGGGTGTGCTTACAATTTGATCCCGCAAACAGAATACTATCGCGGGAGAGTCATGCTTTGGCATGAAAGTTGGACGGTGGAGGAAAAAGGTGTCTTGAATTATTCGATTCGGAACCTATGTTAAGTCTGGTTTACACAGTGCGAATGGTTGCCTAGCCAGTAAACAGCTTCCCGACTTGTCTACTCGTTCGCGAGTGAGTATCTCGGCTAGTCTTCTGTTCACCTCACGTGACGTCCAAACAGTGCGACTTACTGCATAGAGTAACTAATATATACTGAGATAGAGGCATCAGCCAGCCAGCTAGTGCTAGCGCCATCTAGAGGAAGATGACCAAATACTCAACGGCTATGTAGTTTTATTTTTATGAGATAGGTAGCAGGACACACATATGGACACCCGCGACACCAGTCGAGTCACAAATGCGCTGCCAACCTTTTAACTCCCCTTTCCTGCGGTCGGTACCCTCACTCACGCAGCGAAATACTGCACAATGCTGCTTCACACTGGCCCATTCATGCCGAAGCGTGGCTCTCCCATGGTCAATGAAACGGTCAATGGGACCGACGCTGATAGGAGTGATACCACAGCCTCACAGAAAACGGCTGTGTACTCTTATTATTCGTATTACGGCCACATTCGAGAATCAGTCAGGGGACGATTAAATAAAATATCAGAAATAATTTTATTTACTACATAACGAAATTCCCAATACCTTCTAGACTTCTGGTTTATTTCCCATACTTTTTAAAATTACTAATTAATGTGGGCAGGCGGCTTGAGGTCATTGTTTCGGAAACACGATTTACTAGCGCGATATAAAAATGCATAGTGACATCTACCGAATCAACGCCGAACCATCTGTTTGATTGCTTTTCAAAGCCACATCTGCTTTTTACAAGCTCCATCTAACGAAAACCGTTGAACATTTTTTTCCATACTAAGGAAAAAAGTACTAAGTGAAATGACACTGACTTACTGCAGTACAGCTGCACTGCAGTACGTCAGGGTCAGTGACTGAGGTAGCCTGCCCAGTAGCTACTGGGCAATAGTTCAGCGGTTGGTATCACTCCTATCAGCGTCGGTCCCATTGACCATGAGAGAACCACGCTTCGGTATGAATGGGCCGGCTCGACCGGAGGGATATCACAGCCTCACAGAAAACGTGAGTGAGGGTACCGGAGCATCAATCCGAGTAAAAGGGGGGTTAAAAGGTTGGCAGTGCACTTGTGACTCCACTGGTGTCGCGGGTGTCCATGGGCGGCGGCAATTGCTTACCATCAAGTGATCCGTCTGCTCATCTGCCACCTATCTCATAAAAAAAATCTACATAGCCGTAGAGTATTTGGCCGTTTTCCTCTAGATGGCGCTAGCACTGGCTAGCTGGCTGATGCCACTATCTCAGTTTATATAAGTTACTCTATGCAGTAAGTCGCACTGTTTGGACGTCAAGTGAGGTGAACAGAAGACTAGCCGAGATACTCGCGAACGAGTAGACAAGTCGGGACGCTGTTTACTCAACCATTCGCTCTGTGTAAACCAGACTTTACAGGTCACCACCATTTTCCCGTTGTTCAATCATTATGACTAACTTAATAAGTTCTCTGCCAAAAGATCAAAGGTAGAGGTTGAGCCTAGGCGATTCAGTCTTTTTCTATTTTAGTAACAGAAGGTACACAAAGAAATAATTAACCATTTCGCTACAATCAATAAGAAAGTCCTCGAAGTTGAACAGGACCTACCGGGAATCGGAGTCGTCAATGCCCGTAATTATTAGCTCAGGGTCCCACGGGCGGGGGCTAGTGCTGTTCCAGTGCAAGATTATGTCGAGACTTAGCCACCTGTAGCTTCAAGACATCTTACTATTACGTAAGTCATCTTTATAGTAATGACTAGTCTTTATGTTGTGTTTTTGTGCAATAAAGTATATCTATCTAGATTGTATCTATCTATCTGTGGCGTTGCGTAGAGATGTAAACTCGCTATGCATCATGGTTTTACCGCTTTAGTGCCTGTGAGAAATGCCCTGAGGAATTGTTTGGACTATTCCAATTTTTTATGTATGTACGAGTTTTTTAGGTTAATGCTTGACCACAATCTCAGCGGATGTAGAGTGACTTTGAGCTCTAGAATTTTAGGCGTTCACCATCGAAACAATTACGTTAGCCAAAGCCAAAATTATATGTCTAAATGCTGCGTAATTGACGTGTAGTATTGGTTGTTGAGATTTTTTTTGAGATGAAACTTTTAAGCGTGTTATTTACTTAAAAGTATTGGTTGTTGTTTAAAAGCGTCTGACAACACCTTTTTGACTTTTTAAGAGAAAAGAGCCAAAACGACGTTGCTACAGATGTATTATTAAGCTGAATGGAGTTATAACGGCGGCACTTTCTTCCTAGGTGTTACTTTCTTAGGCCTTTTATATGACGAACGAGTTTTACAGAACGTTTTTAGGTCTACATTTTTTTTTGTTTGGTTTCGTTGATTGCTGCCGCTTCATTATGCCATCGCTCTTAAATCGAGTAAGTATGGATTTTTCAAAAAAAAAATCTGTCTCGTCTGACAAAAATATTGATGACCAAATCGCACTTGTAACTTTCTGGTGCGGATGTCCACAGGCGGCGGTACTCGTTTATAATCAGGTGATCCGTTTGCCCGTTTACCCTCTTTGGAGTTCGACATAGGGTTGCTTATTTAGTAAAGTACTTTGGCGATGGTGACTAATTAAAATCATACGATTCGCTTACCAATTTACCAGAGAATATTGAACAGGTCCCACCAGAATACCAGCGCTGCTGCGTCACCGTAGATAATGCCGTAACAGCAAATGCTGAGGTCGGAACCTGATTGACCACACACAACCACACCACCTCTTCTTTTTGTATCTGTATCGTGTCGTGTTAATCCTTTTGTACATATTCACTTTTTCTGTGCTGTGATGGTCAATAAATGTATTTTCTTTCTTCTTTCTTTCTTTCTAAATTTCTCAATATTGCAAGACTGAAACCGGTAGACAACACTAGCGGCAAAAGGATCGTATTCGTGTGTAATTATCTCTAATTACACATAACTAATGGGGATTTTCTTTGTGTTTCCCTGGAGGAGAAAAAGAAACATCATACCGGATGTGTTGTTGGATGTGAAGTTTTTTTATGTGATAGTTGGTAAACGAGCAGACGGCGTGCGTCACCTTTGCGATTGCAACAGCCTTGGAAACACAAATGAGCTGCCAACCGAAAGATTCCTTTTGATTGGGCTTCTGTTGCCCTCACTCACTCAGCAAAATTCAAAGTAGCGCTGCTTTACACCTGTATTTTTTCAGGCCGTGGTATCGTTCCGGTCGAGTCGAAGCGTGGCTATGTCCACTGCTACGACATAGGCGTTCCCCAATGTTCTCCACACACAGATCGGTCCTATGCCGCCCGCATCCATGGGATTCCCGCGATCTTCACCAGATCGTCGATCCACCTTATGGCGGGCGTCAAGGTTGCGACTTCCTATGCGCGGCCTCCACTCGAGGACCTTTCAGCCCCCCCGGCAGTCTGAGTTCCGCGCAATGTAGCTTTTTTTTCCAGCGACGCTCTAGAGACGCGCGATAGAGACAGCCGGGAGCGCGGGGCTGTCCCTACCAGGCTCAGGCACGCAATCTGCCCTGCCCATTGCCGCTTAATGCATGCAATGTTGTAAATAAAATATCCTTTTTTTTGTATTGTTGACTCGCAAACAGGTCACATGAGGGTAAGCGGTTGCTACCGCTCATGGTCAATCGCGGCGCCAATGGAGTCTATGTTTAATTAATGACTCTTAGCAAAACATCACCTCTGCTTTCACCTAAGATTATCGATCGTGTCTAGTGAATAATCTACTACATTGATATTCAAATAAGGTTATACATACACGATATACACGAGCGTTAACTGATTCTGATGTATTCTGTGCTGACGTCAGAACGAATTAGGCAAAGGAGGTGGCGTCACTTGCGCGACACATCGGGGTCAGTCGAGCTTATTTAATTATAAGCCTTGTCATGTATCCCAGTTCAGTGAATTATAAATTATTGTGATCACCTGTGTGGTAGCTAATAGGACGCAGAACCAACGCCTTAACATTCTTTCCGAGGCACGGAGGTACATGACCGCCAACATGTAGACTCCAATCTGACACTTTCTTCACTTTCGAAAGAATTTCTTATCGAAAACTTAGGTACAATTTTTTGGCCCGACACGGGGATCGAACCCGGGACCTCTTGCGCAGCCGTCGCTTTAAATTGCAACCCACTAACCACTGCGCCACCGAGGCAGTCTCTATTTTATTGTATTAAATGTCTTGTGTCCCCTAGATTGGGCAGTGCGCGTCCACAGTGCGTTGCTATCCAGAACAGTCTTGAGTTTCGCGCTTGAATTTTGCCTTCGCTTACTATCAAGAAGATTTTAAGTGTGCAATATATTGCAACATGGAGGTATTTTAAGGCCGGCCAACATCAAACATGTGCACTCCTTCGGTATAACTGATTTCACTTCTGGTGTAACTGACAATTGGTGAGATCTCTTATCATCAACTGTCTTAATTTCTCATTAGGACATCCATTAATATTGGATATCTTAGAAGAGGCTAAAAATAAAGCTTAAAAACTAAAACCCGACTACTAAAAAACATGCTCTAAAAAGTACGAAACAAGAAAATTGTCTCTGCTGAAATTATGATGCCGTATCGCCGTGGTCGTATGCCACATGATTTTTATTTTATTATTATAATAAATCTATTTTGCTACAGTACGGGGCACGGCACGACATTATGCTGAGCACATTTATTCTCACGACACGACATTATGCTGAGCATAATGTCGTGTCGTGAGAATAAATGTCGGGCCTGTTTTGGCACACGCATTTTCATGCATGTACTTATTCTACCATCAGGTGATATGTCTGCTCGTCTGCCACCTATGACAAAAAGAAAGTAGATAAATGCTCCAATAAATACGTTTCTCATACGGCCTTTTGCAAAACGTATGTAATTCATTTTCATGTTTCTCATTACGTTATGCTCTGTAAATACACAAGTGACGGAAATTTAATTTAGCCCAGAAATTGAATGTCTTGTTAACATCAAACATTTTCATTCGCAGCGAGCTGCAAAGTTTTTAAGTTGCTTACGAACTTGGCTTTCCATTACCGTGCGTCTTTAGGCATGTTACTGTAATTTTCTTGGCTGTATGTTATTAATGTGTTTCATTTTGTTTGTGTTGTACCTACAATTGTTTGCTTGTTTGAGAAATAATAATTTTCTCCAAACCGATATTTCGGTCATGGTGACCAATCTCAGCGATCAGCCATCGACGCAAGACATATTATAGTGCACAAGTATTTGCGCAGACACAAATGCACTCTCTATTCCCGTACCCTCTTATTTTGATGGGACACTAGTGTGACACGACCGAAGAGGGGGTTAGGCGCAGGACCAACGGCTTAACGTGCTTTCCGAGGCACGGGGGTACAAGACCGCCAAGTTCCAGACTCCGGGCTAACACTGAGAATTTCTTAACAGAAAAACTCAGGTACAAATTTTGACCCGACCTGGGGATCGAACCCGGGACCCCAAGCGCAACCGTCGCTTTAAAGTGCGACCCACTAACCATTGCGCCACCGAGGCAGGCAAAGAAAATATGTTGTATGTTTTAAAAATATGTTGTGACTGACAGACTACAGATATCGCGGGAAGCTCAGTTGTTCATACCGCCATTTTGCTTGGCGGTGAGAGAAATCATGTTAGTAAATCTTTTTTTTTTATATGTGGCAGACGAGCAGACAGATCACCTGAGTGTAAGCGATGACCGCCGCCGATTGTTTAGGTAAATGACTGAGGGTACCGGAGGCTTAATCCGGGCGAAAGGGGTAACAAGGTTGGCAGCGGACTTGTGTCGCCGGTGTCCATTGGCGGCGGCAATCGCTTACCATCAGGTGATCCGTCTGCTCGTCTGCCACCTGCCACATAAAAAATATCATAAGTGTATTGCCAACTTTAAAACTCCCCTTTCCCTCACGAAATACCAGCGGAGTCACAAGTGCACTGCCATCCTTTAAAAGGGGGTTTAAATCCCCCGGATTGGGCCTCCGGTACGCAGCGAAACAGTAGTACAGTGCTGCTTCACTCCGGTTTTCTGTGAGGTCGTAGCCACTCCGGTCGAGCTTACCCATTCATGCCAAAGCGTGGCTCTCCCACGGTCATCCGAAACCTATAGTTTCGGATTTTTTTTTGGCTACGTTTTCCCATTGCTGCAAAAGCCTCACCTATCACATATTTTTTCGGATAAGTAGTTTCTTAAAAAGTGGATACCCAAAATTTCTCATGTACCTATCATTATTTTAAGAATGTTTACGAGGATACGTTTAGAGTCACAAAGACAGACACAATTTACCACTTTGGGAGCGTCTCTTGCGCAAAGTATTGTGTTTAGACAAAAATGATGTTAAAAACCTCAACATCATTTTTAAAGACCTATCCATAGATACCCCACACGTAAAGGTTTAGTTTCAAGTATGGAGACCCCCCCATTTTTTTATTTTTTCCAATATTTGTGTAAAAATCGTAACGCATTAACAAAATACATATATTTACCAAGTTCTTATAATTTCGGAGAAAAGTGTCTGTGACATACGGACGGACGGACAGACATGACGAATCTATAAGGGTTCCGTTTTTTGCCATTTGGCTACGGAACCCTAAAAATACCGCATGATGATTAGTTACTAAATAGTTTCTAAGGCAAGGTCACAAAGGTAGAGCTTCTATTCCATTTCAGTCACGTTAATCAGCTTTTATGACGTCACTTTACATGACACACCGCAGTGTAATTTTACGACATTTTCTACCCCTAATAGCTTTTGTAATAGGGTTTATTATAGTATGGCGTTAGCTCTACTTATTCGTAGTCGTGGCTAACGCATTGTCCTAGATGAGCGACGGGAGACGACAAAAACTAATAATAGACTTTAGTAGAGTAAATCTCGACCACTTAAAAATTTAATGGAAAATTGATTAACAATCAAGCGAGCTAGAGTCACGCGCAAAGGGTTCCGTACTTGCATGATAGATAGATATGGCAAAAAGAGGAGCGGAAACGACAATGGTCGGACCATATTCACTTATACCGCTTCCATTTTCGCTGTTTCGAACATGGACCCGCCAGTTATCCACTGACCTACAGAACAAACGATGGATGGAAACCACAGACTGTAGGCAATCCAAAATCGCACTACCCAAATTAGACCCGCGGCTTACAAAACGACTTCTAAACCTCAGTAGGAAAAACCCTCAGAATAATGATGGGGACAATCACGGGCCACTGTCCCCTAAATAAACACCTTTACACGCTAGCCGATACCGACAGCCAGCCCTCTATGCAGGGTATGCTCCAGCGCTGAGGAATTAGTCACACACGTGGTCCTGGAATGTGATGCGGTGACCACACAAGGCGAAGAATTCCTCAGATCTGCGGGGTCACTCCACGAACAATATTGATGAGACTATCGACAGCTTATGTCGAATCAAGCACTTACAAATTTTGTCGGCTTAGTAACTCGTTCAGTGGTCTAATTGGTAGAACATCCACCCGGATTGTGGAAGGTTCCTGTGGGTTCGAGTCCCGCCTGAACACGAGATGAAATTTTCAATTGTGCAAATTAAATGCTTATCTAGCGTAATATAAGAAATAACTGCTTTATAGTTTCCCATAGCATTGCCTGGTCTATCGTTCACGTAGGACAACTAGTGTGAAAGTGATTTTGTCTGCAAAAGAGCATTAGCCACAGCCGCACCTAGCTTATGGTGAACAGGCGAAAATGTTTTTGTAACGGCCTGCTATCCGGTCACAGTGTAATATGGGTCAGTTATCTACAAGTGATACCACAGGACTCACAGAAAAACAGGTGGCAGGGCACTCGTGACTCCACTGATTACGTATTATATACCACGTGTATAAAACAAAGCTATTGTTCAATAATTGCTGAACCGTGGGGTAATTGCGCGGGTTGGCTTGGCCTCCGCCTCGAATAGTAGAATACTTATTAAAATTATGGAAAATCATGAAAAAGTAATAAGGCAATACGAAGTTTGCTGGAGGCCACTAAAAAGAAATAAAATATGCTTTCATATACTTATTTATAAACAACCTTTTAAATATATATAGCCTCCTTCAGCATTCTATACCGCATCTATTATGGGGAGTGCTCTGAGGAACTGTTTGATCTACTCCCTGCAGCTGAATTCTTACATCGAACCACACGCAAGCGATTGTCATCGCTTGCGGATGGTCTAATACTGTGCTTTTTTCGCGGAACTTTCTACCACGTACCTCAGTTCTGTGGAACAGTTTACCTATGGGAGTATTTCCCGACGACTACGACTTAGGGACCTTCAAGAGAAGCGTACTCCTTTTTAAAAAGGCCGGCAACGCATTAGCGATCTCTCTGATTTCGCGGATTTTAATGGGCGGAGATGATTGCTTTCCATCAGGTGACTCGCTTGCTCGTTTGTCGCCTCAAGCATAAAAAAAAAAAATTATACATCGGCCAGATTCCATACTAAGTAACTAAAGCATTCGTTTTACGCACTTTTATCAAACAACAGGGGAATCTATATAAATATAAAAGCAGAACCTGAGTGACTATGGTATTAGGGTGTGCCGGTCCGTGCATGGTCCGAGAAATACGTACTTATAATCGCTCTTCGATCTATTTGAAAATTAGATAGTAAACTTCAACAACACAGCTTTAAACTGTATATAATTTTGAAGTCCATAACACGTGCTTTAGTATAGTATTTTTATCTCATCGCTAACATCAATATTCAAGAAATTATCGCAAAAAGCATAAAAAGCAAAATAAAGAAACGGCTGACGAAATTCGAAACACTGCGGAGCAACAAGCGCGTTAGTTAGTGGGTCTACTACGCCAAACGATAAACGATATATCGTGCCAATAATCGTGTCGAGGCCTACTATAAGTAACATCGTATCGACTGTCGTTTATACGAATCTACGAACGATATTACTTTGACAGTTCTTACAAAAACCCTACTATAACACAGCTTTTATCGATACGAATAATTGAATTTGACAGCTTCACAAACGTCAAATCGACGAACATTCCTACGACATCTCTGATGTTATCGTGAAGAGTATCGTTTCGTAGTGATTTGGAATTTAATCACTGTTAAATAGAATTCGGTTGTGGTGACGATTGGATTTGATTTACATAAATCAAAGAATATAACCACTAAATGGTAACTACCTCGAAGTGGAAAGTTCATTCCAACCAAAGAAAGGCTCACATAATAGGGATACAAATTTTATTTAAAATCTTACAGTATCCGTACAGATTGTATGTATTTAAATTATGTTACCTTTTGCCACTGTATAACAGTTTTTACACTGCCGCCTAACAAGTTGAGGTGCTCTGAAAGCTGTTGCCACAATCTCTTAATCTCTTTGCCTTAAGGTGTCCATCCGCTGATCTTAATATCCCTCTTGCCAGGTACGTATGGTCTTCTAAAAAATCGAAAAGCGCATTAAGTGGCTCTGTACTGCAGTTCGACATAATTCTAAAACGTTAAAACCATGTTTGTCAATGATCGATCAGAAAAGAACACCCAGATAAATAAATACGGTAAATACACACAATTGTTAGTTCACTGGTTTATACTCACAAGTTTACTAATTTTCCAAATATTTTTTTTAGCACAGAACACTATTATTTGTATTTGTAACTAATTAAAAGTACTGTGTTGATAAAACTTTTAAAAACACACTTTTTAAACAAATCAGATTTGTGACATTAATTTTTTTCAGGCATTTATGGTCCACACTGAAGAATAATAAGCCAAACAGCCAATTGTTTTTTAAATTTTACAATCATTCGTTCACGAACATTGGAATAAAACGAAAGTAAATTGTCTATACTTACGATAATCGATACAGATTACGAACATTTCTTATAGTAGGGTATTAGCGAATATTTCGAACAACTGTCGTATCGTTACGAATAAATCGAAATCGTTTGGCGTAGTAGACCTCTAGATAGTCACCAGCAGCGGCATCGACGAACCAGCACGAGAATCTCCGACGAGCCCCGAAAGCAGCTTCGCAGCGCATGCGCAGTGGATCAACGCAGCCCGGTGAGCGGCCTATCATTTACTACTATCCGTGTCTGCGCGTAGACAGCTGTGACGTCACCGTCATTCATAAGCTTTGGCGGAGAAACGCTTAGCGAATATTCGGCGCATAGCGCGCGCCTACAGATAGTTCAAGTACATCTCCATTATTGTATAGTAAAGTAAATTAAGCATCATCAGGCAATCAGCATAATGACTTCTTTACCTAATCAAAAAGCCTTAACGAAAACAACTGTAATTTGTTATAAATGCAAAGCGACTGCCGATAAAAAAGACACTATTCTATGTTCCAAATGCCAAAAGTGTTATGAGTTTGACTGCATAGGCCTCTCAGAAAAACTATTTCGGTTAATGGATATAAATAAAAGACAAAACTGGAAATGTCTATCCTGCACACCCAAATTAAAAAGAACTAATAGCTCTAATTCGGAACAAAGTAAAGTCATTACAAGAAAAATGGCAAATACAAACAAACAAAATAACATAGAAATCCCAGCTTGCATATCGAGCAGTCCGACGAAATCTGTATCACCTAATCATAGCCCAGATCCTGACCACAACTCGCATATTTTAACTCGAGGGGATATTTCATCTATGGACGACTCTTGCTTAGCTTCGAAAGTACTTTCAAAAAGTGTAGATCACACTCTACTGAATAATAGTAATACGGAATACGAATTACGAGAAGAACTAAACCAATTAAAAATTCGCTTATTATCAACAGAATCTGAATTGGAAAATATAATATTCGAAAATAATAGTCTAAAACGCATCATAGTTAAGCTTGAGAAGGAAATGGCATTACTAAAAACACTTTGTCAATCTCCCCATACTAAAAATGAATATATAAAACCTGACAAAAGGCTTTCCTCACCACCTTCACGTTACAGCACGCCTATAAAACAATGTACACAAAAAACCACAACCAGCCACAAGAAAAACAAGAACAAGCAAACTCCAATTAGTACGAAGGAAAATCGAGCAGATAAAATAAAAGATCAAAGCCCTCTTACTTGTGCGAACACAAAAGAGCCGCGATCAGAGAGAAATAAAATATGTATTATAAGCAGCAATAAGCGAAATAAAGTCCTATCTATTGCAAAGACGTCATTCTCAGACTATGATGTGTGTCACTACCTCAACCCCAACTGTGACATTAAGAAATTAATTGAAGGCCTACACGCTAAACTGGAAAATTATAATAAAAATGACTACTGCATCATGCTAATAGGAGATGAAGATTTTAAAAATACTAAAAATTATGTTGACTTAATTTTAACTCTACGAAAAACACTGAAAGCGATAAACAATACAAATATTATACTTTGCCTCCCTACCTTCAAATGTACAAATTATTCCACAATGTTCAACTTCAGGATAGAGACCTTCAATAACTTACTGTACTTGGATAATCATACGCATAATTATGCAGTGATACTGGATTCGAACTTCAACTTGACCTACGACTATGATATGTTCAACAAAAAATATGGGACATTGAATAACAGAGGATTACGACAGATATTTGAAGATATAGCTCAGATTGTTTATTCTAAATGGGATTGTATTAGCATGGAATTAAAAAATGAACATTCAGCACACCGTAGCCTAGAGGAGACTAAACGAAATACCGATTTTTTTCGTTTACAATAATATAAGCATCCTGCATCAGAATATAGCTGGACTTCTTAATAAATCAGACATGTTGTCCATTCACGTTGATCACCTTTCTGCTTGTCATACAAATATGGATGTCATCTGCATAACTGAACATTTTATGTTATTAGGGCATGAAAAACTGTTACGAATACAAAATTACAAATTAGCTGCATGTTATTCTAGAGATACACAAAAACGTGGAGGAACGTGTATAATGGTTAAAAATGACGTCCAGTTTGTGGAAATAAAGGACGTAAGAAAACTGTCTATCAGGGGTATTTTTGAGTGTTGTGCTGTAGAGCTTTCCATTCACAATTTGATTATCGTATGTTTGTATAGACCTCCAATAGCTGCTAACATTCAGGTATTCTTTGAAAGGTTGGAAACAATGATGACACAATTAATGAAAAATAAACATAGAACCATTGTAGTGTGTGGTGATTTTAACATTGATACACTTAAACATAATAACCTAACTATAGAATTTGAGTGTCTTCTCTTAAACTACAATCTCAAACTCGAAATTAAACAACCAACCCGATTGATAAGTAATACATGTTTAGACAACTTTGCACATAATTCACGACACAAATGTAGGGCTGAAGTAATTGACTTGGCACTGTCCGACCATACGGCACAAATATTAAAAATCCCGGTAAAAAGAGTTTGCAAACTTAAGTATTGGCGAAAACGAGTACGAGATTTGTCAAATGTAAATATTAGGATATTCAAAAAGTATTTAAAACAGTTAACATTCAGTGATATTTATACTACTACGAATCCAAATACAGCTTATGATAATTTTATGGAACTGTATCTACTTTTGTATGATCTCTGCCTCCCATATAAAATAATTACCATTAAACCAAATAATAAGGTGAAATGGATATCTAAGGGTATTAAGTTGTGTTAGCAGGAGGCAAAGAGAATTACTATGGAGATACCGCCATTCCCCTACTTTAGAAAATAAGTTTAGATTTAAGAAATACACTCGGACGTTTCGAAAAATTATCAAAAGCACACAAAAGGTGCAGAATAATCACTATCTCAAGAAAGCTCAAAATAAGTCAAAGGCAACTTGGAATTTAATCAGTGGTCCCTCGCAGATGAAAGACCCAATTACGCAAATAAAAAAAGAAGGTAAAATCATTAGTAGTCCCACTAAAATTGCAATTGAATTTAATAAATATTTCATCGAAGGAGTAGAAAATTCATCAAATTCTAGCACACAAAATATTTATATAAATAAATGCTCCCAGTCCATGTTTATGCCTCCTGTTGTACCGCAAGACGTATTTAAGGCAATAAATGGGTTAAAAAATAAACACAGTGTGGGGTATGACGGGGTTGCGACTAAAGTGATAAAAGCGACAGCAGGTATCGTATGTACTCATTTATGTCATATAATTAACTTATGTATAAGTAAAGGTCAGTACCCAAACGGTCTCAAGACAGTCATAGTCAAACCATTGCATAAAAAAGAAGATAAAGAGAAAGTGCATAACTATAGACCAGTGGCACTAATTCCAATATTCTCCAAAGTATTTGAAAAGATAATTTATGATGTGTTATACTCTTATCTTACAAAATATGACATATTATGTGACGAACAAATGGGATTCAGAAAAAATAGAAATGTTGACATGGCCATCTTTAAACTTATTAATGTAATACTGACAAACGTAGATAATAAAAATCCAATATGCGCAATATATACAGATATGACTAAAGCATTTGATTATGTAGCTCATAGTATTTTATTAAAAAAACTCGAAGCTTACGGCGTAAGAGGGAATGTGCTAAGTCTTCTAGGTTCGTATCTGAATAACAGAGTTCAATACATTGAGATATCCAGAATCAATATTCATACTAAATTTGAACAAAGTTATTTATCTACACCAAAATATGTTAAATATGGAGTGCCACAAGGCAGTGTACTAGGTCCCCTGCTATTTCTTATATATATTAACGACCTGCCTCAATCAGTCAAAGACCAAACAATGATCTTATTTGCTGATGATAGCACTGCTTTGATAAAAAATGACGACAATAATAATTATGAGGAAAAAATTAAAGTGACATTGAATTCAATTATAAACTGGCTTGACATTAACAATTTAAAAATTAACTTAACCAAAACTAAAATTATGCATTTTCACCAAAAAATACAACCAAAAAAACGCAATATTAATTATTTAGGACAGCAAATACAAGACGTAACCGTAGCTAAATTCTTAGGTGTTACCATAGATAGCCAATTAACATGGAAACCACATGCGGAAGAAATCCAAAAAAAGCTAAATAAATCAGCATACGCTCTTTTTCAACTGTCTAAGAAGCTGAAACTAGAGTCTCTGTTAATGGCATATCACGGTTTGGTAGCATCTACCTTAAGATATGGAATTATCTTTTGGGGGAATTGTGGCGAGAGAGAAGATATATTTAGGTCTCAAAAGAAATGTCTGAGAGCTATGTGTAACATGGACTCGACGGATAGCTGTGTACCTTTGTTTAAATCACTAAAATTGCTAACAGTGCCATCATTGTACATTTTAGAAATAAGTACCTTTGTGAAAGCTAATACACATTTATTTGTAAAATTGAAAGATTGTAGAACAAGACCAATAAGACCACAATACCAAAACTTATTAAAAACGGGGGGCTTTAACACAGCACTATTGAGAAAAGGAATTTTGGGCATGGGTCCAGTTATTTACAACAAAATTCCCAATAGGATTAAAGAGTTGACATTGCATGTTTTCAGGAAAGAATTAAAATTATTATTGACCCACAAATGTGATTATTCAATTTCAGATTATTTAAATGACAGTGAACTTTTATAATCAAGTGTAATCAAATTTATATTATTTATGAGAAATTGACATGTTTATTATTATTATCTTAAAATCGAATTATATTTATACCAGGTAAATTGCTATGAATTTTATTATTGTATTGAAGTTGAATTGCTTTTTGATTGTTGTATATTTGTACACCAAAATTGGTACGACATGTTTGAACTTCTGTGTAATTTAACTCAACATCTGTTTTAATGTACACGTGTCTTAACAAATAAATGATGATTATGATTATGATTATTATGATTATGTGACTAGGAATGCACCCACAGCCCAAACTACTGACCCCAGAAACTTGAAACTTGGGAATAATAGTGAAAGTGATCACTAAGAAGGGATTTTAGAAAATTCAACCCTCAAGGGGGTAAAAAGGGGGTTGAATGTTTGTATGAAAGTCCGCCATCTTTAATGTTAGGAATATGAACATTTGTGTTGAGTTGAGACTAATAACTTGAAATAAAAAGTCATCGAATTAAAAGTATTTCCAAAATCACCCTTAAAGGGGGTAAAATAGGGGGTGAAATGACTGCATTTCACCCCCTATTTTACCCATCTATATGGGGGTTTGCTAATTAGTAAAGCAAGAAACTGAAAAATGATGTTCGGGAACGGGTTTTGAATAAAAAAGTGACTTGAACTTTCAACGCTTAAACTTAAACTTAAACTTAAACCCCTAAGGGGCAATTGCGCGGATTTGAAGTTTGAATGTAATAAAGACTAAAACTGCATGAGTAACACCGCGGGTGCATTCTTGTAACCAATATAATACTTAAATAAATATGTTTCCCCCGTTTTCTGAATCTCCTCCTGTGGTTTTCTAGACTTTTTAAGGCAACGTAAGTCAGGCGACGATATTTAGGCTTTTGAACGTTTATTTTTTTTTTGTGTGAGATGAGACAAACGAGCAAGCGAGTCACCTGATGCTAAGGGATCAACGCCGCCCATGAACATCCGCTAAATAAGAGAGATAGCTAATGCGTTGCCGGCCTTTCAAAAACCGAATTGATCATTAATTTATAAAAAAAAGGGAAACAAAGGGACATGCTTATGATCCCATAGATAGAAAAAAAGATTACTTTTTTATCATGAACCAATGAGAAACCTATTTTTTTAGTATTGCAGAATGGCTCTACGATCGTTTCAAAGTAAAGTTATTTTTATGTCATAGACGAGCAGCCGGATCACCTGATGCGATTGCCGCCGCCAATGGAAACCCACGACACCAGTGTAGTCAAAAGTGGACTTGCAAACTTTTGAACCCCTTTTTCCCCCGGATCGGGCCTCCGGTACCCTCACTCACGCAGCGAAACACAGCACAGTGCTGCTTCACGCCGGTTTTTTGTGAGGCCTTGATATCACTCCGGTCGCGCCGGCCCATTCATACCGAAGTGTGGCTCTCCCACGTTTTAAAGCAAACTCCTGTCATTTATTTCCTCTATAGGTTTACGGTTATGTGTTAGATTGTGGAACAGCGAAACTGGGCCGGGCTATCAATCATAGGGAGTTCCGTGTAAACCGAGTTGTTTTCATATGGAAAAGCTTAGAAAATAGTATAGTTTGATACGCAGTATTTGTGGCAACATATGCAAAGTTGTGTCGTTTTAGTGATATTATACTTTAGTCTTAGACAATTTAACATGTCTAAGACTTCAGTAGATAAAAATTAATAAATACATCACAACATCACATACGTTGATCTGACTCCGAGATAGGTAGCTCAAGCACCTGTGTTACGGATAAGATATCAGAACCAAAAGCGGAATTACAAATTTATACATATAATACTTTTCTTGTTTAAATACGTACTTATAATACATAGAAAACACTCAGGGCTCTTGGCCGTGTGGTCCCCGGCAGAGTAGAATAGACCTCACTCTTACCGAGGTGTAAAAGGCGACTAAGGTAAAGCTGCTGGCATGATCATCAGCACACAGAGAAGGAAAACTCTGCATTTATATCAAAACCCTCGCCAACCCGTCTGCCAAGCGTGGTGAGTATGGCAATTACCCCTCATGTGATTGAGGGAGGCCCGTGCCCCAGCAGTGGGGACTTAAATGGGCTGACGATGATGACGATGACTCAGGGCAATACAAACATTTGTACTGTGCGGGGATCGAACTCGCAACCCGCAACCAAAGACAGCGTTCACTACCACTGTTCCAAATAGCTCTGTAGAGGCAGAAAGTTTCGGTTTTATTTTAGGGTATCATGGAAATACCACATTAATCAAAATCGGCTGGGTAATTTAGGCAGACTCGTGAAACATAATATATACATAGACTGCTAAAGTCATAACCCTTCTATTTTACATTTCCATAGTCGGTTAAAACGGAACCCTTTTTAGATCAATTTGTCGTCTGTTTGTTCATCTTATATCTGCCCTTTTTCAAGACCCTTATATGTAAATAATATTATTTTTTTAGAAAATCTGCGCGTTTTATTCCTTGAACTATTAATTCAGAAGCAATATTACAAATTAGTGTGGTCCCCGGCAGAGCGGAATAGGCCACCCTCACTCTTACCGAGGTGTCGTAAAAGGCGACTAAGGTAAAGCTGCTGGCATGATCATCAGCACCCAGAGAAGGAAAACTCTGCATTTAAGCCCTCGCCAACCCGTCTGCCAAGCGTGGTGAGTATGGCAATTACCCCTCATGTGATTGAGGGAGGCCCGTGCCCCAGCAGTGGGGACTTAAATGGGCTGATGATGATGATGATGTTGAATATTACAAAGATCGTATGTTACGGAACCATCGGTGGGCGAGTCTGATTGGCACTTACTGGGTTTTACCACCGCCACTTGTAAAAGAGTTTGTTGGAAATTCTTATTTAGCCTAGTCGTAAAGTGTATTTATGAATATTCATAAACGTACCTATGTACGTAGGTAGGTAGATTGATAGGTAGAATTGTTGATCGTCACCCAATCGAGCCTCCTTTTATATTGTCTATGTTTTATACGACTGTACTGTTTTGTTACTCTTTCAAGCATGGAACATTCTTCCCCTGCCTTGCATCTATATAAGAGATCTGTGTCTTTTTGTCTAAAACCATCCATACCAAAAACCACGACGAGGTCTATTATGAGGCAAAAGAGACAAAAGTTTGAAAACGTATTGTATCAACCCTCTAGAAATTAAGAAAATAGAAAAAAAAACGATTGCAACATAGCAATACACGTTTACAATTTGTTACCAAATTATATTATTTATATTATATTAAAATACTGGAAGGAAATATGTTTAGAAAGAAATTGTGTGACCGGCATAGGAGCCAGTTTTTTATTTATTTATTTGGGAAACAAACAATTTAGTTATTTTGAATAATTTACACAATTAAATAATACACAAATCAGCAAAGTTTCCACATAAAATTACATGTCAAACGTAAATTATAAAATAAATGCAAAAAAAAAAATAGACGAATAATAATAGTGAAATAAATAATAACAGTCAAAATACGATGTCAAAGTCAATACAATGTCAAAAAAATTTTTTTTTTATAATATTAAGGAATTTATTTAATGTTGTAAGAAATGTAATCATTGACTAAGTGACTGACCGGATGGCGCAATTGGTAGTGACCCTGCCTCTTACGCCAAAGGTCGTGGGTTCGATCCCCACCCTGGACAAACATTCGTGCGATGAACACTTGTGTTTGTTCGGTGTCTGGGTGTAATATATGTATTTAAGTATATATTTGTGTTCCTCTGTTGTCTGATATCTGTAACACAAGTGCTTAAGCTACTTAGAATCAGGTCAACGTATGAGATGTTGTGAGAATTATTATTATTATAAGTACCTATCTAATATCCTATTTGACCCTTAATCAGAATTACGACATTTATTTAAAATATATTTTGACAATTGACTATTTTTATATATTTGTATTTATACTAGCGTATTAACAAACATTTGCGCATCTACTTGCAGGCAGAATACTAACACCTTATTGTATTGTATTCTTGCAAATATATAATTGATTGATTGATTATGTTTATTGATTGGTTAGAAGGCAGTTGCTTCATTGTAAGTAACTAGACCGCCAAGTTCTAGATCATGGTCCAATCGTATGTACCTACTCAAAAAGGAAGGCTTTGTACGCAACAGGGAATGATGCGTGGAAATGTTGATGATGATGTTAAATGTGCTTATTTTCTTTTGTTACAGGTAAGTATTTCATCATCAATAGCAGATTTTCTATCGGGACTCTAAGAAAATTATATGCGAGTGAGTTACATAGTCTACGTATGTATAAAACCGCCCTTAAAAACCACGAACTAGAAAGTGTTAAATAATATTTTTAACACTCATCCACTTCAGATAACATTTTACAAAACATACGCTCGAAAAATGCTGTTATACATCCCTGTTTTGGATTCGCGGTTTTTGAAGGCGGTTTTTTTTGTAGATTTTTTTAATGTTAATTTATTCTTTTTGTTATTTTTACTTTTTTATGTTTTAGGGGGCAGACGAGCAGACGTATCACCTGATGGTAAGCGATTACCGCCGCTCATGGACACCTGCCACATCTATGGAGTCAGGTGCTGCCGGCCCTTTTTAAAACGGAGTACGCGATTTTCTTAAGGTTTGCATGGTCGTATCGGTCTGGAAACGCCGTGTGGTCCCCGGCAGAGTAGAATAGGCCACCCTCACTCTTACCGAGGTGTCGTAAAAGGCGACTAAGGTAAAGCTGCTGGCATGATCATCAGCACCCAGAGAAGGAAAACTCTGCATTTATATCAAAACCTTCGCGAACCCGTCTGCCAAGCGTGGTGAGTATGGCAATTACCCCTCATGTGATTGAGGGAGGCCCGTGCCCCAGCAGTGGGGACTTAAATGGGCTGACGATGATGATGATCGGTCTGTAAACATCGAAGGCGGTAGTTCATTTCATCATGTAAAATTTCTTGAGATACGCACAGTTGAAGACTGCCAACCATGTAGATGATCGGCATGGAACTGTTGACGAGTGAAACGATGAAGGAATGAAGCGGCAGGACTTAGTAGTTAGTACCTGCTGCAAGAATCTTAGTACATCTTCTTGAAAGGCCGGCCACGCGTCTGTACTCCTGTTGTAGCGGATATTAGCAATTACCCCTCATGTGATGATCGGTCAGGAAACACCGCAGGTGATAGTTCATTCCACAGTTTTGTCGTACGAGGTAGAAAGTTTCTTGAGAAACGCACGGATGAAGACTGCCAACCATTTAGATGATGGGCATGGAACTGTTGACGAGTGGAACGATGACGGATTAAAGCGGCAGGACCTTATAGTTAGTACCTAAAGATTTGAAATCTGCAAGAATCGAAGTACATGTTCTTGAAAGAACTGACTTCATAAAATCGGTAATTCGTTTGTTGGCTTAAGTATTAAGATATTTAATAAGCTACCACAAAATGTCATTAACCTATCACTGGATAAGTTTAAGTCTCATATTAAAACCTGCCTAATGAAGAAAGGTTACTATAGTGTACAAGACTATTTAAATGATAAGGATTCTTGGTCAAGTTAATTGATTAATATTTTGAGTTGTTATTCATAGTAGTCTATATTAACTTTCATAATTGTATTTTTTTTTCTCGATTGAAACTCTGTAACATCATCAATATTTGAAAAGAGTAACTACTGAGTTTCTTGCTGGTGTCTTCTCAGTAGAAATCGACATTCCGAACCAGCGGTAGATATTATGTACCTATTTTGACATTCATAAGTGTTCCGTGTGGACCAAAATTGAATAAAGAATTTTTTATCTTATCTTTATCTTTTAAAGGCCTTTTGTACTCCTGTTGTAGCGGATATCCATGGGCCAGCCACTCCCATCAGCTTGGCTCGTTTGCCTCCCTTTCCCATATTTTTTTTAACTATAGATACTAGTCCTATCAAAATATTTTCAAATTGGTACAAACTACTGAATCTTATTTTTGTTTACCTACTATTGATGGGCTATGCGGCGTTTTCGTACGTGTATGTAGGTCAGTCCGGTCGTTTTTGCTCGATGTTGCAACAAAGTTTTCTATAATGCTGAATATTTTCTCCGACTGTATTGTAGGGCAACAGTTTTAACAGGGCAGACAAATCGCCTTTGATCTTTTTATTAAATTCTCTCTTACTCTTTTTTAAAAAGGCCGCAACACATTAGCGATCTCTCTGATTTCGCGGATGTTCATGGGCGGGGTTGATTACTTTCCATCGGGTGACTCGCTTGCTCGTTTGTCCGCCCCTAGCGTAAAAAAAAATCAGAAAGAGCTGTAAATATTGCGATACAAAATATGAAAAAAAAATGATACTTATATTATTATCATGTACTAATTATGTAGGTAATACATACACAGACAAGCTATGCAAATAGCTGTGCGGGACTACTGTACTTTAATGTAAATGTTGTTTGTTTAATAAATAAATAAATAAATAAAATAAAAATAAATATTATGAAACATTGCTAGTGTGGCGTGATCTATTTTTAACGGAAAGTAATTCCACGGCAGAATTTTAAAGCACTTGCTACGAAGGTATAAATAGTTTTTTAAATTTTCGCGTTGCATTATAACTATAATTAATCGAGACGGGAATCAACACGATATTTGTTATGTGATACAACATTGTGTACTCACATATTTTACTCGACGTTTCGGCTACGTTACAGCAGCCGTGGTCACGAGCGGACTCCAGTCCGCTCGTGACGCCGATAATAAATATCGTGTTAATTCCCGTTTTGATTGTCGAAGTTATAAGCTTTTTGTCTGAAGATGGAAGAGTCTTTACTTATGAAAATCTATATTAGGTAATATTAATTACTAATCTCTACTATTTATAAAGAGGTAAATCTTACCGTGGGAGAGCCACGCTTCGGCATGAATGGGCCGGCTCGACCGGAGTGATACCACGGTCTCTCAGAAAACCGGCGTGAAGCATCACTGGACTGTGTTTCGCTGCGTGAGTGAGGTTACCGGAGGCCCAATCCGGCGGGGGGAAGGGGAGTTTAAAGGTTGGCTGCGCACTTGTGACTTGACTGGTGTTGAGGGTGTCCATGGGCGGCGGCAATCGCTTACCAACAGGTGATCCGTCTGCTCGTCTGCCATATATGTCATAAAAAAATATCTACAGACAGTGGCAACGCTTATAGGTTATACGAAAACACGAAACGCTTGCGCGTAGTAATCGACACCTAGCGCCATCTATTGGTATTAAATGGAACTAATGTCCTGAAACAAAGTGAGGGCGGGCCACTAGCATATTAATTAGTAAATGTGAAAGTCTGTGTGTCTGTCTGTTTGTTCGTCTTTCACGGTAAAACGGACGAATTGACGTGATTTTTTTAAGTGGAGATAGTTGAAGGGATGAAGACATGGGCTACTTTTTGTATCTATCTAACGCGAGTGAAGTCGCGGGCAAAAGCTTGTACTAATATTTTTTATTCCTAAGAAGAGAGTCATATTCTTAATTCAGTGTATAAATTTAGAATCATTATCTCAAACATGTGATTGAATATTAATTTTGGTACCATTTATATGTACTTACCGAGTTTCGAGCAAATAAATATTATGATTATGAAAAACGCTCGCATTCCATCTAACAAAACGATTTCAGCTTTATTTTGGCTTGCGAAGCATTCAATTTCCCCCAAACAAATTGTGTTTAAATAAGTAAAATTATGTAAAGTTTAAATCGAGCTTAGTGCGGTCTGGTAAATTTAAGTATTATTTTACTGCGTAAACATGAACCCTATTTCGTACAATCACGAGCAAATAAGTATACAACCTCATTCAAATATGAACTCTATTGTGCCTCCTTAAGAGTAGAGGTGGTTATAATCCATTGCAGGCGTCTGTACCATTGGAAAGTCGGGAGTTGGGGTATTTAAATTTCTTTCAAAACAAATAATTTAACTGTAGCTACGCAGCTGCCTCTGAAGAGAGAAATCGTGGGGAAAGCGGCGACAAAATTAAATGTATTTTTTCTCGGGGCGAAAAGAAAATAGAATTTCTTTTACTGTCGACCCTTTACAAGGTAAAAAATCTTGTCGTTTATCAGTCTGGATTCCGTAGTCGTGACTGCCTCCGTGGTTTAATGGCCACGAAGGGAACCATTGGTGGTATTTGAATCTTGAATTCGCCTTATTCCATTATGCTCAAGCTCTTCCATAGGGATCATAAAAAACTTTTGAGATTTTTTATGACCCCAGTAGGATTTTGTTTTGGACAAATGAGCAGACGGCTTACCTGATGGCATGTGATTACTGCCGCCCATGGACATCTGCAACACGTGAGGCATCTCAAAGGCATTGCGGACTCTCAAATCATAGAAAACTTTTGTAATTTGCGAGTGAAATCATTCAGATTTTGTGAGGATTAAAAAAGACACTAGTGGGTTAGTTGGTTTTTTTATTCACACTTTCGGTACTTTGCATGTTTTTTAGTTTTCCTCCGGAACTCCACAAGTGGAATTCTAGTAACCACTTGCTAAGTAAATAATACACTTAAAAAATTCACCGTAGGGCTCAGGTGGGACTCGAACCCACAACCTTCCACAGTCCGGGTGGCTGCACTAACCATTTATGCTATCATTATTTATTGCTAATAAATTGCAAAGAATTGCTATACCAAACACAATAACACTTGCTAAGTAGTTCCTCGCGTGATCTAATGAAGTTTTCCCGTAGGAATGACATTTTTTTCGTACCAAAATTTGTGTCTTCAGAAATTACATAGCCTTCTACCGGTAAATTGAATGTGAGTAAATTGAATTTGATCGGGGAAAGTACATAAACTGAATTTGACGTAAGTATTTTCGTGGATCTGGGTACCTCATACAGTCGTAGTACAATTTTGTGGCACTTTCTATAGAAAACCTTTAAACCCCCCTTTCCCCTCGATTTGGGCCTCCGGTACCCTTACTCACGCAGTGAAAGAGAGCACAGTGCTAGCTTCTCACCGCTTTTCTGTGGCCTCCGGTCGAGCTACCCATCCATGCCGATGCGTGGCTCTCCCACGGTCATTGGTGCCATTCATTTGAAATTATTAATCAGTACAAAGTGCTAGTCAGTCCACATAGACGGTGGTGCCAACTGGTGTCATCCATTTGAACTTAGTAAGATACATTTGACTTTGAGTCAGTACAAAGTGGTGCCACCTGTAAGTTACTGCACGTCCCTTATAGGACATCATCTCGTACCTACAAAACAGTTTGCTTATTAATTTAACCTTTTTATAAGTAAAAAGGGACGTGTAAATTACATGAAAATTATTGTGACAAAAATATTTCTCCCAGGGGAGACTGACGAAATGACTACAAAAACACTTTACAGCCATTTCGGTGAATCGAATATAAAATTGATTCGGCAAAAATCCAAGGTCATCGACATAGCTCACCGGATTAGCAAGCTTAAGTGGCAGTGGGCTGGCCATATTAGCCGCAGAACCGACAACCGATGGGGTTAACGAGTTCTAGAGAGGAGACCGCGTCTTGGCAAACGTAATGTAGGGCGCCCTCTGGCTAGGTGGGGGGATGATCTGCGCAGGATGGCTGGCAAGAGCTGGATGCGAGAAGCCATGGATAGATCACGGTGGCGAACAATTGGAGAGGCCTACGTCCAGCAGTGGACTGCGATAGGCTGATGATGATGATGATGATGAAATATAAAATTTGTGTACTGAATAAAAAAATATTGATGAAGTTATATATTAACGGTATGTTTTTAAAGTCTCACTGAAAGGTGATGAAAGCAGAGCCATCAACTTCCAACCCGGATTCATTCAAACAGTTGTACAAACGTTGCAGGTTGTAGAGAAGTTTTCGACGTCCCCATTATCCAAACCAAATTGCCTTTGTCAATAATAAACCTTTCTGTCAGTTTCAAACCGCCCTATGCCACTAGTTTTTAGGGTTCCGTATCCAAATGGCAAAAAACGGAACCCTTATAGATTCGTCATGTCTGTCCGTCTGTCCGTCTGTCCGTCTGTCCGTCCGTCTGTCCGTCCGTCCGTCCGTCCGTCCGTCCGTCCGTATGTCACAGCCACTTTTCTCCGAAACTATAAGAACTATACTATTGAAACTTGGTAAATAGATGTATTTTGTTAACCGCATTACGATTTTTACACAAAAATAGGCAAAAAAAATATTGGGGGGGTCTCCATATTTGAAACTGAAACACAAAAAATTTTTTTTCATCAAACCTATACGTGTGGTGTATCTATGGTCTTTAAAATTATGTTGAGGTTTTTAACATCATTTTTTTCTAAACACAATATGTACTTTGCGCAAGAGACGCTCCCAAAGTGGTAAATTGTGTGTCCCCCCTGTAACTTCTATAATAAATAAATTATAAAACTAAAAAAATATATGTACATAATCATGAAAACTAACAACGAAAATTGGTTTGGACTAGATCTAGTCAGTAGTTTTTTTTTATAAGTTATAAACCGTAAACCGAAATTTACCTTCCATATATCTTACTTGCTGCTACGGAACCCTTCATGGGCGAGTCCGACTCGCCTTTGGCCGGTTTTTTTTTGAGGTTGGTGCCCTTGGAAAGTGTATTGGCCGAAGCAATTCTAAAGTTTTAGGTATGAGTTGCGGGGCCACCACCCGATGGAAGTGTTTTTTTTAAATGTATTTATCAACACAAAAAAACAAAATTATATTATACAGCATTTGATAAACCACTAAGGTTTGTGAAAATCGATACATTAAAAATACTTACATTAAACTTTCATAAAGGTGCTTACCTACCTTATGCTTACCTTGACGACCCGATAGGAACAGTGGTAGTGAACTCTGCCTCTGATACAAGGGTTACGGGTTCGATCCCCGCACAGTACAAACATTTGTGTGATTGAACATGTTTGTTTGTATTGGTCTGGGTGTTTTCTATATATTATAAGTATGTTTTTACAAAAGAAAAGTATTATATGTATATATTTTTAATCCCACTGTTGATTCTGATATCCGTAACACAGGTGCTTGAGCGACTTAACTCGGAGTCAGATCAATGTATGTGATGTTGTGAAATATTTATTTTTTATATTATTTATTATTACCTAAGGTGCATACTAACTCATAATTTATTTTATTTTACTTGTTTTTGTATAAACAATCCAGATTACCGCCGCCCATGGACATCAGCTACACCAGATATTGGGAAGTGAGCGCAGATGCGTAGGAAGGTGTCTCCACAATGGGGAGGTGCGTAGAAGGAAATGACGGCTAGCTCGCAGTGGTGGACCGCCAGCCGTCCAGATGGTACAGTTAAAATGATTCAATTGTACTGGCCGTTTTTAACACTTCTTTTGTGTGACGAGGGAGTTGTCACGTACCTAAATATTTGCTTTAGACTAATGAAGTCTGTTCCACAATTTGATGGCAGTTATTTACGGGATTTCTACCATGTACCTTATTACTAAAGAAACTGTCGTTTCGCAGATACTGTCCCTCTTATTCCAAAACGTGGCTTATAATGAGTAGTGGGATTAATACTGGTAATAACTGAAGAGCTAGAATAAACATTATTACAAAACTAAGTTTAACATTATTTAGTATGTCAACTTTAATACTCAAGTTAAACCACCTGGACCCCTAGTTTAAAATGAGTACTAAAATAATAACCTCAAAATATCGATTCAGTAACCGTGACAACTTATACCTGTGACAGTTCATTCCGTTTTACACGAGTGATTAGTGAGAAAACAGTCAACTTATTTTTTGCATTTAATCCCAAAAAAACAAAGCAATTCCTATGCACATTACTTCGAAACCATACTTAGGTCAATATTTAAATTTATTGTTGCTTATAAACCATTCTAAAATAATTTTACTTCAAACAACAAAACAAGGTTGTGTAAAATGAAATGTCACTGAACGAATGGCTGAATGATTCGATCAATTTTGACACTATTCAAGTGGGCCATGTTGCCCGTGCTCTTGCCTTAAAGAGAACCATGTTTTATTTTTACGTCTCTTTACGGAACCGGGAATAGTATCCGAAATGATGATTGAATATTTTTGTAACATAAATCCTTATTATTTTAAGTAACCCGTTCCCCAAACATCTATTTTCAGTTCTAACACGTCAGTTTTGTGTAGTTAAGGTTTCATTTGCATAAAATAAATTACGCAAATCGGTTTAAATTCATATTGTATGAGTTCATTACATTCGCCGACGTTTAACCTTGGGTTGAATGTATAGTTGGGGTGAGTGAGTTAAGGTAAAGCGTCTTGGGTACTTAGGTACCTACTTCTAGGGTACTTTGTCAACTAAATCATAAAAAATATTTATTTATTTTACACTTATTTTATTTTATTCAGAGTAGAATAGGCCACCCTCACTCTTACCGAGGTGTCGTAAAAGGCGACTAAGGTAAAGCTGCTGGCATGATCATCAGCACCCAGAGAAGGAAAACTCTGCATTTATATCTAAACCCTCGCCAACCCGTCTGCCAATCGTGGTGAGTATGGCAATTACCCCTCATGTGATTGAGGGAGGCCCGTGCCCCAGCAGTGGGGATATAAATGGGCTGATGATGATGATGATGATGATATTTTATTTTTATTTAATTTTTTTTTGTCAATAACGCTAACGCTTGACCACAATCGCACCTGATGGAAAGCGACGATGAGGTCTTCGATGATACGCGTTTGCCTAAAAGATGTCCAGATTGTAGTGGTCAGAAAAAACAGACGTCGGCTATATTATATTATAGCTTGCTCATAAAAACCTCAGCAATAGCGTGATTTCTATAATGGAGGTATATTTATAAGCTGATACTTTTATGTTTTACTTTGCTGAGGTACTGGAGGCCCAAAATGGGGGAAAGGGCGGTTTAAGGTGACAGGTAGGGCACACTAGCGATGCCAATGGATTTTAATTTTTAGCTACTAAACAAGATCTATTTTAAACAACTTCGGGGTTACAAACCTCTCGACCAACACTTATAGGCACTATTTATTAAATAACCATGCACAAATGCTGGTCCATCACGTACGCGAAAAATTATTTATCGCCAAAAGCGGCCACTTTTAGCGTGAATAAATTTTTCGCGAACAAAAACGGACCCAACATTTGTGCATGGTTATTTCATAAATAGTATACGTGTTTGCCGAGAGATTATAACCCCGAAATTGTTCAAATTCAAATTCAAATCCTTTATTTCTTAGAATATGGTTACATTGTTCTTAATATTAATCTCAGTACAGCATACTCTGCCATTGCTGGCGTAGAAATATTCGTACAATAAATGTTATTAATTAATTTCAATTATTATTAAAATAATTGAAATTAATTAATAACATTTATTGTACGATACCATTGATAAATTACAATTTTTAAATTAAAATTAGATTAACTATACATTTTTCTTTCGTCGTCTCTATGGTCAATACAATTAATTTATCCAAATACATCATACATTCTCAAGTCCAAGTATTCTTTAACTGAATAAAAACATTTTTGCAAGAGCCAATTTGTCAAAATTATTTTGAATTTATTCACATTTAGCGCTCTTACAACCGGAGGAAGCCTATTATAAATTTTAATGGCGGCACATGGAGCATTACTTGAAAATAATTTCAGCCTCTGAGGTGGAACGGACAATTTGTATTGATCTCTGGCGCTTTTACCTAACATCTTATCATGTAAGGAAAAAAATTGTGGATGTTTTTTTACGAACATACAAATCTCCAGAATGTATTGACAGGGCAGAGGCAGGATTTTAAGTTTTTTAAACAAAGGCTGACAGTGATCCCTGTAACCAGCGCCACAAATGGTTTAAAATAGATCCGGTTTTGAGCTAAAACTAAATATCGATTGGTGTCGCTAGTGTGCCCTACCCGTCGCCTTGAAGATTTGCAGCGCACTTGTGACTCTACTGGTGTCGCGGATATCCATGGGCGGCGGCAATCGCTTACCATCAGGTGATCCGTCCGTCTGATCGTATCACCTATCGCTTAGTAAAACTTATAAACACCTTTTTTCACCTTTCACTTAATATAATTTATCGCTTCATTTCAACTATGTTCAAACAGTTTTTGCAAAGTACGAATTAATCAGTTTTAATTAGCTAATAACAACCCATATTCTACGTAGTAAATTTTTAATGTCACCTTCAAATGAATGATGAAATTATAACGTACTATTTGAACATGACACGCGACTCCACAAAACGGCTGTGTAACGTTATAAATTTTATAATTGCCCATAATTTAACGTGATTTTATTAAAAAACCTATGCGACATTAATAGGGAGGATGACGTACTAAACTAATGGCTTTTTAGTGAGATAGAGAACTAAGGCAAAAAACCGGCGAGTCGGACTCGCGCACGAATGGTTCCATTCGCCTTTTCTATCATCGTCGTCATCATTGACGCTCCACTGCTGGACATGGGCCTCCCCCAATGTTCTCCACACAGATCGGTCCTGTGCCGCCCGCACCCAATGGTTTCCCGCAACCTTCGCTAGATCGTCGGTCCACCTTGTGAGGGGCCTGCCACAACTGCGACTTCCTGTGCGTGGCCTCCACTCGTGGACCTTTCCGCCCCAACGGCCGTCTGTTCTTCTCACTATGTGCCCTGCCCATTGCCATTTAGGGCATATCTGTGACCTTAGTTCTCCTGGGGATCTCATCATTTCTGATACGATCAAGCAAGGAGGCTCCGAGCATAGCCCTCTCGATTGATGCAAATAGCATATTAAAATTATTAACTTTGTGTGAATAGACCCTAGCATGTGCGTATTATTTTATGATCTGACTGAATCCGACGGTTATAGTCTTCGCCTCACATTTAATATTGCGGCAATATTCAGCGCCTTTAGGTGGACTTATATTAGGAATAACGACGTTAATTGTTCATTAAGATGTTCTTAAACTATCTAAAATTGTCCGCTTTATTATTCTTGTACAAAATACGTCGTGTTTATGCAGGGCTACAACTGTGGCTATACTGAAGCTAGATATAGCTAGATATTATAGCAACAGCTCCAATATTAAATATCTGTCAAAGCTAAAATAGCTTGTTTTTGCCGAGCCTTATAGAAAAAGTGTGATTGTGTATAGTGGCATTGTTGATGTCTATGAGCGGCGGTTACCTATTTACCATCAGATGGGCCGCATGCTAGTCTGCCTATTTTTCGCAATAAAAAAAGAAGTGGCGCTCTCTTGTTTCGGTGGCCAAGGAGTCAAGTCTGTTGGGGGTCGATGAGCGAGCTGAATAAGTAACTTTCTTTCAATATCTAAACCATTTAATGTCCTTATAAATCTCTTGGTTAAAACAGAGCTAATAAGTAATCCGGAAACACGAAACGTTTGCGCGATGTAATCGACAACTAGCGCCATCTTTTAATGTAACAAGTAGGGCACACTAGCGACGCCAATCGATTTTAATTTTTAGCTACTAAACCGGATCTATTTCAAACAATTTCGGGGTTACAATCTCTCGGCAAACACTTATACTATTTATTAAATAACCATGCACAAATGCGGACCCAACATTGGTACGCGAAAAAATGACTACCGCCAAAAGCGGCCACTTTTAGCGTAAATCAATTTTTCGCGTACCAATGTTGGGTCCGCATTTGTGCATGGTTATTTAATAAATAGTATAAGTGTTTGCCAAGAGGTTGTAACCCCGAAATTGTTTAAAATAGATCCGGCTTAGTAGCTAAAATGAAAATGACCTACCCGTCACCTTATTAAAGTGGAACTAATGACCCAAAATGAATTGAGGGCGGGCCCACTATGTAGGTATATAAAGCTATGAAGAACGAAAACCTACAAAACAGATTAGGAATATATTTGTTTCACGCTTAGACAAGAAATTATTTATCGAGATCTAAATTATTACTAAGTAGAGTTAACGTCGGGATGTCAATCAGCTGTTTCGGGAGTAATACAATAATCCCATATAATCCATCTCCTCCCATTTTCCAAGATCGGATTAGGGAGTTCCAAGGTTGCGTGTTATACAACTTTTAGTGAGGCCGCGCCCCCTAATCTACGTAAACCTATCAAAAACATAAATATAAAATCAGATTTAAGTTCAATGTTATAATCATAATAATAATAATAATTCATTATTCTCCGGCAACAAGATACGTTCAAAAATATTTCATTGGTCCATATAATAAATACTTTACAGTCTAACATACATACATAATAAAATAAAATTCACTTTTTTTTACAAATTTCTACGTGCGGCGCCTAGAGTCAGCTGGTAGCCGTCCTGCGGCTAGAAGTCCTCCCCAATGAAGGTCGCCAGGGAATGGGTCGGTACTCTCACCACAAATGAGCTGAAGTTCACTTTGTGGCGAGACTACAACCGTTCGACCCTTAGCGTCCAGTTGGACTTCTTTCGCTCGTAATCTATGACTCTCTCTACCTTTGTAGACCATTGTAGGCGCGACACGTACTGACTGAAATTGAAATTATTTATTTAAGTACCAAAAATAAAAATTACAAAGCAACATTATTTCTCGATGCGGTACTTAAAAAGGTCTCCGCTCAGCATCTGCCACGGAAACGTGAGGTCCCCGTGGCGCAGGTATTCTTCGGATACCTTTCTTACTGCGTAGTGTGCGTCTCTGGCTGTAACAAGCTTTTCCGTTCTTATCGGTGCAGTGCCTAGCCGTAACTACCGAGTTACGGCTAGTTCTTCGCCACTATAATAAAGCCATCATTATCGCACTTATTCTTTAGTGGACACAATGTTGGTGTCGCCTTAATCAAAGGGGAATAAACCGCTCGGCAGAAACCGCAGCATAAGCATATAATGATATGCATCCTCATCTTAGCTTGTGATTCCCAGTTTTGTCCAAAGCTGTCGCTCTGGAGCCCGGGGTACGGTATAATAATAGTATACTTGTAACGAGTACATGCCGCAGCCATATTTCTTTTAATGATTTCTAGTGCTGCAGTGGAGAAAAGCGGTACTAAATTTGAATCTTTTTTTTTATATATATTAAATGGGTTTGCACTTGACCTCGTTTCACCTGATGGAAAGTGACAATAAGGGCTAAGATGTAGCGTGCTTACCCAGAAGAAGCCTATTCACTCTCGACTTAAAGACACCCAAATTGTAGCTTCTCTGGAAATACAGAACCCGGGAAGTTATTCCATTCCTTAATCACTTTTCTAAGTCTTGATTAGTCATTTTGAAAGGGCTAATTTTCAATACGACTAGCTGTTAAACGTTGAGTGATCTAACGACCATTGGTCGTAAATGCCCCAAAGTTTTGTTTTCAACGTCAGGAGTGGCAAGGATCCTTGAAACGTAATTATAGTATTCGTTTTTTTAATGTTACAGCAGACAAAAAAGCAGACGGCACACCTGCACAAAAAAAAAAAATAGTTGGACAAAACTATAGAACAAACTAGCATCTGCGGTGTTTCTATACCAATGCGTCCTAGAAACAAAAAAAGTATTCCTTTTTAAAAAGCAGGCCTGGTGGCACACTTGTGACTCCTTTGGTGTTGCTGAAGTCAATGGAAGAGGGAAATTGCTTACCCTTAGGTGATCCGTCTGCTCGTCTGCCCCTATCTCATAAAAATATCTGGCTGGCTCAACACCTCATTCCTTTGTCTGAAATTTTAGTGTTTCTCCGATGTTTCAAAGCCAAGGACTTTTTGTGAGAAACTCATAAATATTTCATTTTACACTCTAAATTATAATGTTTTCGTAATTGTACTGTGAAGTGCTTTTAATTACATCGTCGGCTCGTGTGTCATATGTTTGTAATATGCTTTCGTATATTACGGCTGCTATGAATTATTCACTTGTTAATGTACGGGGGCCGTGAATATGGCCTGACGGTTAAATATTCATAGAATATTGTAGTAGGCAACCATCAAAAGAATAAAAATTGTATTTTGAACAGTTTTAGACCCATATGTTGTGTGTGTGGGTTCGATCCCCATACTGGACAAACATTCGTGCGATGAACACTTGTGTTTGTTCAGTGTCTGGGTGTAATATATGTATTTAAGTATATATTTGTGTTCCTCTGTTGTCTGATATCTGTAACACAAGTGCTTAAGCTACCTAGTACGGAATCAGGTCAACCTATGAGATGTTGTGAGAATGATTATTATTTTTTTTTGTAAACATTTTTTTGTCTCAAAATGGTTGTCACAATGTGAGCCGCAGCTTCTGTTATTGGGTTCATATGATTTGCATCGTCCTGCAGAAACTTACTATCCGTGCGGATAAAGAATGGGATTAGAAATGGCGGCGCGTAGAGCCGGTAACGTCAGCATCAACGGTTTGAAAAATTATAACTGACTTTTTCAGTATAAAATAAATGTTATTAATTAAAATACTGTTTATGTATTACATTAATTTCTTGTACTATTCTATATGCACTTCATAACTTTTAAAGTTAGTATCTTGAAATAAAAGATTGTAATAAGTATATCTTAACTATATCTATATCCTATTGTAACTATATCTTAAAACACTACCTATACTCAATAAATAACTAACAAAACAATACACAACAATATACAAATTAACAATAAACTATAACAACAAACAATAACAAATGACAAAATAACGAAAGGTTCAAAACCACGGAAAAACTGAGAACGCGTCTACTCACAAAATTGCGAAACCGGACTGATGCGACAGGGAAGGGAACGCAGAATATTTTTTTGGCAGTCAGTACCCATGAGTGCGAGTATAGACGCAAATAGTGTGCGAGTGAGAAGTGAATAGATGCGCCGCCATTTCTGATCCCATTCTTTATCCGCACAGGAAGTACGAACAATACGACACGTGTTCAGGATTTATTATTATTATTATTATATATATTAGTGTAACTCGCTATCTATTGTATGAAGTACTGAGTAACCTGGATAAGGGATTGTTGCACATAAAAGACAACCAGCCAATACTTTGCCTCTTCCATTTCCTGTGGGAGAAAAAATAAAATCAGTGTGTATATTTGAGTACAGAGCGATTACGATCAAAAGGCACTTTAGTGACATTGACAGGAGGGCGTTGTCCAACGTGTTTTATATGCGGGAATGTAAAAACAGCATTAGCCTAACCGTAGGCTGAATTATTGAGAAATAAAATTACTATGTGTTGTTTGTATTATCATTATCTTTGTTTGTTATTGTTTTTTTTCTGTTGTATATACCTATGTGCACCTACGTCACGTCGCCCAAGGCTCAGCCTGAAAACCAGCGCTGCAGCGGCTTCGGTCACTGCAGCAAATGCTGAGATTGGACCTTTTTGGAACAGAACTTGTCCTAATTGTGTATTTATGTCATTTGTGTTTCAATTGTGTTAGCCGTGTGGTCCCGGAAGAGTAGAATAGGCCACCCTCACTCTTACCGAGGTGTCGTAAAAGGCGACTAAGGTAAAGCTGCTGGCATGATCATCAGCACCCAGAGAAGGAAAACTCTGCATTTAAATCAAACCCCTCGCCAACCCGTCTGCCAAGCGTGTAGAGTATGGCAATTACCCCTCATGTGATTGAGGAAGGCCCGTGCCCCAGCAGTGGGGACTTAAATGGGCTGACGACGACTAAGACATCTTTATCTTTTATCATTGCGATGTTCATGACTGGTTTTCAATTCCCTTAATTTCTGTAGGGGTAGGTATTCATTCCCGCTGTTGGGGTATATGGAACTTTTTTTTGTGTGATTAGGTGGCAGACGAGCAGACGGATCGCAAGTGCGCTGCCAACCTTTTGACTCCCCCTTTTCCCCAGATTGGGCCTCCGGTACCTTCACTCACGCAGCGAAACACAGCGCAGTGCTGCTTCACGCCGGGTGTAGGATTGGTGATCGGTAGATGCATGATAAGGAACGTGTAAGAGATCGATGTTTAAATTAGAATGACGTACGAGAGAGAGATGGAAGACGAATGGCGGACGATATGAAGACTTAGAAATAAGAACATTTGATAAATGTAATAAATGTCAATATAAATTGCAATACCTGCAAGAGGTCATTGAGTGTAAGCTACAATTGTACATAAATTTTAGATCTTGTACTACTCAATCTGGCAATAAATTTCTGATGTCTGACTTCAGAAACCACGCTTTAAGAAGATAATATAGAATACTTAAACTCCCTGTCTTTATTTGGAACCCCATCCCCACAATGTGAGGCCGTATTATCACTCCGGTCGAGCCGGCCCATTCATGCCGAAACGTGGCTCTCCCACGTTTAAGCTTACTATCCGGTGATCCCCTCTACTCGCCTAATACTATCACATTAAAAATCTCCGATTGCAATATGATCATCTTAGTATCTATTTTATAAAAAAAAAAAGTCGTGTTTGTAACACTATTTATGATCCAAGAACGACTGGACAGATTTGGCTGAAAATTGGTGAAGAGGTAGCTTAGAACTAGGAGAAGGACATAAGATACTTTTTATCCTTTTCCTGTGGGATCTGATTTCGCGGATATTCATGGGCGGCGTTGATTACTATCCATCAGGTGACTCGCTTGCTCGTTTGTCCGCCTCTAGCTATAAAAAGAAAATAAACGAAAACTAGTACTAAGCGGGCAAAAGCGCTCAATGAACGGTGAAAACAGCTCATAACGCATTGCATAGTTTGTTTAGTTAATTAGTTCTAGAATTTCTTACTACGCACTTGCTAACTCGCCTCAATCAAAGGGACTAACTTATATAATCTAATTCATCTTCACTGGGCATGAAAGCAGCAAACTATTCCCGAGACGTTCTCCCAGCTTTGAGTTCACAGGCGAGTGCCTACGCAACGTAACAAACTCACGGGGACGGCTTAAGACGATATGGTAGAGCTGTTATGCAATACAAAAGAGGTAACCTTATCGGGAGAGTGATTTAGCTATCGCGGTTCTTGAGATACCAACAGCCTGGTGACAGATATCAGCCCCCCCCCCCCTTAAATATTCATTAAAATAGTAATACATAAAAGTATCAGCCTGTAAACTGTCCCACTGCAAAGCAAATGCCTCCATCATAGAATTCAACAACACTATAATAAATAAATATTTCACAACATCACATACATTGATCTGACTCCGAGATAGGTAGCTTAAGCACCTGTGTTACGGATATCAGAATCAACAGTGGAGTTACAAATACATACATATAATACCTTTCTTTTATATACATACTTATAATACATAGAAAACACCCAGACCAAAACAAACAGACATGTTCATGCACACAATTGTTTGTACTGTGCGGGGATCGAACCCGCAACCCTTGGATCAAAGGCAGCGTTCACAACCACTGCACCAAACGGGTCGTCGAACTACAACTATACAACATTATAATATGGCTTTCTATGAAAAGGCACCGTCTGGTTAGGGTGCACGTCTGTGCGTGAGTTAGAGACAGACTATATGGAATGTGTGGTGGAGGGGGATACATAGTAAAGTAAAGTATCAGCCTATATACTTTCCCACTACAGGGCAAAGGCTTCCATCATAGAAATTAAGACATCGCTTCTATGATGTCATTACGCTTAATCACCATACTTGCGTAATGCCGATTGGAGATCACAAACCCGAGCTATGTTCGAATAGGCTTAATCACCACGCAGGGTCGGTTCTCCAGATAGAGCCTGGAGACAGACACGAAATGGATTGAGAAGTCTTAGTAATAGGCTCACAGGGCCCTTTTGTACCCTATAGGTACGCAAGCCTGAAAATCTAGCGGAATTTTTAAGGTACCTTAAAGAAGCCGCCACATTTTCCACTATACTTATTCAAATGTAGACAAATTTTGACTAAGGGCCGATTTTTTATCCGTAGTTAAAATGAAGTAATGGTTTAAAAAAATTCTGCGAAAAAAAAACCGCCTTCAAAACGAACTAAAAAGTGTCAAATAAGTTTTTTATCACTTCATACACTTCAAATAACATTTTATAACAGTACACTCGAGAATTAATAAATAAAAAAAAAAAAATACTGATATTACTCTTATTTTAAAAAAGTTTTTTCTTATTATTTTTATAGAGGTTCAGCAGTATATTGGCTCTTAGCCAGATTGTAAGCAAGAGAAGAGCCTAAGTTGCAATTACAACGGAAGCGATGTCAAGGCATCACCTCCGTTGGCAACGGATTTAAACCGGTTCAGTTTTCGAGAAGGCATCAGTATTCGCCGATACGTTTATTTTTCTGATCAATACAAGCTGTAGAATAATAGACACGAGGAATAAAAGGGTATCCCCTTACGGTTAACACAGCGGCATCTGCAGCACATCAAAGCACTAATTACCTGAGTCGCATCGCTCACCGGTCAAAGGGGTATTAACATAATCCTCTACAGTTTACACAAAACGCTTACGTATAAGCTCTTTGTCCTCTACGTAGTACAAGGGGTCTAAAATGGAATTAATTAATCAGCAGCCATTGAATTGAAAATATCAATCGATTTTCCCAATAGGCATTTGGAAGTAGCCCTGCTACCATAAAATAAATATACACAGATAGGCGGTTCTAACTGAAATTGACGATGAATTCGTTGGTCCGATCGTATTGTGTGGTATCATGTCTCTCCCTCGCCCCGTTAGTCTAGAGATTTAAGTACCGGGCCGTGATCTCGGGGTCCTGGGTTTCGATTCCCGTGTCGAGTAAAGGTATGTATCGAGTTTTTCGAACATAGCACGAGATTGTAATCACCAATCCGCATTAGGCAAGCGTGGTGATTAAGCCTAATCCGATCATAGTAGCGATTTTGTATGTATATCGGCTGATACTTTACTTTATTATGTCTCTCCCTCACGCATTCCGTATAGTCTGTCTCTACCTCACGCACAGACGTGCACCCTAACCAGACAGTGCCTCTGTTGCTTATCGATAGTCCACTATCGATAGTCTATCGATAGACTATCAATAGTAAAAGTAGATTCAATAGTATCGATAGTATATCGATAGTATTGCTGGTTGGCAATAATATCGATACTATCGATAGTAAAATTAGATCAATACTATTGATAACGCTAATACTATCCAATCTATTGTTTAGTGTCCGATACTATCGATAGTATCGGATACATTTAATCAGGCAACAATACTACCGAAACATCGATAGTACAAAACTATCGATAGTATCGGGCATTAAACACTCGTTTGTATCGACAGTATTGGCGTTTTCAATAGTATTGATCAAATTTTACTATCGATGATATCGATAGTTTTGACAAATAGCAATAGTATCGATAGTCTGAATGATTTTCGAGGCCAACTATCGATAAACTATCGGTAGTTCCGCAACACTACCATATTTAAAAAAACGCGCAAAGCCCTCATTACTGCGGTGACGTGCCTGGCGGCGTTCTTTCTCTACCGCACCCGTATAGAGTTGTATTCAAGCTGCGTCAGGGCCGGTTATATCTCTTTCACACTCTGTGACGTTTTTTCCGAAAATTGCACATTCCGTTTTTAAAGCGCGCGTTTTGTAGTTCCATGGCCTCGAGTCGAGATCACTCTACGCGCGCATCTATGTGTGCATAGCCTCTTAAGGTGACGGGTAGGGTACACTAGCGACGCCAATCGATTTTAATTTTTGGTCCGTTTTTGTACGCGAAAAATTGATTCACGCCAAAAGTGGCCGCTTTTGGCGTGTATCAATTTTTAGCGTACGCGTTGGACCCAACATTTTTGCATGGTTATTTAATAAATAGTATAAGTATTTGCCTAGAGGTTGTAATCCCGAAATTATTTAAAATAGATCCGGTTTAGTAGCTAAAAATTAAAATCAATTGCCGTCGCTAGTGTGCTCTACCCGTCAACTTAAGGTGAGACGGGTAGGACCCGCTACACTAGCGACGCAAATTGTTTTACATTAATGAACGATCAGGCTAGTTATGTTCGACCAATTCCAACTGCCTGACATTTTCAACTTAATTGTGAGCACAAAGTTTAATCACCACTACCTTCAACATTTAATTGTATCCGCGAGCTACAGACGAGACGACTATGTCACAGTAGATATATACGCAAGCAGTATGGACACTACGAACAAACGCTCGATTACGCACCCACACAGACGCACATGTAAAGGAAACGCCTTTTCTTGAATAATTATATATAATTTAACACCAACAGTAGTACAATTTCACTCCGACAGTATTTCCACTAATACTGTTTACTTCTTCCAAGCCAAGACTAAAGTGTCACTCCGAGTGGCACGCTACCCCTAACGTGGACTCTCCCACTTTTACAGCCGGTAGAAATAGCGCGCCGCTCGGTAGGCAATCAGGTGAAAGACTTTGAAATATTGTAATTTACAAACACTAGAATAAAACCTATAAAACTAATCTAATTTACTTACACAATCGTATTCTTATTGTGTAACATCATTTTTCATTCTTAAAACAGTAACAAACGCTAAAGTAGGTTTTCCCACTCTACTAGCCCTAGAAAAGCGCCAGTTAGAAAATCAAGTTGAGTACTTTGAAACATTGTTATTTACAAAACCGGCCAAGTGTGAGTCGGACTCGCGCACCGAGGGTTCCGTACAAACCTGCAAGGTTTACAAAGTTCGTTCATTACGACAATCGAGTCATAACTATGGTATTTTTATTGCAAAATGAAATTCATAACATTACAATGGGGAAAGATGGAGGAGCATAAATTTAAGAGCTTTTGCGTTGACTTAGAATTTTTTTTTTTCACGGGTTAAAGGCAATTAGATCTAAGTACTTGATATGAATTTCAACTTGATAGCTCTACGCGTTCATGAGGAAAAAAGTAATAAGTTTATATTTATTAAAAAATATATTATATTTTGTAATGTAACTAAAAATTTTAGGTTTTCGGAATTTTTCCTTTATGTGTGCTATAAAATGTTGCTTCATGCCAAATTTCAAGATTCTAGGTCGACTGGAAGTACCCTTTAGGTTTTGATTCCCTTGCGGGTACTTGCGAGTTTCAAAATATGCAGCTTAAATTGCTGTTTCTTTTGATTGCGTTGACATAGAAGTTTGATTTTGTTACAGCTTAAAGGTATTATAGACCTGAGTATTTGGTATGAATTTCAATTTAATACCTCTACGCGTTTATGAGGAAATGGGTAGTAAGTTTAAAATTATTAAAAAAATATATATTATGTGATGTAACTAAAAATTTATGGTTTTCGTAATTTTTCCTTTATCTATGCTATAAGACGTTGCTTCGTACCAAATTTCAAGATTCTGAGTTTACGGGAAGCACCCTGTAGGTTTTGATTCCCTTGCAAGTGTCGAAAATTTGCGGCATAAACGGCTGTATCTTTTGATTGCGTTGGCTTAGAAGTTTGATTTTTTCACAGCTTCAAGGGACCTGAGTAATTGATATAAATTTCAGCTTCATACCTCTACGCGTTCCTGAGAAAAAGGGTCTTGACAGACGGACGGACGGACAACAAAGTGATCCTATAAGGGTTCCGTTTTTTCCTTTTGAGGTACGGAACCCTAAAAACAATTGAAATCATAGAAAAATAAGTAAAAATAGCTATAAAATCCTAGAATTAATATTAAATAACATATACTATATGGTGAGTATGGCAATTACCCCTCATGTGATTGTGGGAGGCCCGTGCCTCAGCAGTAAGGACTGAAATGGGCTGATGATGATGATGATGAACATATACTATAAGCAAAATCATAACTCACACTTTACACGGATTCTAAGATCCCATCGGAGTTCAATCGTAGGAACTAAATTCAGGGTTGTCGGTTTTACTCGAGTGCGGCTTACTTTATTTTGGTAGAGAAAATAAGTAGATACATTATTATCTATGTTATCAAAAAATGGTTTCGGGGGGTATGGGGCGATCAGGTGCATGACCAATACCTTAACGTGGTTTATAAGTAACGAAACAAAAAGTTATGAAAATTATGTCTAATTTTAAATAAATAAATAAATATTTAAATATTTTCACAACATCACATACATTGATCTGACTCCGAGATAGGTAGCTGAAGCACCTGTGTTACGGATATCAGAATCAACAGCGGAATTACAAATATATACATATAATACTTTTCTATTGTAAATACATACTTATAATACATACAAACACCCAGACCAATACAAACAGACATGTTCATGCACACAAATTTTATGTATCTTTGCGTAGCTTTTTGCAACTTTAGGAATCATTTTGTGTACCTTTGTGTACGAATAGCGTATGCTAGTATTGTGCTTATTTCTTAAGAAATATCATTAGTTCTAATTTAACACGCACCAGGTGATCCTTGTTGCACCTAGGACCCCGCGATCAAGGCTCGGTACTTAAACCAGTAGTCCCAAGGTAAGAATAAACAAAAACGAATAAAAAAAACAACTGCTTTATTTTTATTAGTAGGTATATAATTTCATATGACTGCCTCGGTGGCGTAGTTGTTAGTGGGTCGCAATATAAAGCGACAGCTGCGCAAGAGGTCCCAGGTTTGATCCCCTAGTCGGGGCAAAAATGTGTACCTAAGTTTTCGGTACGTAATTCTTAGTGTCCGGAGTCTAGAAGTTGTCTTGTACCTCCGTGGCTCGGAAAGCACCTTAAGGATACGGTATAGGTTAAATTTTGGTTCCGTTTATGTACGCTAAAAATTTATTACCGCCAGAAGGGGTCACTTTTGGCGTAAATCATTTTTTGGCGTAAAAAAACAGACCGAACATTTGTACATGGTTAATTAATAAATAGTATAAGTGTTTGCCAAGAGGTTGTAACCCTGAAATTGTTTAAAATAGATCCGGTTTAGTAGCTAAAATTAAAATCGTTAGGCGTCGGTAGTGTGCCCTACCCGTCACATTAAGCCGTTGATCCTGCGCCCAATCTCTCACCGGTCGTGTCACGCTGGTGTCCCATTGGAATATGAAGGTAAGGAAATAGAGAGTGCACATGTGTGTGCGCACACACTTGAGCACTATAATATATCCTACGAACGTGGCTGATCGTTGAGATTGGCCGCCGTAGCCGTAATCGGTTGGAGGATATTATTAGGTATATAATAGGTACCTTCCTATTTCTTATATTACCTATAGCTACCTAGTACTTTTGTGGCCATATGGGTATTTTTTTTTTATAGTGGCACAGTATATTGGCTCGCCTCAGGCTGATGGTATGCAAGAGAAGAGCCCAAGTTGCAATTACAACGGAAGCGATGTTAAGGCATCACCTCCGTTGGCACCGCCATACTGGCCAGCGAGATGCATCGTCACGCTTCGTTTGAAGGAATCCATATTGTAGGAAGGGGGAAATACATGCGCCGGAGTTCCATTTCTAGATGGTGCGGCAGAAATTTGAACTGCCAATTTTTTTATTGATTGGATGATTTCCACTCTGAAGCGGAGGCAGCGTTGTTATTTAAATAGAACGGCAAAGGTAAGAAAACAAAAGAAATATAACGTACAATGTGCTCTGTTATTCTTACTATACGATCTGTTTATTTTTGCCGCAAGAAATGTGAGTGTGGTTATTATTTTGGAGAAAGATCTTTTATTTTTTTAGGAGAAAGGCAGGATCCTCTGATACAATGTTTTCTCTCATTAAAAATACAGGTTGTTTCAGTTGTATTGTTCATATGAATAATGAGCTCGAACAGATACGTTACTGTCTCTTCGCACTTCGTGCGGTTCGGGCTTTGGGGTAAACCCTTTACGCGGGCGTCATCTCATGCCCGTCTCGGCATGGTGCTCGTTCCTCCTGGATGGGAGGCCTCTCGACATGGCTCGGCTGGGGCGGTCTTCGACCTTCGTAAGGCCTGCCTGTGGCTCTTTAGCGCACTTCGGTCTGGGAGGGGGATAGGGGTAGTCACAGTGATTCGAACAGATGTTGTTAAGGTGACGGGTAGGGCACACTAGCGACGCCTATTGATCTAAATTGTAAGCTCCTAAACCGGATAATTTTTTAACAATTTCGAAGCTGCAGCCTCTCAGAAAACACTTATTTAATACTTATACTTAACTGTTGGGTCTGCTTTTGCTCTCGGAATTTGAATTAACGCCAAAAACGGCCAATTTCCAAACAGTTAATCCAAATTTCAATTAAAAAGTGGTGCACAATTATTAAATTAATAGTATAAATGTTTGCTTAGAGATTCTCGCTCCGATATTGTTTACAATAGATACGGTTTAGTAGCAAACAATTTGAATCGATTGGTGTCTCTAGTTAGGGCTACCTGTACCCTAGTTCTAACTAGCAACACCTAACAAGCATCAACTAGTGATTTAGGTTCAAAGACATTTATTCTCATAAGAATTACATAAATTCACTTAAATGAGAAATACATTAAAAAACAAAGTATAATTACGTAGTGATAATTTTATCTTCACCGAGCGTGTCAAGCGATTTGTAATGCACAAGAATAATTATTACACAGGCCAACTCGAACTAGCAACGCATGAGGGTAGAAGAGTGTACCATTGTGACAGGATCGGTCACTATGCAAAAAGTGCGCGAGCGCCGAGCGAAAACAAATACACGGATTTACAGATGTTTAACTAGATGTGGCCAAAATAGCATTGTGATATGAATTGAATGTTGCAATTTACTGGTATTTATAAAGGTGTTCTGTTAATGATTTGGTTTTATTTTCTTTATAGGAGTCACTTCTATTATTATTATTTTTTTTTATTTTTTTTTTTTTATATATATTTATTAATTTTATCGTTGTACATGTTTGTATGAGTAAATAGGGTCAGTGAGTAGAATTTAGTTGATAATAATTATCTATTTATTAGTATATACGGGAATAACATTTGCGTAATTTTATATATACTAATCATATTTATACACATATATTATCCATATAATTTTTATACGTGTTAATTTTATTCGTAGTTTTTAATTTGTACATTTTTATATTACAAATAAAATATGCTATATTACTAGAATATTTTGTTGTTTTGTAGGATATTTTTTAATTGCTTTTTAAAATTTAGCATGCTTTTAGCTTCTTTGATGGCAGTAGGCAGTTTATTATATAGTTGTGCGCTCTCGTAAGTGATATTCCTTTTCCCATAGTTAGTTCTAGGTGGGCGTAAAATTAAATTATTAGCACTTCTTAACATTTTTGTTTGAATTGATTTCTTTTTTGTAAAAGTTATGTTAGTGTGTATCTTTTTGTTCAAAATTTTTCTTATCAATAAGCATGAAAAATATTTATATGATTGTTGTATATTAAATATTTTAGTATCTTTATATATTTTTACTGTAGGTGTTAGAAAATCATAATGGAATAGTGTTTTAATCAACTTGTTTTGTGCGATTTGGACAGTATTTAGATTAGATTTAGCAGCTGATCCCCAGATCTCCAGCAAATAGTCAATGTGCGGCTTAGCCATGGAATTGTAAATATAGTAACAGACTTTTCGTGGTAGACAGCGAACTATTCCGCGTAGTAATCCAGTGAGGGATATTAGTTTCTGTTTTACTTTTTTTAAGTGTACTTTCCACGTTCCACGTCAGTTGATTATCCAATTCAAGGCCTAAGTATTTTTCGCTATTTGCTTTATTTATTACCATATCGTCAATTTTTAGTGGGGTAAAGGCAGGTATTTTTTTATTTTTTGCGCTAAAAATCATATAGTTTGTTTTGGCTACATTTATTGTTAGAAGGTTTGAACGAAACCACTTATTTAGTACATTTAGATCACTTTGCGCGTCCTGAATGAGTGATTCAACTTTGTGGCCGAAGTAAAAGAGGCTAGTATCGTCCGCGTAAAGTGATAGGTCTCCTTTTAGTCCTAATGTGCTTACATGATGATTGATTAAAGTCCCGGGCCATGATCTCGGGATCCTGGATGGTTCGATTCCCAGGTCGAGCAAAAGTATGTTGAACATTTTTCGAACATTGCTCGGGTTTGTGATCACCAATCCGCATTAGGCAAGCGTGGTGATTAAGCCTAATCCCATCATAGTAGCGATAACTTGTTTTCGCTACTTTCGAGGCTTTTGCCCTGCAGTGGGACAGTAGGCTTATACTTTACTTTACTTTTTCTTTCTTTGTTAATTCTGCTGGCTTAGTTACAAAAATATGGTAAGACGCAAAGGGCTAGTGTCTATGGTGGGGTCCGAGTGATGCTTGTCTTGGGGGTCATCCGCAGCCGCCGTTGTGACGTCGGTGCACTGCCGCCCGCACCGCTCCTCCCCCGCGGAAGACGATGTTGACACCGTTAAATACAAAAGCATCCCAATTAATTTGAAATCACACGAAACAACCGAACAAAAGAAAAATTCGCTCCTGAGAGGTGGAATTGCCAGTTTTTAATAACAAAGAAAACTTTTGTTGGAAAAAGATCTTAGGGAAAATACCTCAGCTAAACGTTAAAGAAATAACCGACTAACTTGCAAAGTTGACTTTCAGTGTATATTGTTTTGTGTATAATAAAACAAAGTTTATAAGAAAGTTAATGTGTTATTATGAAAGGACTTAGGAAAATATTAACGACCTTAAAAAAATGCAAATTCAACCTTTGTGTGGACACTTGTGTTGAATTAGACACCGTTTTTAAAATGGTGGTGGACAGGCGAGCATACGGATCATCTGAGAGTTAGCAATTGCCGCCGCCCGCAGCACCAGTGGAGTCACAAATGCCTGAAAGGGTTTCCCTTCCCCCGAATAGGTCCTCTGATACCCTAATTCGCTTGGCGAAACACAGCGCCAATACTGCTTCAAGCCGGTTTACTGGGCCCATCAAAGCCGAAGCACGGCTCACCTGCAGTAATTTGTGGGAGAACTGTTTTGCCACATCGACCATCCGATTCGAAATAATTTACAACTGCAGTTTATATCAGAAATTTATTTTCAATGCAATTCTCTAAGCCAATTTAATCTATTCTATAATATAATATAATAGTAAATAAATAATAAACATTTCACAACATCACAAACATGGATCTGAATCTGAGATAGGTAGCTCAAGCACATGTGTTACGGATATCAGAATCAACAGTGGGATTACAAATATATACATATAATACTTTTATTTCGTAAATTAATTATAATACATAGTAAATACGCCCAATACTACAATAGCGCGGATTTGATCAGTAGCTCGACAATAGTATATCGTCATCAGTATATCGAATACTGTAACCAATCCACAGATCACCCCCAATCGTAACAATCGAAACAGGGGGACGCTACCACAAAATAAATAGACAATGAGAACTTATAGCTTTTTAAGAGTGAGAGTCATCAATTATGAACAACTCCGATTGGCAACATTTGACATGAAAAGGTTTTTGGAGGTATTATGTTTTCAGTCTCCGTTTCTCAATGTCGTGTTGTTGGGTACATATCAGCCGTATTTATCTCTTTACTGAAACGACTCAGTGATCCAACTCAATCAAATGATACATTGTTCCGAATCTTTAATGTTCGCTCCGAATGTAACATTCGACTCAAATGCATCTCGTGGACAATTGAGCCTAATGATCCGAGTCATGAGTTACGCTTCGGCATGAATGGGCCGGCTCGACCGGAGTGTTACCACGGCCTCACAGAAATCCGGCGTGAAGCAGCATTGTGCTGTATTTCGCTGCGCTGAGTGAGGGTACCGGAGGCCCAATCCGGGGGAAAGGGGGTCAAAAGGTCAGCAGCTCACTTGTGGCTCCACTGGTGTCGCGGGTGTCCATGGGCGGCGGCATTCGCTTACCATCAAGTGATCCGTCTGCTCGTCTGCCACCTATCACATAAAAAAGTAAGCCGAATGATCCAAATAAGCTGTATAATCTGAGTGAGCCGAATGATCCGTTTGAGCGGAATGATCAGAATTCAGAGCGAAAGAGTGAGGAGCTATTCGGGGTGAATTGGTAACGGCCTTTCTATGTATAAAATGGGGAAAAAAGATAGGTATATTACATGGCACAGCTGTAGGAGATCAATTATTCATTCGTAACAAAATCGATTAATCACGGATCTATGAGAGTTCAAATGATTCAAAGGAAGAATTTCACTGTTCCGCATCTTTGTACTGATCCAGATGCAAATGTTTCGAATTTGAAAGGTACGTTTTTGCCAGGTCTGACATATTTACTGTCATACCACTGAAGCTTACATCGACTATTGGGCCAAATTGGTCGGCCTAATTGTATCAACAAAAGTCCATTACGCCGGAATCGAATGAGCACCGTTAATTTTAGAGTAGGTTAACGTTACGGACCGGGTACATTAGCGTTTTAAGTGGAACTGTCGATTTCTGTTTTGCAAGGTGTACCATTATTGGTAAATAATAACGTCCTCTAAACCGATATTTCGGTGAGGGCGGCCAATCTCAACAATCAGCCATTGACGCAGGACATATTATAAATAAATAAATATAAATAATTCACAATATCACATACAAGCACAGGCACAAGCACCTGTTTTACGGATATCAGAATCAACAAATGGATTACAAATATATACATATACTTACTTTTCTTTTGTAAATACATACCTTTAATACATAGAAAACACTCAGACAATACAAAAAGACATGTTCATGCACACAAATGTTTGTACTGTGCGGGGATCGAACCTGCAACCCTTGGAGCAAAGGCAGTGTTCACTACCACTGTTCTAAACGGGTCGTCATATTACTGCGCACAAGTGTTTGCGCTGACACAAGTGCACTATGTATTCCCTTACCCTCATATTTCGATTATAACATTTTACAACAGTAAATTCGAGAAAAGATGTTACCGAAGTCGGTGCCCATACCTATTATCTAGACACAAATCTTGTAATACATTCAATTATTCAACAGGGATTAGGCGCCGACATCAGTAATACCTTTCGAGTTTACTGTTATAAAATGTTATCTTAAGAGGTATTAAAAAAATATTTTACACTTTTTAGTGCATGGTTTTTAAAGGCGGTTTTTTTGAGAATGTTTTTTATATGCTTTTTTAGTGCCTTATTTTTCGGCAGCAGACCTCCGCCCCCCTCCCATCCCCGCCGATTAACTAACAGTCTAAATGTGACTACAGTATTGAAAGAATTATCTTTTAACTCCTAACCGTTGAGAAATCGGTGAACATACATACTGTCGAACATAAAATTTCAACTCCTCCTTTTTAGAAGTCGGTTAAAAATGTCTTATAACCCATAAATACGAATCTATTGGCGACGTTATTGTTGTCGATGCGTCACCTTAACACGCTCAATCTCTCAATTTAGTTTCATGGTATTGCTATATGCACGTGTCGGACCACGCGTAATGTTTGAATGGACCTATACACTAACCTAATTGGATGCCGGTCCCACCTGGACCCGGTGTGTTGGGCTCGAATTACGTAAAAGCCAGTATGTAACGTTCACTCAGTGGCAAAACATGGAACGTTTCGTTTTGCTTTTCATTTATTCAACAAACATAATAAGTAATACATTTTTATTTCATTTATTCAACAAACATAATAAGTAATACAATTTTTTTTCATTTATTCAACAAACATAATAAGTAATACATTTTTATTTCATTTATTCAACAAACATAATACATTTTTTTTCATTTATTCAACAAACATAATAAGTAATAAAAATTTTGTAAGCATCACAAAAACCGGTTGTCGGTTTGTATGGATGCTTAGATTATCTTAAGCAGTAAGAAACAGCGAAATTCTATAATGGAAATGAAAGGTACCTTTTTAACATTGTCTGAATTTAATTTTACAAACGAAAAACGTGAAACGCAAACATGTTCCGTTGAACGAGTCGACTCCGGTGGACGTGGTAAAGTAAAATATCAGTCCATAAACTGTCCCACTGCAGGGCAAAGGCCTACATCATAGAATTTAAGTCATAACTACTATGACGGGATTAGGTTTAATCACTACGTTTGCCTAATGCGGATTGGTGATGATCACAAACCCGAGATTTGTTCGAAAAACTCGAAACATACTTTTAGCTTGACCCGGGAATCGAAGCCAGGACCCCAAGGTCATGACTCGGTACTTTAACCATGAGACCAACAGGGTGTCTGGGTGGACTTGTAAAGGTTACTAAAAATGACTATGAAAATCGCGCTTCGGCCTGAATAGGCTCCGGCTGGCACGACCGGAGTGATTCCACGGCCTCATAGAAAAACGACGTTGCGGCCTGCGCTGTTTCAGCAAAGGTACCTGGCCTGGGGTGAAAGAGGGTTAAAAGGTTGGCAGCGCACTTGTGACGCCACAGGTGTTGTTGGTAAGGGGATTTTAGCTCAAAAAATTGTACCTTGCGCAGGGGTGAGCACAAACAAAGTCCGCCACATTAGATGACTACGTCGTAATCACCCTGACTTAGGGGTAGGGAGTTCTCACTAACAGATACAAGGTAAAGTATAGCTCATTAGAATAAATGGACTTCATGAATATCGACAGCAATAACTTTTCAACTATGGTCATGACTAACTAAACTATGATGGTATGGTCAGAATATTGACTCACTGGTTGGGTAAAAAGTGCGACGTGCAAAATATTATTTTAAATTTTAATCAATTTTCTATATAGTGTTCAGAGGATGATTCTTCAAATGACGTCCTCTTTTTTGGTCCAAGTGCCGGCCAGAATTTTTTTTTTTATTCTGTAGGACTTGTCCCCATGAGTATTTATTACTCTGGCACCAAAAGTGTAGGGTGACTATTCATGGTTTTTATTTGAGTTCATAAATCAACATCTCCATACATCTTTTTTTTGGGCGGCACTTTCATATTTTGAACACAAATATATGAGAGTCCGAGGATCAAATTTTATTTATTTGTTTTCAATTTTTACCTTACAGTCTAGACTGTAAGGTAAAAATTGTAAGGTAATACCTATTAGGTATCGGACAGTATAATCGTAGGTTGTTTGATTTTTTAATTTAATTAATTTGTCTTCACATACCACGAGCCACGCTTCGGTATGAATGCGGCGGCTCGACCGGATTGATACCACGGCCTCACAGAAAACTGGCGTGATGCAGCACTGTGCTGTGTTTCGCTGCTTGAGTGAGGCTACCGGAGGCCCAATCTGGGGGAAAGGGCGATATAAAGGTTGGCAGCGCACTTGTAACTCCACTGGTGTCTCGTTTGTGTATGGGTAGTGGCAACCGCTTACTATCAGGTGATCCGTCTGCTCGTCTGCCACCTACAACATAAAAAAAACATAGTTAAAACTTTCCTACTTAGTTTTTTAGATTTTCGCGTTGCATTATAACTATAATGTATCAATACGGGGATTAACACGATATTTATTATGTGAAACAACATTGTGTACAACCTGTGCGGATAAAGAATGGGATCAGAAATGGCGGCGCATCTATTCACTTCTCGCTCGCACACTATTTGCGTCTATACTCGCACCCCACGAGTGTGAGTATAGACGCAAATAGTGTGCGAGCGAGAAGTGAATAGATGCGCCGCCATGTCTGATCCCATTCTTTATCCGCACGGGTAGATCTCACATATTTGGCTCGACGTTTCGGCTACGTTACAGCAGCCGTGGTCACGAGCGGACGCAGCACAATGTTGTTTCACATAATAAATATCGTGTTAATTACGTGTGCCCGTATTGATACATTATACTTTCCTACTTGTTTGTAAAGAGACTGGTCACAAACAGTATAATCATGTTTACTCGTCAGCGTCACCAATCAACCGAGTTAAGTTGATTGCTGTCGATTCACACCCGCCCTAAACGGGAAATAGTTTCCCACAAACTTTACTTGTTATGTACTTTGCTAATCTCGTTAGCTTTCAACCTGATTTGGTACTTGAGTCTTTGTATTAAGGTCGGGAAAGCCAAGTACAAGTCGAGACTATAATATGTAATCCAAGGTTTGCTGGAGTCTTGTAGGATTTGTACCTGGAATAGTTACTCTAATAGCTCGTATCTTTAATCTTCCACTTTATAGAATCCTGTTGTATGTTTCGACCAAGATTAAATATAGCTTATCTAAAAGAAAACAGGATTAATTAACAAGACTCAACCTATTTTTACATTTGAAGTCGTTTTAGCCCCGAATAACTGATATACTTAAAAAAAATAAGAAAATAATTAATAATAATAATTCTCACAACATCTCATACGTTGACCTGATTCCGTACTAAGTAGCTTAAGCACTTGTGTTACAGATATCAGACAACAGAGGAACACAAATATATACTTAAATACATATATTACACCCAGACACCGAACAAACACAAGTGTTCATCGCACGAATGTTTGTCCAGGGTGGGGATCGAACCCACGACCTTTGGCGTAAGAGGCAGGGTCACTACCAATTGCGCCATCCGGTCAGTATAATCTAGTCTAAAAATAAGGGCAGAATGATGTTTGCCGGGGGCCACTCGGGAATCGAACCCTTAGGGAGTTGCCACACTGGCGGATTTTGAGCGTTTTCGAAGCGGAGCTCGCAATCCGCCAGTGTGGCAACTCACACTGTCACAGAAGACCGGCGTGAAACAGCGCCTGCGCTGTGTTTCACCGTGTTAGTGAGGTTACCGGAGGTCCAATGGGGGGGAAAGGGGAAAAGGTTGGCAGCGCACTTGTGACTCCACTGGTGTTGCGGGTGTCCATGGGCGGCGGAATTGCTTACCATCAGGTGATCCGTCTGCTCGTCTGCCACCTCTCATATAAAAAAAAAACTCTGTACTACGTCCCACGTAGCTACAGTACACCGTAGCTCAGTGGATAACACTGGGCCTTCCATACAGGAGGTCGTAATCTTGGCCTTTGCCCAGCAGTGGGACATTTCCAGCTTAAAAAACACAGAGCAGCGCAACTGTGAATTCGCATATAACGAATAGTAGAAAAACCGGCCAAGTGCGAGTCGGACTTGCCCATGAAGGGTTCCGTAGCAGCAAGTAAGATATATGGAAGGTAAATTGCGGTTTACGGTTTATAACGTATTAAAAATACTACTCACTATATCTAGTTCAAACCAATTTTCGTTGTTAGTTTTCATGATTATGTACATCAAATATTTTTTTAGTTTTATAATTCATTTATTATAGAAGTTAGAGGAGGGACACACACACACACACACACACACACACAATTTACCACTTTGGGCGTCTCTTGCGCAAAGTATTGTGTTTAGAAAAAAATGATGTTAAAAACCTCAACATCATTTTTAAAGACCTATCCCACACGTATAGGTTTGATGAAAAAAAAATTTTGAGTTTCAGTTTCGAGTATGGAGAATCCCCCAATTTTTTTATTTCATTACAATTTTTGTGTAAAAATCGTAATGCGGTTAACAAAATACATCTATTTACCAAGTTTCAATAGTATAGTTCTTAGTTTCGGAGAAAAGTGGCTGTGACATATGGTCGGACGGACAGACGGACAGACATGACGAATATATAAGGGTTCCGTTTTTTGCCATTTGGCTACGGAACCCTAAAAAGGTCTACCAGATCAATAATTTGGAGACCTCAAAACGTGATTTAACGGAGCTAAAGCTACTACCTTTTAAAGCGGGAGAGTATGTACCTACGTTGTGTTTATTTTTAATTAAATGTAAAACCTGTTTCAACCATCACAGTGTACAAATATTGGGACTCTAGAATAAATGAATATCGATTAAACTATATTGAGGTAACTGGGGAGACTGTTTACCTGGGTATTAAGTTTGCTAATTATTGAAAAAATTCCCGCTGTCCACCCCTTCTTGGTTGAAAGAGGGGGTGGACAGCGGGATTTTTTTCAATAATTGTTTCACTGTCCACCCGGGTTGGACATACAGAGGGTGGACAGCGGGAATAAACCCTATTTATGACGTTTTTTTTATATTTTATTCCAGCCAATAGACGCTTACTGCTGGACATAGGCCTCCTCCAGTGTTCTCCACACAGATTGGTCAAGTGCCGCTCGCATCTAAGGGATTTGCGCGACCTTGATCAGGTCGTCGGCCACGGCTGACACTCTCTGTACGGGTATACTCGAGTACCTCACCGCCCGCCCCAACGGCCGTTTGTTCTCCTCGCAATGTCTCCTACTCGCTGCCACTTGAGGCATGCAATCTTTTGGGCTATGTCTGTGAGTAACCTTAGTTCTCAGGCGGCATTTATCATTTTAGATACGATCCCGCAAAGAGATTCCAAGCATAGCCTTCCGCATTGCCCTTTGGATGACTTTGAGCTACGTTTCGGTTCCGTATATTATCACATGCGTATGCGGCAACACATACGTATTAAAAAGACTTTCGTCTTGAGACACTGCGGTAGATGGGACGAATATATGCAGCGTAGCTATCTTAGCGCTATTCCATCATAGTGGCGATGACTTGATTTCTATGATGGAGGCCTTTGCCCTGCAGTAGGACAGTATATAGGCTGATACTTTACTTTACTTTTTTATCTTAGCGCTAATCAGCCAACATATTTTAAAGCTGCTCTATGAGATAGAGGGTAGATGAAATATCACTGTAAAGATAAATAAACGATTTATTTATCTTTGACGTGAAAAGTACTGTTCGGGATTTTTAAGATACGTTTGTAGATTCTTAATATTCCTAGCAGACATCACATTATGATTATGAATTTCTTCGACGAATTTTACAAACTTCACGTGGCTGTCGGAGGCTTTCAGACAGACAAAATATTCCTCTAAAAATATTCCTTTAACCAAATGACTTCACATTTCATAAACAAGTATTTGTTTACGTTAAATCTTGAACACGAAATAATGTTTAGCTTTCATATGCGTTTGGCTCAGAAGTAAATCGTCAAAATAACAATACACGGATACATCTAGTCTAGTGGTACTAAAGTTTCTATAATTTAATCGAGCTTTTGGTTGTTTCAACAAACAAACTGTATATAACTAATTTGATTTTGAAAATGAATTTATTTTCTTTGAATGGGAACGTAACAGACGATGAAAATTGAAATTAATGTCCAGACAGACATTTTGATACCTAACTAAAATCAGTAAACATTTTAATAATATTGCTTGGTTTCCTGGTAGCTTTTTATAGGGGGCCCATCTAGTGAGTGGCAAGTCACCGCCTGCTTATTTTTTCCGTGATTTTAATCATTGATCGGGCAGGCGCCATAGTCCCTCCATAGTCCTGGTAACCCAATCCACTAGCACCCAACCCAATAGCCCGGTCTCTTTCTACTCTTTTTCTTTCAATAGTTCTACACCAACCGGGGACTGTCCTTGGCTACACTCTCATTGTGTATACAGGGATAATCGCCGGATGGTGCCACATCACTTTTAGAGAAAATTGTCTATAGGAAGGGCCTCTACGTGTTGGCTTCGGCCCCACGTACGCCTTCCGAAAATCCGGGACGTAATTGCCCGAGGTTATGGTTCGAAAGACAAACATAATAATAATAATTCCCACAACATCTCATACGTTGACCTGATTCCTTACTAAGTAGCTTAAGCACTTGTGTTACAAATATCAGACAACAGAGGAACACAAATATATACTTAAATACATATATTACACCCAGACACTGAACAAACACAAGTGTTCTTCGCGCGAATGTTTGTCCAGGGTGGGAATCGAACCCACGACCTTTGGCGCAAGAGGCAGGGTCACTACCAATTGCGCCATCCAGTCAGTCAACATTATTATGTTAAGTACCATTCAGGAAGTGTAAACAGGCATTTTCGGACATATGTATATCATTTACCGTCGCTCTCCTTCAGTTGCATTTGCGGTCAAGCGTTAGCCTACAAAAAAAATATGGTTAGGTATGTGAAGAAAGGAGATCCTTGGACTTTCATACATTTTTGGTCCAAACCTGAAGGAGCCTGCCAAAAAAAATGCTGTATTCTGTTAGGACTTGACGGCAATCGCTTACCATCAGGTGATCCGTCTGCTCGTCTGCCACCTATTACATGAAAAAAGAAATGAGGCGCAGCTTTACACAGAAAACTACTACAACTACGATAATTTTAAGCACGGTTTCATCATCATTTCATTGGCCTCCCCCAATGTTCTCCACACAGATCCTTCCTGTGCCGCCCGCATCCAATGGATTCCCGCCAACTTCACCAGATCGTCGCCATCGGGCCTGCCACGGCTGCAACTTCCTGTACGTGGCCTCCACTCGAGGACCTTTCCTCCCCAACGGCCGTCTGTTCTCCTCGCTATGTGCCCTGCCCATTGCCACTTAAGGCATGCAATCCTTTGGGCTATGTCTGTGACCTTAGTTCTCCTGCGGATCTCATAATTTCTGATACGATTACGCAGGGAGACTCCGAGCATAGCCCTCTCCATTGCTCTCTGGGTGACTTTGAGCCTCCTTAATCGGCATATTGTAAGCGGCCACGTTTCGGTTCCGTATATCATCACTGGCAACACACACGCATTGAAGACTTTCGTTTTGAGACACTGCGGTAGATCTGCCGAAAATATGCTGCGTAGCTTCCCGAACGCTGCCCAGCCGAGTTGGATTAGTCGATCGACCTCTTTCTGGAAGTTGGATTTACCAAGCTGGACTTTTTGTCCGAGGTAGATGTACTCGTCTACAACTCCCAGTGTAGAGCTTCCAACCTTTACAAGAGTGGGTACGACATGGGAATTCGACATAATTTTCGTCTTGTCCATGTTCATTTTCAGACCCACTTGTTGGGAGACTCTACTGAGGTCGTCAAGCATTGTGCCTAAGTCTTCCAAGGTCTCAGCCATGACTACGATATCATCTGCGAATCGAAGGTAAGCACGGTTTAATCTTCATAAAATTATTCCACGATCCAACACTTTCCTTGGTAAAGTATGGAGTGTTAACAATATGGCGTCATGATTTACTCTAATTTGAATATGTGATAGGATGTGCGTTTGCGACTCGCAAATCCTTAAGACGCTTTGTGCAAACACAATGCGAGGTTTATGTCTAGTGGGTGAGTCTAGGGTTGCCAGCTAAATTATACTTTGGTACTTAGGTTTGACGACCCGTTTGAAACAGTGGTAGTGAACGCTGCCTCTGGTGCAAGGGTTGCTGGTTCGATCCCCGTACAGTACAAACATGTGTGTGCATGAACATATCTGTTTGTATTGGTCTGGGCGTTATCTATGTATTATAAGTATGTATTTACAAAAGAAAAGAATTATATGTATATATTTGTAATCTCACTGTTGATTCTGATATCCGTAACACAGGTGCTTGAGCTACCTATCTCGGAGTCAGATCAATATATGTGATGTTGTAAAATATTTATTTATTTAGGTAAATTTTCGGTAAAGAAATTCTTATTGTTAGCCCGAAGTCTGGAAGTCGGCGGTCTTGTATCCCCGTGCCTCGAAAAACACGTCAAGCCTTTCCGTCGTGTCATTTGGTGTCCCATCGGAATGTGAGGGTATGGGAATTGAGAGTGTACTTGTGTTGGCGCATACACTTGAGCACTATAATATATCATGCATAAGTGGCTGATCACTGAGATTGGCCGCCGAAGCCATAATCGGTTGGAGGATATTCTTCTTCTTGTTCTTACTTAGCCACTAAAAGGATTCGACCACTATTTCGAGCAACGCACCTAACGGCGACGATGTCTCTACAGATTAAATAAACGTCAACCTCACCCAATTGAACGGTCACATAAGCAACTGTTCTATGGTGGATTTTTCTAGGCTTTGTAATACGAAAAACATATAGCGGGTTTAAAAAATAATGCGTTATTTTCACCCTTCTAACAGTACTTACTTACTCTGATAGTTTAGCGACCCAAAGTGGACTTAAAAAAGTATCCGCTGCTAGCTGGTGGTCTATATACGCATTTTTGTATGTGATAGGTGGCAGACGAGCAGACGGATCACCTAATGGTAAGCGATTGCCGCACATGGACACCCACAACACCAGTGGAGTGACAAGTGCGCTGCCAACCTTTAAACCCCCTTTTTCCTTGGATTGTCACTCAAGTCGAGACGTGATTTTTACGCCATTCGCGGACTTAAAGTTCGCTGAGGACTGCCTGGATGGCATCAGGCCAGTGATATCTGAGGCGCCAACGCAAGCCCATGTAAGCCTTTTTGTAAATGTTTTTTTTTTCTAGATTTAACATAATGACATCTTCTCGAAAAATCCAGTAGAATATAATATACAAGGTATCGCCCGTGGCGTTGCGAGCATAGTAATAGTTTTTTAATTAATCCCACAGGACCTTGAAATTTTTCGGGACAAAAAAATCCTTTATCCGTCCCCTGGTTCTAAGCTACCACTCCACTAATTTTCAGCCATATCGGTCCAGCCGTTCTTGGGTTATAAATGGTGGAAATAACACGACCATCTTTTAAGTACAAACTAGCATCAATCTGCAACGAGGCCGGCGTAGTTTTCGTTTTTGTTTATCCCAATAGGAACCTGTAATTTTTTTTCGGGATGGAAAGTTTATATGTCCGTCCCCCGGTTCTAAGTTACCATTCCACTATTTTTCAGCCATATCCGGACGTTCTTGACTTTATTTATAACTCAAGAACCTAAGTAACACGATCGTCTATTAATATTTTTTTATTTGTCAATCTTTTTCATATATTGCCAACCCTGGCATAGGCCGGCGTCGATTAGCCACTTGTGGAGTGCGGCTGCGTTGTTCCGAGCTTCCCCACTGTATTTAAGTGCGAGTATACCTTTAGCCATTTGACTGGAAACTTGAGCACGCCACAAAGCCTGGATATGTGAGATAGTAACCTCTAGTAGTACTGATGGCAGCGTAATGGATTATAAAATGCCTCTTCCATATGTTTGATGTACGCGTCCTGTATCTATACAACAAAAAAAAATTAAGACACCATAACGAGGGTGAAAAAATCCGCTAGATGGAGTACTATAGGAGTGAGGTCCATATACACATACACGATATTATTGGTTATTTTTAAACGTGATTTGTCAAAATGTCAATTTGACAAACTGAACAACCAATGCGGTTGATGTTGGACCTCATTCCAAGAGTAACGCCATCTAGCGGATTGAAGATAACCTTCATTGTCCTGGTTCAAAACTACTGGCCGGACAGCACATTTGATGATGGGCCACTACACTCTCATACGATAGGTCGTAGGTTCGATACCTAGCTTGGACAGACATTCGTGTGATGAACAAATGTTCACAAACACAAACAAACACAAGTGTGTTTGTTCAGTGTCTGGGTGTAATATAATGTATTTAAGTATTTGGAATCTCTCTGTTGTCTTATATCCGTAACACAAGCCCTCAGGTCAATATTATGTAGTATGAAATGTTTGTTGAAGGAAAACTAATGTTTTCCTTGTACATATGTGTGCGTTCCGAATTTTTCGAACATACCTCGGATTTGTGCCTAATTAGGTCTAATCCCATCAATAGTAGCGATAACTTGATTTCTATGATGGAGGCCTTTGCTCTGCAGTGGGACAGTATTATAGGCTGATACTTTACTTTTCTATATGTGCGTAGTATGTTTAAAAAAAAAACTGACTGCCTCGGTGGCGCAATGGTTAGTAGTCGCACTTTAAAGAGACGGTTGCGCTTAGGGGTCCCGGGTTCGATCGCTGGGTCGATAATTTGTACCTGAGTTTTTCTGTTAAGAAATTCTCAGTGTTAGCCCGGAGTCTGGAAGTTGGCGGTCTTGTACCCCCGTGCCTCGGAAATCACGTTAAGCCGTTAGTCCTGCGCCTAATCCGTTTTCAGTCGTGTCAAACTAGTGTCCCATAGAAATAAGAGGGTACGGGAATAGAGAGTGCACTTGTGTCTGCGTAAATACTTGTGCACTATAATATGTCCTGTGGCGATGGCTGATCTTTGAGATTGGCCGCCATGACCGAAATATCGGTTTGGATGATATTAGTATGTTTAGCATGCAATGTAGGCAGCCAGCGTTGTGTCTATTTATTTTGTTGCGTCACACACAAAAGTACTGTGGTATATATATATTGTTTGCATGTGGTTACGCTCCGCAACAAAGTGACCGAGCGACCTACTTTAACGAGAAGTGCGCGCCTTTCCCGAGGAACGAAACGGGCGGAGCGCCCGCCTGCTTGTTGCATTGTTGAGCGGAAAAAGGCTGAGTCGAGTTTACGGGTTACAAAGCAAATTCGGGAGAAAAAGCGATAAATAATCGCTTTTGTCAATAGTATTTTTTTATTCTATACTTTTCCTTGTTAAAATTATATTTTGTTTGAGAACAATGTTTTTTGTCCTATTATTTTCACAAATTAGATTAAAATCACAGGCAATTCTTTGAAATATTAAGTACGGTCGGTTCAATAAGAATAATTGTGTCCTCTTACTTCTTACTTATTGTATAAACTGATGTCAGTATGTAACAATGTATATGCAATTTCACGCAAAATCTACTGAATGGATTTTGGTGAAACTTTACAATATTTATCATGTATTTCCTCTTTCCTACAATATGGATTCCTTCAAACGAAGCGTGAAGATGCATCTTGCGGGCCAGTATGGCGGCGGCACCGCTTCCGTTGTAATTGCAACGTGGGCTCTTCTCTTGCTTACCATCAGGCTGAGGAGAGTCAATATACTGAGTCACTATGAAAAAATAAAGCTTACATAACACATAAGTAGATATTGAATATAAAAAAATACGTAGTAGTAAAATAATAGTACCTAGTAGGAATTAATTTCAGACAGTAAACAGAACAATAGCCATGGAGACGTCATATCATCGGATAAAACCACTCGGGACGTAACTAGTTTCATTATAAAGTATTATTAAGAAAAATGTTGACGAAGTAAATAACACACTCTCTCAAGTACTACAGTGGTTCACTTATAATGGTTCTTAATTCAAAGAAAAACTAAATGTGTTAAGTTCACAATGCCTAATGTAAGGCAGATCAAAATTAATATTGTCATGAATAACGAACCTATCGAAATCATAAACTCCACAGTTTTTCTAGGTATCACTCTGGATACAAAATTGCAATGGAGCCCTCATATTGCTGTCTTGGCAGGAAGACTTAGTTCAGCTGCATATACAGTTAAAAAGATAAGGAATCTGACTGATATCGGGACAGCGAGACTGGTTTATTTTAGCTATTTTCATAGTCTGATGTCATATGGTCTACTACTGTGGGGATCAGGTGCTGACTTACAAGCCATCTTTATTTTGCAGAAGAGGGCCATCCGTGCCATCTACGGTCTTAGATCACGTGACTCACTCAGAGAAGTATTCAAGGAAATCAATTTTTTAACCGTATCATCTCAATACATTTTTGATTGTATTATGTTTGTACGCCAGAACGCAAGTTCCTTACCTTTACTCGCAAAAATCAGATTTTCATAACTTTAACACGCGAAATAAACATAGGACTTGATGTGCTAAATCTAAGACTTCATAAAATTTATTTGTAGGATTGAGCATCAGAATGTTTAATAAGTTACCTCAAAATATTATTGATTTCCCGGTACATAAGTTTAAGTTGCATGTAAAAATGCAGAAAGGCTACTATAAAGTAGATGATTATTTGAATGATAAGGATTCCTGGATATGATGATCTCTTCGCCTGTCCTCTAATGTATAATTCATTTCATAATTTTTCTTTGACGATTTATCTTTCTTTCTTTCTTTTCTTCCTTTACCATATTATTTGAAAAGAGTAACTACTGAGTTTCTTGCTGTTTCTTCTCGGTAGAAATTGACATTGCGAATCAGCGGTAGATTACATAATATTTGACATTCATAAATGTTCTGTATGGACTTAAATTGAATAAAGACATTTTTGATTTTTTGTTGAAACCTGTTACAATGCGAGGCGACAATATTGAAGCAAAAATGTTCACACGTAGGACAGTCAACAGCAGCTTCAATTTATTTTTAAACATTGATATTTTGAAATGGTTGTGGGTTTTTTTTTTAATTTTTAATTAATTTTTTATTTTTCGCTTTTAAAAGAGACTCTCTAATTTTTATTTTACTTAAGTACAAATCAGTTCCCGCGGTCAATATTTATTATAATTTATTATTTCGTCATTGTATGGGGGCGTCCATCTTGGATTTGAGGTGTTTCATAGTGTATTGAATATTACCACTCAAAACCTTTTATTGTCATACAATATGTTAATCCAACATTTTGTGGCCGCGGCCATCTTGAGGCGATTTCCATTTAACATACCTAAAAACACTTCAAACAAAAAAAAAACAATCGAAATCATTCGATCAATTCACCTTTCAAACAAAAAAAAACAATTAAAATCGGTTCATCTGTTTGGGAGCTAAGATGCCACATTCAGACACACTCACATAAACGCGTCAAACGTATAACATTCCCCGTCGATTTTTCATCGGGGGTTAAAAAGAGATAGAGAGCGAGATTGGTACACACCGTGACCAAAAAGTACTCAAACAGACGAAAAATTGCTAAATTTACAATTACTCAATAAATAGGTATAGAGTAGGCCGAGTAGGTATCCCAAGGTCCGCAATTGTTAAAAATAGATCCTTGTTGTTACTTGTAGGAAGAAATTATGACACAATTTTGTCTCAAAAAAGTCTCAATACATTATGGATTCACCGTTGTTATTTACTTAAGTAAACCCTATAAACCTCCAATATTTATGAACTCTACCTTTCCCCTTTATTTAAAATATTTATGTAAATATATAAGTATATATGATATAAAATTTTTTTTGTCTTTTATCGCTGTGCTTCTGTGTTATTGTGTCCTGTCGTCTGTGCTGTTACATGTGCCGCTTTTGTTTGTTGTAGATTTATGGCGTTTTTTAACCTTGAAGAAGACCTCAATATAAATCGAGCATTTGGCAAATTACCGGTCAATTTTAAATCGTCGTGTCTCTCTTATACACTTGATATTGGCGGAATCACACGCGCGGCCGTAACCGTGCGCGCGATAACACCATAAAAAATAATAATAAAAATAAGTAAGTAAAAAGCGATAAGTACAATATCTTAGAACCATTATCATGGGGGTTCTTGTGTGAAAACGACGGGTTCCACTTGTTTTATTGTTGAACAAATAAAGGCCGGGACAAGTTCACGGGCCCTAAGTAAATTCCGAATGTAAAAACATTGTTGAATAAACAATTTATTATCATAATCGACAAGGTTTTTCGTCTATTTGTCTTCTATTGGCACTCAAAGTAAGTTTCATGCGAAAAAAAACGGGCGGCGGACGACGGGTTATGTCGGGCTCTCCTCCAGTGAAGCTGGAGGACTACCGACTAAACCCCCAATGGAACTCCCTTTTTCGCCAGAGTGGGAAGGAGACATATGTACTTAGGAGCGAATATGCTAGATCCAAAATGAAAACGGTAATAGGCGTTTCACCCCAATATACACACAGCACAACACAGTTTGACAATAAATGATTCTTATTCTACAAGAATATTCCGGCCATTGACCGACGAAAAATGTCACAGGTATTCATAACACGGGTGTAAATTTACATGAACTAAATTGACGTTGAAAAAGAACTCTGAAGTTTTTCATTCAACATGTATGTGCAGTGGAAATGAGGCACCACTGTTTGAACTTTTAAATTGGACAAGCAAAAGTGGAAAATTTTAGCCACGGCTAGTTTCAATTCTTTAGCAAATATGGATTTAAAAATTCAAAACTACAAACACAAAATAACCGAGTGGAAAAACTAAAATTGTTTGCTTTCAATTAATATGCGCAAAAACATAAGCTGTAATGTGAATATCTGACAATAATACATAAACCTACATACATGGACCTGACCCCAAAGGAAATAGCGCTTTTGTGTTACTATGGTAATTAGTATCGGAATCAACCAATGTTGAGTCACGTTACATAGTATATATGTATAGGTACCCGGCAGAGTAGAATAGGCTACCCCTCACTCTTACCGAGGTGTCGTAAAAGGCGACTTAGGTAAAGCTGCTGGCATGATCATCAGCACCAAGAGAAGGAAAACTCTGCATTTATATCAAAACCCTCGCCAACCCGTCTGCCAAGCGTGGTGAGTATGGCAATTACCCCTCATGTGATTGAGGGAGGCCCGTGCTCCAGCAGTGGGGACTTAAATGGGCTGACGATGATGATGACGATGATGTATAGGTAGGGACAGCCAAACATCAATGTTAATCAATCGATTCTTATCTTAATATTACACATGTTTTGACAGACGGTAACAACCTGATGTTTGGCTGTCTGTACTTAAGCAAAAGATACACAGGAAGATTATATAATGCACAGGGGTATTGTCTCAGAAACTACATAATATTAATTTTATTATTTCGTTATTATTTTATGTTACAATTAAACTGTATGACTTGGTATGAGAATGATGATACAACATTGTATGATAGTTTGGCGATTAACAATAATAACTTGCCAGGTACATGGTAGAAATCTCGTAAATATCTATTCTAATATCAAAAACAATAAAGAGTAATCTTTTTTAAATAAAAATGATAAAAAAAACGTTTAAATTTGAAAGATAATTAAAAAATCCTAATTAAGTCCTAATTAACAACCGATAATTACAAAAAAATAAACAAAAAGTGTTTTAAAATTAATTTAAAGTCTCGTGGGTATCCGGCTGAATACGCAGTAATAGCCCCCAAAATACGTGGCATCTCATGTCCAAACCATTGTACTTAGCTATTCTTGTAGATATAAAATCAATTTATACTTAACTAACTGCCTGCCCCATTAGCATAACCAGCTAGTAGGTATACCTACCGATCCAATAGACCTGAGATGCCTGTTTACTCGAGTGGAGTTAACATAGTTTTTCTTTTCAATAAATTTAATCATTTGGACTGTTTCCAGTGTAATGCAGAGAAAAAAACCGGCCAAGTGCGAGTCTGACTCGCGCACCGAGGGTTCCGCCGTACAAACGGAATTTCAAGATTCTGAGTTCACGGGAAGTACCCTGTAAGTTTTGATTCCCTAGCGTGTGACGGAAATTCGTCTTAGGTGTCGGTATAAACAGCTGTATCTTTTGATCGCGTTAACTTAGAAGTTTGGTTTTTTCACAGCTTAAAGGGACAGTAGACCTAGGTATTTGGTATAAATTTCAATTTGATGCCTATATTCGTTCGTGCGAAATAAGGTAGTAAGTTTCATTCTATTAAAATATTTTTATTTTATTATATTATATAACTAAAAAATTGTGATTTTCGCAATTATTCCTATATTTGCATTATATGACAATGCTTCATGCCAAATTTCAAGATTTTGAGTTTACGGGAAGTACCCTGTAGGTTTTAATTCCTTTGCGAGTGTCGAAAATTTGATGAAAATATCGACATAATCGGCTGTATTTTTTAAAGGGACAATAGACCTGAGCATTTCATTTGAATTTTAGCTTGATACGTTCACGTGTTCTTGAGATAAAATATCTTGACAGACAGACGGACAACAAAGATATCCTATAAGGGTTCCGTTTTCATTTTGAGGTACGGAACCAAAAAAAACAGTAAAGTAATAGCTTTTTTTATCTTGGAGGTTGTACTCGACCTCTATGGGGGTTATTTATGTCAAATTGAATGGATTTTGGCAGCATGCAGGCTTGAATCAAGTTTCTAATAAAAGTAATGCATTCATGCGAATTTTTACTTCTAAAAACAGTCAATTAAATGGAATTCGTTTTCGTATAGATGTGTTGGCTTATCGTGTATGCATGAATGTGTGTGTCTGTGTGGATAAAATGTGTATGAATAAATGAGAATTGTCTGTTTGGGTTTAGCCTTGCCAGGGAGAAGGGGATAGTGCCAGATTTTTATGATGATAGTAGCGGTAGAAGTCTTTTGGCTACTTTAAGCTACTTATCACGGAATTAGGTCAATATATTTTGAGATTTTTTCCTTCATCGCCAATGTAGTAATAAATAGGAACATCGCACAAACATTTTGGGTTAAGGTGACGGGTAGAGCACACTAGCGACGCCAATCGATATTAATTTTTAGCTAGTAAACCGGATCTATTTTAAACAGTTTCGGGGTTACAACCTATTGGCAAACACTTATACTAGTTATTAAATAACCATGCACAAAGGATGGGTCCGTGCACAAACGCTAAAAATTGATTCACGCTAGAAGTGGCCGCTTTTGGCGTGAATAAATTTTTCGCGTTCAAAATCGGACCTAACTAACAAATTTGTCCATGGTTATTTAATAAATAGTATAAGTGTTTGCCAAGAGGTTGTAACACCGAAATTGTTCAAAATAGATCCGGTTTAGTTGCTAAAAATTTAAATCGATTGGCGTCGCTAGTGTGCCCTACCCGTCACCTTAATAATTTTATTAGCGTCCTAAAAATACAGTCCATTAGTTGAAATGTATGTAAAGGCAAGCATGAATAAAACCGACTAGAGGGTCTTGTCCAAATCTTGTAAAAATCCACTCCTAATGGTACTATGTGCGAAATCGTGTATAAACTACATGCCAAACTTAGATGAAGCTAACTGACCAGGACCCCAATTCTGGGGATTTCGATATGAAAAAAACATGGCGGATATCACTTGAATACCATACAAAAAAACTATGTTTTGGTGATATATGTCGTATGAAAATAAATGTCACGAGCACGAGAATTGGGCTCCAGTATAGTTTGGGTCTGTGTCCAAAATTCTTCACTTTTTATTTCAAATTTTGTGGTCGGTTACGGATGATGAATGCCAAAGGTCATTGGAAGTTGGCAGTGGAATTAGTTCGCGAGGAGTTTGCTTTTCATCGCGCCACTGTTGGCGATAACCGATGTTTGTTGAGGCTTTACAGTTGGGTATATTGGACGAACTAATCACCTAAATTTTATTTATTCTTTAGCTTTTATTTGACTAGTTTGATGGCGCATTTAGTTGTGAGCAGTGAGTGACTCATAGATTCTCACTAAGGACAAACGGTATTTGACTTTTCACTCTCTGATAGAAACAAAAAAAAAACATTTATTAACCAAAAACACACATTAACAGAAAGAAAAGTTCTTTAACTCCCACACTAGGCAGTGCCTGTCTCGTGGGTGTCAAATCATATGAATTTCCGCTATGGCTTATTGTCTAAATTAAGACTAAAGTGACAAACTGAATGTAATCTTCAAATAAAATATATCGAAAGTAATCAAAAATACTAAAATTTAAGTTATGGCTGTAAGCGCAAACATCGTTGAAAGACTAACTTGATTCTCATTTAAACTACCTGAGATATCACAACTTTCAAATCACATTATTTTTGGCAAACCCAAAACGCTCCATTCAAATTGGCTACTAAGATGTGACGTCACACCTAAGTATTTTGTATGCATTTCATTTGAATTTTGTATGGTAGCTATATCAAATGTTTCGTTTATTTCAATGGTTCTATTATAATAATTGATGCAAATTGTATGGGTTATTAAATGGTATAATTATTTTTTAATAATTTCATACTTTTAAAATAGACTTGCCCATGAATCTTTGAATGAACATAAAACCGGTTATTTTTTTTAATTGAGAATTTTTGCTATTGACACATATTTACCTATATTTTGATTTTTTTATATTTTGTAAAATCTCGATCTAAGTCAAATACCCTATTAACACTTGTGTCGGTTCAGTATCTATCTAGGTGGTAGGTATAATATCTTTTAACTGCCGCGTTGGCGCAGTGGGTTGTGCGTCGCACTTTAAAGCGACGGCTGCGCTTGGGATCTCGGGTTCGATCCCCGGGTCGGGCCAAAATTCGTACCTGAGTTTTTCTGATAAGAAATTCTTAGTGTCAGCCCGGAGTCCGGATGTTGGCGGTCTTGTACCCCCGTGCCTCGGAAAGTAAGCCATAAGTCCTGCGCCCGATCCCTCTCCGGTCGTGTGACACTGGTGTCCCATCGGAATATGAGGGCAAGGGAATGAAGAGTGCACTTGTGTTTGCGCACACACTTAAACACTATAATATATCCTTTGTAAGTAAGCTGATCGTATTTTGAGGTGAGCCGCCTTAGCCGAAATCGGTTTGAGGATATTATTATTATTATTATTATATCTATTTAACTAATAATATATATATAGTTTCTACTAGAGATTCGCTGAATATTCTGTGCGTATTCGGTATTCGGTATATTCGGCAGAACTTCCACTACTCGTATTAGGCCGAATTATTCGATGATACGGCCGAATAATTCGGTATCATCATCGTCAGCCCATTTAAGTCCCCACTGCTGGGGCACGGGCCTCCCTCAATCACATGAGGGCTAGTTGCCATACTCACCACGCTTGGCAGACGGGTTGGCGAGGGTTTTGATATAAATGCAGAGTTTTCCTTCTCTGGGTGCTGATGATCATGCCAGCAGCTTTACCTTAGTCGCCTTTTACGACACCTCGGTAAGAGTGAGGGTGGCCTATTCTACTCTGCCGGGGACCACACGGCCCCGGTTATTCGGTAATTCGGTATGAGTATTATTATTTTCTTTGTGACTTCGAATAGATCTAAAATTTTGTTTATATGTATAACTTAAAGAAACAAATGTTTTGAATAAAGATAATAAAATGCAGCAAATATAGTAAAGTCAACTTATTTTGAATTCTGTGGTCAGCATATTTATTTCTTAAGCTGTCAATTATTTAGTAGGTATATTAACTTGAGTAGGTTTAATACTTAAAATTAATATTTACCTACTTTTAATCCACTTTTTGTAATAAAAAGGATTGAAGTTAAATTCTGTCAATATTTATGTTATCATAACATAACCTAACTGTGGAGACCGCGTCTTGGCAAACGTAATGTAGGGCGCCCTCTGGCTAGGTGGGGGGACGATCTGCGCAGGATGGCTGGCAAGAGCTGGATGCGAGAAGCCATGGATAGAACACAGTGGCGAACAATTGGAGAGGCCTACGTCCAGCAGTGGACTGCGATAGGCTGATGATGATGATGAACCTAACTGTGCGATGTTCTTCAAAAGTGTTGTGATGTAGCGTACATTATCATTGGAACCTGTTAGCGCGGAAAATTGAATGAAATCGTGAACCGAATGATTCGGCCGAATATTCGGTTCGGTAACAAGTTAAACCGAATATCATTTGGAATTCGGTTATCCGGTGAAACCACTATTCGTCGCATCACTAGTTTCTACGATGATTCAGGGTTCGGTTTTGAGCTTCATATACTTACGTTAAGCCCAAAAGAGCCGGCAACGCTCTGTGATGCCCCGTGTGTCGCAGATGTCCAAGGGCGGCGGTAATCACTTACCATCAGGTGAGCCGTCTGCTCGTTTGTCTGCCATAATGTAAAAAAAGTGACAATTCATCATCTAAAAAAGTATAGACTAGCTGATCTAGATGTCGAAGAATTCCTTATAGCTACAGCAGTAAACCATATCGTGTCGCACTGTCTCTGTCATTACTGCTAAAACTAGCTAGGATTACTGTAAGCGCGCATTGAGCTATTTAGCTCTGATGTTTGACCGTGGGAGAGCCACGCTTCGGCATGAATGGGCCGGCTAGACCGGAGTGATACCACGGCCTCTCAGAAAACGTGAAGCAGCACTGTGCTGTGTTTCGCTGCGTGAGTGAGGATACCGGGGGCCCAATCCAAGGGAAAGGGGTGTTTAAAGATTGGCAGCGCACTTGTGACTCCACTGGTGTCGCGGGTGTACATGGGTGGCGGCAATTGCTTACCATCTTGTGGTCCGTCTGCTCATCTGCCACCACATAAAAAAAAAGGTAGCGTCCGTCTGTGTATTATTATTTTGTGAGTGCGGTGGCCGCTACCCATCTTCATTCCGCCGCTTAATTTCGTCACTCATCAACAGTTCCATGCCCATCATGTAGATGTTTGGCAGTCTTCAACTGTGCGTTTCTCATGAAACTTTCTACCTCGTACGACAAAACTGTCGAAAGAACTATCGTCTGCGGAGTTTCCGGACCGACACCACCTGCAAACCTTCAAGAAAAGAACGTACTCTCTTTTAAAAAGGCTGCCACCTGTGACTCTTTTGACGTGAAAAGTGTCCATGGGCGGCGGCAATAGCTTACCATCAGGTGATAAGTCTGCTCTTCTGCCCCCTATATCATAAAAAAAATCTCGACTGCAAGTTACTTTTTAATTTTTATCTCGGTACCTACTAGCTCGTAAACATAACATAAATGGACAGGATTTCGGTGAAACGAGGGTGCTTGTGGCTAATGATTTTTTAAATTGCAATTAATATAAGTGGGAGTCGGGCATGAGAGCCACATTACGTTGTGAATGACGGGGGTGATCGCCCGGGACTACGGGAGGAACTTGTGACCTTTCGGATAGGGTTGACACTTGTGAAATTGTTTTAAATTAAAAAAAAACATTAAATGTATGAGAGCTTACAAGTATAGTTTAAAATATATTGTCTCTGTGTGTGATGTTTTCCCTAACCGCCGAGTGATAGAAATACGCCTATAGATTAGAAAACATTCAGAATTCTTCTCTGGATTTTCTCGCTCGGATTTGAACCTACGTCTACCTACTCCGGAAGCGGATGTTCATACCTGAGCTACTTACCATACCTCTTCATCATAAGCAACCCACACTCGTCCACTGCTGGACATAGGTCTCCCCTAATGCACGCCACTGCCCGTCGATTTTCGGCCACTCTCATCCAGCCCACATCAGCCAGCCTTCGAAAGTCATCATCCCATCTTGTCGCAGGGCGTCCTACACTACGCTTACCGAGTCGCGGTCTCCACTCAAGGACTTTTCGGCTCCAATCAGTCAGGTCAGTTCTGCAGCTAATATGACCAGCCCACTGCCACTTCAGTTTGTGTCATTTCTGATGCGGTCCTTCAGAGATACTCCGAGCATAGCCCTTTCCACAGCTCTTTGAGCGACTTTGAACCGGTGGACTAGTCCAGCCGCATACCATACCTCTTAATTATTTACAATAATTAATTTTTTTATATCAGAGCGATGATACTTAGCTCAGAGGATAAGAACGCACCGTCCATATGGCAGGTCGTGGTTTGAATCCCAGCATGCACACGTGGTCGCCTGATGGTCTAGCAGCTATACTTGACCTGTGGCCCGCGTGCAATTACAGATAATTGTTAACTATTTTGATTCTTTTTTATAGAAATACAGAACAATCAGCTACAAAATGTCTCCACTATGTTAAAGACAACAGGAGATCTTACCAATATTTCTGAGAAAAAATGTGTTATAATTTTGGATTATACCTATGTATAACTGCACTCATAAACGAGTTTCAAAAAAGGTTTCAGGATCTAAGAAAAATAAGAAAATGTTTGTTACTGGTACAAAATCCATGGCATCTAGAAACAACAACTATTGGCAACACTATTGAAACACAGCGCAGTGCTGCTTCACGTCGGTTTTCTGCGATACCACGTATCACCCCGGTCGGGCGGGCCCATTCATGCCGGCCCAACTAAAAAACGACTACTAAAAAAAACGCTATAAAAAGTACGAAACAAAAAAATTGTCTCTGCTGGAATTATATTGCCGTGGTCGTATGCCACCTAATGTAGCAAAACAGATTCATTAAAATAATAAAATATAATCAATGTGGCATACGACCACGGCGATACGGCATAATCATTTCAGCAGAGACAATTTTCTTGTTTCGTAGTTTTTAGAGCGTGTTTTTTTGGTAGTCCGGTCTTAGTTTTTAAACAACATTTTTATTTCATCATCATTATCATCATCAGCCCATTCAAGTCCCCACTGCTGGGGCCCGGGCCTCCCTCAATCACATGAGGGGTGATTGCCATACTCACCACGCTTGGCAGACGGGTTGGCGAGGGTTTTGATATAAATGCAGAGTTTTCCTTCTCTGGGTGCTGATGATCATGCCAGCAGCTTTACCTTAGTCGCCTTTTATGACACCTCGGTAAGAGTGAGGGTGGCCTATTCTACTCTGCCGGGGGCCACACGGCATTTTTATTTAACATATTTTTTAAGTAAATAAAATAACATGTTTGAAATGTGCTAAAAACGCTCTTTTATTTGATAACCTACACGGTACCGTCAAGCAATTTTTTTTTTAGTTTCTTACTCTAAGTCCCCTAGAGGGCACTGTAAGTAACTTAACGTGACGCCATGTCGCCTATAACCAGAAGACAATCAAGACGCTTCTGACGACACCTAATTTGTTCAAATATAATAAGTAGTTTAGAAGTTACGAGGGAACAGATGAACAACCATACATACATACAGGTCAAAATCATAACCCTCCTTTTTGCTTCGCCGTAGTCGGGGTTCCGTTACATCGCGCAAGCGGTTCGTGTTTTCAGATTACTTATAAGCGTTGCCGCTGTCTCTAGGATTCACCTTTTTTTACATTTTAGATATTTTTTATTGTTTTCTAGTGGTAGCCCTGGGTGGTGGCACGCCGCCAAAGGTTGCTCGTCCTAGCGGCCTTAAATATTTTATCGAGCCGTGCAATAACGTTAGTTCTAATATTCATTTTAGTTCGAAGCCGTAAAAGGATATATATTTTTTTATTCTAGAGGCGACAAGCGGGTAAGTTATCATAGCCGCCCATGAACATCTCCGAAATCAGAGCGGTCGCAAGTGGAGTGACCAGTGGGGTCACAAGTGCGCTGCCAACCTTTAAGCCACCCTTTCCCCAAATTTGTATTGTAACACAAAACTAAAATATATGAAGTTTATGAGCTGGCCCGATGGCGTGTTTGTTAGTGACTCTGCTTCACACGCGAAGGCAATGGTAGTGAGTTTGATCACCGGGTGGGGCCCTGGTCAAACATTCTTGTTAACACAAATCTTTTGTATAGTCAGTGTCTGGTTGTGATTGTGTGTATTCTATCTGGTTGTAATAAGTAGGTACTATAATATCTGTGCTTCCGCCATTGGTTGAATCAGTAACATCCGATCAGAGTATAAGGCGTTGAGTGAATTCATTATAACTTGACCGCGGGAGAGGCACTCTTGATACCACGGCCTCACGGAAAACCGGCGTGAAGCAACACTGCTGTGTTTCGCTGCTTGAGTAAGGATACCGGAGGCCCAATCCGGGGGAAAAGAGGGTTCATAGGTTGGTAGGGCACTTGTGACTCCACTGGTGTCGCGGATATCCATGGGCGGCGGCAATAGATTACCATCAGGTGATCCGTCTGCTAGTCTGCTACCTATAACATAAAAAAAACTATGTATTAGGTGCATGTTTGTATGATAAACACAATTTATTACAGACCCAATTATCACTTGTTGTTGTTTAAGTTGAATTAGAAAGTCAAGAAAACTAGACCCTTGAAAAATAAATACTTACAATTTTCGCGTGGACTCAAATGTTGTGGGAATTTCAAGGAAACAAAATTAGTATAGAATTACTTAGACGCTTACATGTAAACGGTGAAATTATTTTGTTTACCTACTGGTCTCCCAACCTTTACAACGATTTTCATGTAGGCATTACTGTTAAGATTAATAAAAAAAACGGACGTAAATAAGACGCTCACGTACGGACGGCCACACTTCAATGTAGATAGATAGATACAGTATATTGCACAAAGCTTACAGATCTAAGTCTATGGTATTGTACTAGTACAATGTAGGCGGTCTTATCGCTAATAGGGGTATACAATGTAAAATACTTGTAAAAAAATCTTCAATCGACTTTCACCTTAATAGATTGATTTGATTTGATTAATTATGAAATGTCCTAGTTTGTAACTAGATTGATGTAAATTTGTCTGGCGCTATATTTATTTTTTTATCGCAGTCACGTTGAAAATAGGGCACGACGGGCGTACACTTTCTCAAGTACTAGTAAATGAACTTACAAAGTTATTACACTACACTACTTCATTAGACACTTAATAATGTTAAAAAATAACTATATGAACACAGACACGTCCGCTCGGCACGAACGCTTGACGAAGGATGCATGCGGTCGCATTTAAGCTTGCGTTCGGAAAACGAAATTGTATTTTAGCGTTAACAGTCGGGCAAAAGAATCTATTGTACGGCATATTAATGATACTCGTAACTAATAATATGATTACCTACTTACTAGCAAGGTCATGTTCAATGAACATGTTCTACCGGAACCGATTGCAATTCACGGTGCCGTCCTCGAAGTTGTTCAAAAATACGTATACCTCGGGCAGACTTTGCAATTGGGTAAAAACAACTTCGAGGATGAGGTGAATAGGAGAATCCAGTTGGGTTGGGCAGCATTTGGAAAACTACGTCGTGTCTTCGTATCGTCGATACCACAGTGCCTAAAGACGAAAGTCTTTAATCAGTGCGTCCTACCCGTCATGACATACGGAGCCGAAACGTGGACACTTACGGTACGGCTGGTCCACAAGTTAAAGGTCGCTCAGCGGGCTATGGAACGAGCAATGCTCAGCGTCTCTCTCCGAGATCGAATCCGAAATGAGGTGATCCGGCAGAGAACCAAAGTTATAGACATTGCTCACCGGATTAGCAAGCTTAAGTGGCAGTGGGCTGGCCATATTAGCCGCAGAACCGACAACCGATGGGGTAAACGGGTTCTGGAGTGGAGACCGCGTCTTGGCAAACGTAATGTAGGGCGCCCTCTGGCTAGGTGGGGGGACGATCTGCGCAGGATGGCTGGCAAGAGCTGGATGCGAGAAGCCATGGATAGATCACAGTGGCGAACAATTGGAGAGGCCTACGTCCAGCAGTGGACTGCGATAGGCTGATGATGATGATGATGATGATGACTTACTAGCATAGCAACAACCGATCGGCACATAGTACTATTGACTATATTGCACAAATTATACATATTCGATTTTGTACATTCCCGTTCTTTAATTAACGATATGCATTTTAACTCTACGCTCTTTATAAAAGTAATGTATATGCATGACATGACCAATTTGAATTCATCATATTAACACGTTCTGTAAGCCTGCGGTTGTAGGTCAATCGAAAATTGATAGAAGCAATAATGTAAGTGGTAAGCAATTATTGGTGTACAGTTAACAGCAGAAGTAGCTGCACATATTTTGCAGTTGGTAGTTCTTATTCCGAGGAGCATAAGAGTCACTAGCTGAGAAAATTGTGCATCAACTTTTGCTGTTGACTGTACTCGGTGTTTGCAATGCGCTCGTGTGCCGATGATATTTGTACGGATTGTAATAATAACCAAAGGGTGTATATCAAAATAACTCAATTCATTCATTGTCACAAATATCGTAGTGCCCGAACATAACAGGGCCCATATCAATACTGAAAGCCCTTTAATTTGGGAGACTGTGGGAGCACTGTGAGACCGTGGGAGAGCCACGCAACTGTGGGAGAGAACCTTCGGCATGAATGGGCAGGCTCGACTGGAGTGATACCACGGCTTCACAGAAAACCGACGTGAATCAGCACTGTGCTGTGTTTTGCTGCGTGATTGAGGTTATCAGAGGCCCAATCCGGAGGAAAGGGGGGGGGGGGGGTTAAAGGTTGGCAGTGCATTTGTGACTCTACTGGTGTCGCGGGTGTCCATGGGCGGCGGCAATCGCTTACCATCAGACGATCCGTCTACTCGTCTGCTACCTATCACATAAAAAGAAATTTAGATCTAAGCTCCATCCATGTAGGTAACTACATGGATTGGAATGGCGAAGAGTGCAATGTCACAGCTAAACCGTGTATGGACCGACAGGAACATCATGAGAAGGCCAAAAATGCATCTTGTAGCCACTCTTGTCTTTTCCATGCCATCTTTCTGTACGGCGCAGAGACTTGGACCCTTAAGAACGCTGGCCGGCAACGAATCATCATCATCATCATCATTCTCCTGCCCTTTTCCCTGGTTATCTGGGGTCGGCGCAGTATGTTTTCCTTTTCCATACGTCCCTGTCATTTGTCATTGAAACATCCACCTCTTTGTCCATCATGTCATTCTACACACAATCCATCCATCTCTTTTTCGGCCGTCCTCTGTTCCTCCACCCACTTACATTTAAACTCATCACTTTTTTGGTAACATGTTATTCCCCTCTTCTCATTACATGGCCATACCAGGAAAGACGATTTGCCTTCCATTTATCAATGATGGGGGCCACTTTCATATTTCCTCTAATATACTCATTCCTTATCTTGTCCATTCTCGTCAATTCACACATCCATCTTAACATTCTCATTTCTGTCGCATGCAATCGTCTTTCATCCGTCTTCTTAACGGCCCAGCATTCAACGCATTCGGCCGGCAACGAATCGACACGTTCGAAATGTGGTGCTGGAGAAGGATGCTTGGAATCCATTGGTCTGAGCAACGGACTAATGTATCCATACGAACCGAGCTCAAGATTCCAGTGAGACTCAGCACCACATGATTACAGAGGATCTTTGAGTTTTTTGGTCACATCGCCATAAAGAGAGATGACAACTTGGAGAAGCTACTTCTGACGGAAGAAGGCGTAGAGACAAAAAACCCCATGCGCTGGTGCAATCAAATCAGCTCAACTTTAAACACCACAGTTTGTGATGTGATCCACGCGGCCGAGGATAGAATGAGCTGGCGGAAGATGGTCCGGGAAAAAATTACTCATCGAGACCACGACCCTCAGTACTGAGGACAAACGACGCAAGTAGGAAGGAGGTTACCTTCATGGAACAATAAGGAATATGAATATGAATAAGGAATAGTCAATCAATCGACAGCCTTTGACGACAGACTGCTGAATGCAGGCCTCCTTCATGTTGAATCACTAATTAATGTCTCAGATTATAGTATGAGCGATGGTAGCACTGTGGATAATAGCGAGTCTATACGGAGGAAGTGATTGGAATGCGTCCATGCCCTTACGGATTTTTTGGCATCAGTCGGTTCATGAAAACTACAATATTGGACTGTCTATTAAAGTTTGATCACGGTTATTTGGCACGTGGCATAAATCGGAACTAATGCTGTTTGGACATTTTCGGATAGAAAATATGCTGTACAACGCCCTCTTGTCAATGTCACTGAAGTGCCTTCTGATCTTGGTCGGTCTTTATGTATTCGATAATTTTGTACCTATCTGTTTTGTTATCTTCTGTATTGCATGTCAATATTTATATTTCTTCTAATGCAAAGGCGTCACCCAAGGTCCAGCCTGAAAACCAGCGCTGCAGCTGTTGTTTGCGGCAGTTGCAGCATATGCTGAGGCTGAGCATTGTTGGCCGCAACTATTATGCTCTGTACCATTTTTTTATTATTTATTTTATGTATTATGTGTTGTGGTCAATAAATAGTTTTCCTTTCGTTCTTTCTATGTAACATACCATTTCATTCATATGCACAATCGTGGAGCTTGTGATCATTGTTATTGTTTACATTTTCAGGCACAGATCATTGAGGAATCCTTCTGAAACTGTATAAAATGACGCGATTTTGTAATTTACTCTGTGTTCTCGTTTTTCGAATCCGGTACAACAGTGGTCTAAACGCGGAAACGTGACAAGCATTTGTTTATCCCCTAATTTCCCCCTTTAGGGTACGATTCAGAAATTCCGCTTTAAAAGAAAGAACCTTTTGCGTAAATTAATCAGCAATTCAGACCTGACATACCAACTTGCATACTAAAGAGCTCGTTTCGTGATGAAACCCTTAATGTCGAAAAAGTAGATTGCTTTACCGTCGCTGTAAATCAAGGGAAGTTGAAATTTGGCAGTCGAAAAATTCCGCGTCTGTACTTTTTTTGCCTTTGTGAATTATTCCGCTTTGTAGATTTTTTTTATTAAAGAATGTCATTTGTTCTTTCGTCTCTGTTTCTTGTTTATTTATTTGTACAAACATTTCCACGCGTACAAAATGTCACTCATCGTATGAGTATTAAGGCGTCTTAAGTCTATGGTTGGTCTTCTAGCAGGGCGGCATCCTAAGTATACGAATATTACACAAGTTTTTTTTAAATAATGGTTGCTATCGCGCCTTCGGCGGAGCCACAATTTTATTGACTCTGCCAATATCGAGTAATTAAAAAGACACGTAGGCTTTATGATTTGTTGACTACTGGTTTGGCGAGTTTAAATTTGTTTTTGGATTTTTATTAAGTTTTACAAAAAAAAAACAAAACAAATACATAGACATAGACATCACAATATTAGAGGGAGATTCATAGTCTTAGATTAAATCAAAATAGCGGGAGATAGGTGACTAGTCTCAACCGGGTGGACTGCTTAAAATATCACATCGACTAATTGCACGCAGTCGCAAATTGGCGAGTCTGACAAGCGGTCGTGTCACACAAAAATTTTAAGTGGGATAAAGGTTACCAAAATGCCTTCGTGCGCTTTTACGCGTTGTACAAATTATTCAAAAAGAAATAACTTATCTAATGGTATCACATGTCAAAAGTATTAATTTCTCCAGATATTTCTAAATTCATTTATATTTTAGTCACCATTTTGCAGAGCGAGATAGAAATATGCGATATATTAATGTGACAAGTTAAGTCGTTTTGACAGGACTCAACTCTGAAGCGTAGCTGCGCTTAGTACGCTTGACACACTTGACGTGCCGTATCTTCCGCTATTTTGTATTAATCTAAGTTCATAGTAAGTACACAAGTTTAGCGTGACAAGTTGGCATTTTCAAGCAAGTGACGTCGCATTAGCATCGAAGAACGCTGGCTGTCGAATGCATAGCGCCACTTTTTTATGTAGGAATTTAGAATATGGGCCGATTCGATCAACCTTAATCCGATACTAGCTCCATGGTATAGCGCTGGCATTCTATACAAATCTGACATTATACCATAGATTATCCACGTTTAAAGATTGGTCGAGTTGAGTCTAAATTGTATATTTGTTTTCAGATTGTTAAAGGCTTAAAGAGTGTAAAATTGTCTAAGGTCAAAGGACATATTATGTTACTCAATGGATAAGCCCAAGGTGTTCATAACGGGTGTTTTTAGAGGTATAGAACTTTAAGTTGGCAACACTTTTTTAACTGGCGGCCATTTTGTCAGCTGTCAAGTGACTTTTGTTTAGTTTGGTTTGGCATTTCAACATGAATAGACTGACGCCTGAAGAACGCTTCCGAATTGTGCAAATTTATTTTGAAAATCATAAAAAATCATAATCTATTGGTTTGGTATTGGTTGCCGAATGCCTTCTAGCAGGTTTAATGTACCTGAAAGAGATGGTGTCGGCGAAAGATACCATATACAATTGCACATTTAAACGACCGTGCATCTGATCATACATTGTTAGGTAAGCGAAAGCTTTAATCCACTTCACATATTCAGTCCATATGTCATTGTTATCTGGCCTAGCTTGTCAAACACGGGACGCCACTGAGTAGCTAACTACCCACTCTCACTCAGTTATGACGTCACGACCCAATCAGTGTCGGCCGCAGACCACTCGTGACCCAATGGATGAAATCGATGTTCCAAGGGACATAACGATCAAAAGGATCGTAGATGTTTAAAGGCTTTTAAATATAAATTGATTATAGAATGACAGCTGTCACTTGACGTTTATTTCAATAAACGTAAGGTTTATCATTATAACCAAGTTTCACTGAGCTACCATCGCACCGATTTGCAGTTTGCTATCGTCTCAGGTTATACCTTGAGTCTTGAGCCTATCCTAGGCATCGAGTAACTTATATATACTGAGATAGAGGCATCAGTCGGTTAGCCAGTGCTAGCGCCATCTAGGGGAAAACGACCAATACTCAACGGTTATGTAGAACGGCCACCTTCGAGGTTTAGTCAGGGAAATTCGGAACAACGCTTTGCTAGCGCGATGTAAAAATGCATAGTGACATCTACCGAAACAACGTCGAACCATCTGCTTGATTACTTTTTAAAGCTACATCTGCTTTTTACAAGCTCCATCTAACGAAAACCGCTGAACTATTTTTACCATTCTAAGGAAAAAGTACCAAGTGAAAGATCCTAGGCACGCAGACAAAATGATGGAAGATGGAGTCGACACGTTAGTATTGGACAGGGCGTTAGCAAATTATAAGGCCACCAGAGACCGATTTTGGGCAATACTGGACAACACCTACCCTTGCGCAGACTGTTATAAATTGCTCAAGGGCTTAAGTGGAAACGATAGTGCAATAATAAATGGCCCCGCCGGTGTGTTTTGGATAATAACGGTCGTTTACCTCAAGATTTATGTTGCTTTTGTCCCTTTTTTGTCAGTATCTTTTTTATTATTATTAAGAGTAAAAGGCGATAAGGGGCTTTAGACCGGAGAACAAATGACCAAGATGGTAAATGAACTGTTCTCCGTTGTATGGCTTTGTTCTAAAACGCGATCTACGTGTGGATAGAGGTAGATAGATAGGTAGATACTCTTTATTGCACAACATACAAAACTTAAAAGCTAGGTATACAGAGATACAATGTACAATTTAGGCGGTCTTATCGCTGGGAGCGATCTCTACCAGACAACCTTCAGTTAAAGGACATTAGATAGAAGAGGTGGAGTGGAGTGGGTGGGGTAATGCTATTAGATGTATCATGATCATCAATAGATGCTGCCAACGATGGTGTTTCCGAACAAATAAGGCTTGGTGATATTCGAAGCAAGGTAAATCGGTGATAGGAAGTTTCGAAGCTTCTCCCGCTTTGTAGGTACATAATCACCCGTTTTAAACTGACTTTATACTAACGTAATGAAGCTTCTATACGTATGCTAAATGTTGACGATTGTGCGACGGAGATAGCAACAATCATTCCTGGGTTTCTTATACAAAATTTATTTTTATCACCGAATTATGCGAGTTTACCCATATGATATTTTGGTAAAATCCCTTTAATCACATCTTCTACTAACGATTCTTTTTAGAAATTCCCATAAAGAAAACAATATTTCGAACTAATCGGTCATGTGGCTTGATCATCTGGCTTGCTTGTCTAAAAAAATTTGTACGTATTTCCAAAAGTCACCGAACGATAGTCGTTCAAAATGGTTGGTAGATGTTGTGGTTAAGGAGATGTTACACTGACTGATACCGACTGCATATGGCCTGCGTACACGATTAATATAGTGAAATATTGATATAGAGTCCGCGCCACTAAAGAAATTCCGTGAAAACCACGCTTCAGTTGACATCGTCATTCTAATTTGAGCTTCATGTTCGTGGACACAAGGAACCTCAAATTTTGGTTCCGTGTTTTTCCGCGGGACTTCTCTCGTAACGCGCTCCCTAAGGGCCGATTTTATAAGGATTTTCGTTCATTTATGATCCATAGTTAAACTAGACGAATGGTTTAAAAAAGTAACCAATGGTAATGTATCGCTAAAATGTGTTTATGACGACCCGTTTGGTAGTGAATACTGCCTTTGGTCGGTTCGATCCCCGCACATTATGTGTGCATGAACATGTCTATTTGAATTGGTTTGGGTGTTGCCTATGTATTTTATTTTTTTTATTTTTATTATTAAGAAACTCAACAGCTTATTTGTAACAAACATACACAAAAAAATCACACCTCGTAACACACTTAGCCAGTAACAGAGTTTCATAGCATTTTATGATTCTTACGAAGCAAAACGAAATTAACTTAATGATACTACTTAATATTAATATTATTAACAAGAGTTTTATCATCAATAAGACTATATCGGTGTCTATATCATACCACCAGGAAAGACAGCGGAATGCCGGAATGGCCTTAATTTATATTGTTTCCTGCGAAGAGAGACTTGCCAACCCAATCTAAAGCATTTGAGGCAATTACATAAGACATTACTAGCATATATATTATGCACATATAAATATATTATTAACGGAATATTAATAAACTTAATAAATACATATTTATACATAAAACAAACATATACATAATAATACATAGAAAAATCGCATGCTCTAATAATGGAAGCGGCCAAAGTAAAACTAAGGGTAGGAGATAGAGAGAAGAGAAAACCCAAAAAATATGCAAGACACTCATGCAGCAGGAAGCAGTTATCCGTAGATTACTGCTTTGCTTCTTCAAACAATTTTGATTTTAACAATAAATCTCGTTTAAAACGAGACTTAGGTAAACTGCAGATATCAATATCGTGATATTTACCATTATATATTTTAGGTAAGCGAGACATGATAGCATTCATCCCGTAGTTAGTACGATGTTTGGGTATACATAGTAGAGGGGTATTTCTCGTGCGGTATTTAGGAGTGCAGAATCCAATTCCAGCTAGAAGATTAGGGCTATCAATGTTACTATGAAGGATGCCATGCAGAAAATACATATCAAGCAACTCTCGCCGAGACTCGAGCGGAAGCAGGCCGTGTTTAAGGCAGTCCTTTGTATATGACAGTTGGGGTTTATAACTTTTAAAATTGAGATGCTTTATAAATCGATTTTGTATTCTCTCAATTCTATTTATGTATACAGCGTACTGCGGACACCATATAGAACTAGCATACTCAAGAATGCTGCGACAGTATGCATAGTAAACAGATTTAAGACTGTTTGTGTTTTTAAACGGTTTACAGGTTCTAATAATAAATCCTAAATTGCGATATGACTTATTTGCTATGTAGTCAATGTGCTCAGAAAAAGTCAGTTTAGAATCTAATACAACTCCCAAATCCCGCATAGTCTCTGTTCGTTCAATTTTTTGGCCATTAAAATGATATGGAAACTCGATTTTTTTCGTCTTACGGCTAAAACTGATACATTGACATTTGCTAACATTTACAGTAATGTTGTTGCGGCCATAATATGCGTATAAGTTGTTCAGGTCACGTTGAATTAGTTCACAATCACTAAGCGAGGCAACCTTCATAAACACTTTTTTGTCATCGGCGTAGAGTAGATGATTTGAAGATTCAAAACACTGATTGATATCATAAATGTAAGCGCAGTACAACAGAGGACCTAAGTGGGATCCTTGAGGAACACCGGATGGGATTTTTATAAAATCAGACTTAAAACCACCAATGACCACGGCCTGCAAACGATTTGCGAGATAAGAAGTAATCCATCTGAGCAAATCACCCCTAATTCCAAGCCTGCTCAGTTTATTTAGAAGAATGATGTGATCTACACGATCGAAAGCTTTTTCGAAATCTGTGTAGATCACATCAACTTGCCCACATTCCTCCATCCCGCAAAGCACGTAGTTAGTAAATTCTGCAAGATTAGTTAATGTTGATTTTCGTTTCATAAAACCATGTTGGTGATCTGAAATACCTTTTGTAATTATAGGGTAGATATTGTCATAAATAACCTTTTCCATCAATTTACTTAAAGTGTTCAAAATAGAAATCGGACGGTAATTAGTTATTTCCACTTTTGAACCCTTTTTATGGATCGGTACTATGAACGCCTTCTTCCACAGTATAGGAAAGTTGCTTTGATTTAGGGAAAGGTCAAATAATAAATAAACAGGATAAGCCAATGACTCAGCACAATTGCGCAGGAATACAGGTGGAATGCCGTCACACCCAGGGCCCTTCGAGACATCAAGAGCTTTGAGCATTTTCGCTACGTCATCTTTTGTCACGCTTACACTACTTATCGTGTCTATTAAGGGGCATTCTTCATCATCATATGAAGGCCCAGCTCCTTGTGAGTAAGAGCTAGAAAACATACCCTTAAAGTAATTATTAAATTCTGTACATATTGAGTAACCATCTGCTAAAGACCTACCCTCATAACGGAATTGCTTCGGATATTGAGAACCACCACGCTTCGATTTTACGTACGACCAAAATGCCTTGGGAGCACTGCGTATCCCCTCCTCCACACCGCTGATGTAATTATTAAAACATTGCTGTTGAAGTCGACTCACGCGTGTGCGTAGTAAAGCAAATTCGTCGTAATCACGCGGGTTCTTATAGCGTTTCCACTTCTTATGTACCTTGTTTTTTTCACGAATTACCTTAATCAAAGATGAGTTGTACCATATTGGATACGTTCTCTTATTTCTATTTTTGTTTTGCAAAGGTACAAACTGGTCAAGACACTCATTTAACTTATGATAAAATTTGTTCAAAGCTTTATCCATCCCAATACCATTGGTGCACAATATATTGTCCCAATCAGTTTGAATAAAATACCTATTTATGGCATCGTAGTCACATTTGCGAAAATTTCGACGCATTGTGCTGGCCTCTTCAAAAGGAGACACGTACAAATCAGAAACATCGATAGACAAAGATGGGTGATGCTTATCCTCCGTCAAAAGAGGGAGAGCAGCTCTTGAAACTGATGTATTTAAATTACAGAATACCAAGTCCAATGTTCGCCCATTACTATTCAAAATAGAGTTAAACTGGTTGAAACCCAGGTAGGTCATTCCTTCCACAAATGAAAGGGCTGCGTCTTGTACTTCGATACCTACGTTATGAAGCGATTCCCAGCTACCATCCTGCCACCGAAGACATGGTAGATTAAAATCACCCACCACCAAACATGTATCGTTAGAATGTTGTTCAAGTAACACTGTAATAAAGTTGTTAATTTCATTTAAATGTGTTGAAATACTTCTCGAGTCAGGGGGAACATATACTAAAACAATATGAAGGTCAGACTTAGTACCCATACCACATGCAGGCAATGTAACACACATCAACTCAGTATTCCTACTTGACAAGGAACCATGAATCTGCCTTGCCCCATACCCACTCTTAATGCATGCCATCACTCCTCCGCCGGTCTTCTTCTGAGTATGTATCAAGTTGCGATCCAAACGTATAACTTCATATCTGCTATCACATAATTCTGAATCAAAGATGTCGTCCTGCAGCCAAGTCTCGGTAAACAACAAAATATCATAGTCATGACTTGCTATATGATTATATAGATCTAAACACTTTGTCCTAAGTCCTCGCACATTTTGATAGTAAACAGATATTGTTTTATCAATTGGATCCATTGTAAACCTGTGCAATAAGGGAAACTACGATTGTTGTAAAAAATGTTATGTAGTCATAAGATCCTCCAAAATGAATATTTTTAATAAAAATGTATTATAAGTATGTATTTACAAAAGAAAATTATTAAATGTAATTCCGCTGTTGATTCTGATACCCGTATCTAACACAGGTCCTTGAGCTATCTATCTCGGAGTCAGATCAATGTATGTGATGTTGTGATTTTTTTTTATTATGAGCGTCAAATTTGACATATTTCCATGTAATATAACTATACAGGGTGTATCTGTGAACATTTACATCCCTTTAACCACGTGTTCTACTAACCATTTTGAACAAAATTTGTTCTATCACTTTTGGAATTTCGCATGAAAAAATTTCAACTTTTCATACAAATTCGAAAAAAAATTCGATGTAGTTCGAAAAGTCGTTGAACAAATGTTGTTCAAAATTGTTGGTAGATCACGTGGTTAAAGGGATGTAAATGTTCACAGATACACCCTATATGTCAATTTGATTATTGGTTAGACAGTCACCAATGGTTTAATTAACCAAAAGGTAACTACGGATCAATAAATCGACCCTTCCTTGATCAGGTAGTTGCGCCGTATTAGGACAAGTGATGTGTGAATGTGATTGATCAATTCGAATGGACAAGTAATCGAATTGTAATTGATAAATTATATTCGAATGATGAGAAATCTAATTTAGAACAACGCTTAATTTTATATCTACTTACAAAATATTTTCTGCAGTCAAATCTTTATCATTATTCTTTGTAAACTCTTATCTTGCCAAGCAAAAAACTCTCCCAGTTGAAATAACTTGCTAACGATTAAAAACACACTGATACTTGGACGGACAAGTTGACACCGCTAACTCGGCTAAAGTTGCGTCCCCCTCGAATGAAGTTCCCTCTGTAAGACAGAGTTGATCGTCGCGGTGAGTAATTAAAAATTCCGAAACTTGGACGTCTTAAAAACAACTCGGTCAGATGTATTTTAGTAGGATAAGGTTTGGAGAAGCAAGGGTTTTTTCAGGGATTGGACGCCCCCTTTAGCGCAGTGGTTTGAGCGCCGATTGAGATTCATGGGGCGGATTCATTCCAACACCAACACAAATTATTGTTAATGAAACAGGTATTACATACATTGATCTGACTCCGAGATAGGTAGCTCAAGCACCTGTGTTACGGATATCATAATCAACAGTGGGATTACAAATATATACATATAATACTTTTCTTTTGTAAATACATACACATAATACATAGACACCCAGACCAATACAAACAAACATGTTCATGTACACAAATGTTTGTACTGTGCGGGGATCGAACCCGCAACCCTTGTATCAGAAGCAGCGTTCACTACCTAGTAGGTATGGTCATGATTTAATACCACTACATTCATTCTTAATTCGGAATCATTACAATTTTACTTCATTGAGTGATCTTTCTCGCTTGCAATTAACCATTGCCAACCAATTGCGTTGTCCATTAACCTTTCTCTATAACAAGCCGATTAGGCATCGAGTTATTTCCAAGTAAATTTGCGCGTGCTAAAACGAGACGGAACATGACGATCTGTTCACACAAATGAAAAAGACAGATGCTCAGTATGAGATTTTGAAGTATGAAGAAGTAACTCGGTATTTTACCGGCTTGCCACATGCATTATTTGCATTGCTTAACAAATGTTGTAGGCGTTTAGTCATTTCAAACTGTTTGAACTAAGTGTGGCGCTAAGTGCACAATAAAATAGATAAAAATATCTTTGGCCCATAGTTTCGATTTTTCGTAAGGGAAGCCGGGAATCGGCTTATATGGACTCTTCGCCACTGCTGCCTTCCGCTGTTCCAATAGGGTCGTCATGTTTTCGGTACTATAGTAGGTACAAGGGAAAACATCAGTTTAGTTACTCTAACGTAGACTCGAGACGTTCATGAACGAAATGACAAAATGGCGGCGGGGCCTTAACCACTGGGCCGTATAAAACCACTTAAACCTAGATATCGTTTCAATGAGACCTATCCGAAGCATTCCTTTATCGTTCACCTGTTTCTTTATGATTTGGTGCGCTCGCATTTCTTGCTCGCTCGCTTCGCGTCCGTACTGTAATTTAATTGAATTCCTCGCCTGGGTAAGTAGTAGCCTGCCTTACCTTTCTTACGGTTTCATCTTGTACAGCTTCTAATATGAAACGAATTGTTTAAATTTTAATGTTTCTTGTAATAAAATAAATACGTTTCCAACTTTTGGAGCAATCAAACGGCCGTGGAAATATTTAATTAATTTTACCGTCTGGTTGAGTCGTGTGCTCACAACCCTGTCAGACAAAGTCGTAGGAGATCAAGGCCCCGATGGGTGAATGAAAACGCGTTGGCCAGCTGCGCCTCAACTAATTACTGCATTTTTATTTGTATGACATATCAATAATTTAGTGTTAATAAATCACTCGTCAAACACATACATGTGAAGCGAAGTGGGGTGAGGGGCGTAGGGGGTGGGGTGACATAATCGCACCTATTTATTTAGATAGGTGAGGTGCCTCCGGACGGTCTCTGATTAGCAGATACCCAACCCGGAGGAGAGCCCTACACTACACGTCCGGCTCCCAACGGACGGGTGTGCATCAGGCCCCTATCAGCGGCATTCCCACAGGGTTAAAAAATAATAATTTGTGTGATTTCAATTGGTGCCCAAGCCATTCCTCTATCTGCAAGTACACTCGCAACAAATGTTGGGCACACGCATCAGAGGTGGGTGGTAAGCGTAGTAAGCGCGTGGTATCCAGCGTTGCACAATCGCCATGACTGTCATAAAATGGCAAATTTCTCACCAGCTGCGACTACCTATGCCTTCTTTATTGGCATAGAGCGATGAAACCGCCGTGTGGTCCCCGGCAGAGTAGAATAGGCCACCCTCACTCTTGCTGAGGTGTTGTAAAAGGCGACTAAGGTAAAGCTGCTGGCATGATCATCAGCACCCAGAGAAGGAAAACTCTGCATTTATATCTAAACCCTCGCCAACCCGTCTGCCAAGCGTGGTGAGTATGGCAATTACCCCTCATGTGATTGAGGGAAGCCCGTGCCCCAGCAGTGGGGACTTAAATGGGCTGATGATAATGATGATGCGATGAAACCTAGCTTTTCTCACTGAAGCGATTCTATTGAATCTTAAGAACACATCCTCGCAACACAGCCTCGCTTATCTCTTGTGGAAACGCAGCCTTAAGTTTTCTCGTGGACTCTGGAAACCTAAAAATGTGCCATAGCTTTGTAATTACAAGTTCATAGTAAATAATAAATATGACGGCGCCTCAATATGTTGAATTATGTATTGTGATGGTCAATAAAATGTTTCTTTCTTTCATATCTATCGCAACGTCCTCGATCGCTCACATGACTTGACAGTTTCCCTGGCAACATCGTCATAACCCGATCCATCACTGCACATCTGGTACTGGGAATCCACGTCAAGATATAATTATGTAAGAAGTCGTCGAAATTAATTACTTTTTAACTCCATTTTCATCTCTCCTCTCTCCATCTCCAACAGGGAAGTTGATAACATTTTTTCTGCCGGCGGCATTCCCCCAACGCAAAAAAAGGGGTAAATTTCTAACAACGACAAGGTTAAACGAAAAAGCAAAACACACACGAGATGTAATCAATACCCGATGTGGACAAATGATAGAAAATATTAGAATGATGATCCAATTTTGAAATAGATATCTTTTTTTTATTTTCAACAATCGTATTTGTTTCTCTTAAGTTACTTTTACAGAGACGTGGTCAAATGAAAGAAAATATACGCACGATGGTCTAATTTTGAAATAGATGTCTTTATTTTTATTATTAATTTTATCGCGTGCGAAAAATCTGCAAGATGGCGTGCTATAGGCCTGAGGTCCATCTACAAGGTGATTGGTTATTTTTAGACGTGATAATGTTAAATTGTCAATTAACGAATAAATCAGCCAACGATGTTGAGGTTGGACATCAGTTCACGGGCACGCCTTCTAGCGGATATTTCACACGCGATAGCCTCCATTACAAATATTATATTCCCTACATTTAATACTTTTTTTCTGTAATTACATACTTATTTTAATACATGAAAACACCCAGACAATACAAACAGAATTGTTCATGCACACAAATGTTTCTAGGTAGTGTGTTGGGACCCTACCCGCATCCCTTGGACCAGAGCGTTCACAACCATCCAAATAGACCGTCCATTAATAAATTACATTCGGTATAAATTTGCTCACAGCAGCTCAAATTACTTTACGGCAAACAACAAGCCATAAACTGAGTCATCGAAAGAACACGGTTCCTTCCCAATTTCTTCAATCTTTTGTATGTGTAACTTGAGACAACAAACCAATCTGGCAGCAAATGGGAAGCGTCGTATGGGCTAAGACAAATTGAGCGTCGGGGAATGGGCGGTTCGCGAAAGCCCTCTATTAACACAAACACCATTTAAGGCAACATACGAGTACAGTCTGCAGCACAAAAGTAGATCGAGTCTGCATACACACTTTTGCTATATACATACAGGGTTCCACGACTGTGGGACATGAAAGCAAAGTACCATAAATCCTTAAGGTGACGGGTAGGGCACACTATCGACGCCAATCGATTTTAATTTTTAGCTACTAAACCGGATTTATTTTAAACAATTTCGGGGTTACAATCTCTCGGCAAACACTTATACAATTTATTGAATAACCATGCACAAATGTTGGGTCCAACGCGTACTTTTGGCGTGAATCAATTTTTTACGTAAAAGTCACTAGTGTGCCCTACCCATCACCTTAAGTAAGCATTTATTGTCTTAATTTTAATACAATCAATAAAAAATGTCTCTTAAGATTAATCCCATCATAGTAGCAATTACTTGATTTCTATAATAAATAAAAGAAATAAATATTTCACAACATCACATACATTGATCTAACTCCGAGATAGGTAGCTCAAGCACCTGTGTTACGGATATCAGAATTCAACAGTGGGATTACAAATATATACATATAATACTTTTCTTTGGTATATACATACTTATAATTTTGACTGCCTGCCTCTGGTGCAAGGGTTGCGGGTTCGATCCCCGCACAGTACAAACATTTGTGTGCATGAACATATCTGTTTATATTGGTCTGGGTGTTTTCTATATATTATAAGTATGTATTTACAAAAGAAAAGTATTATATATGTATATATTTGTAATCCCACTGTTGATTCTGATATCTGTAACACAGGTGCTTAAGCTACCTATCTCGGAGTCGGATCAATGTATGTGATGTTGTCAAATATTATTAGATATTATATTATAATACATAGGAAACACCCATAATGGAGGCCTGTCCCCAGCAGTGGGACAATAAATAGGCTGCTACTTTAGACTTTACTTAGTACAAGGTAAGTACGTCATAAAATATTTCGGTTTACTTATTGATTGAAAATGGTGATATTTGAAATGTTGTATTTTAATTTATCTGCTGACTGTCCTCAGGACTCTTAAGGGTCTAAACGGCCTCATAAAGGCTATTTATGTGGTTCGTCAGCAGCAAACAGTAATTGGGTGCATGACACCCGAGATCTAGCACGTTTCTATCAGTTTTTAAGGCTTTTTATGTGATATGTGCCAGGCACGAATACATGGTAAGGGATTTCCGCCGCCCAAAAATCAGAGGAGTCACAAATGCGCTGCCAACCTTTACAATCCCCTTTTTTATTGGACCTCTGTTACTCTCACTCAGTTGGCGAAACACTGCTCCGAAGAGCGAGGAGGGGTCTGAGACGCCGACAATATGCGCGTCTCCTTCCTCTCCTTGGAGGTGTCCAGCCGGCGCACGGTACTGGGGTACCCGAGCTGACATTGCACCGGTCACCTCCAGTGCTCGTTAGGGACGGCTGCTCACCCTCGGCTGTCCCTAACTTAATATATAACTTTCCTCGTTCACATGGACTTCGATTCGATATTTACAAGTTTTAAATGCTTTTTAGGTGAGGAAAATATTTCGTTCATACAGAACACTCGCGTCAAACACGTGTGAACATTAACATCAAATGCCTCGCAGTATCAATTGCCTGCTAGCTACACAAGCTGCTCTTGAGGGTTTATACGGCCTAATAAACGTCGTTTATATGGTCATTCAATATTGGGTGCATAACTCCCCTCGATAGTATGAACTATTATATTAGACTTAACATCAAATGCTGGCAGTATCAATTGCCTGCTGGCTATGGAAGCGGTTCTTGGGGGCCCATACGACCTCATAAACGCCGTTTATGTGGTCAACCGAGATTGGGTGCATAACTCGCCGCGTTAGAACTATTAGATTTATGAGTAATGGCGCTTTGGATTACAGCGCGTAAAATAGGAGCATAAGCTTCTGTTTTACTGCATTAAAGATAGTGTTTTAGCTATTAAGGTATCCGTGAGTTCAAGCATTTGTGTTATGAGTTACTTAAAACCGTAGAGGGATCGGGCGCAGGTCTAACGTGCTTAGGCATGTCACACTAGTGTACCACCGGAATATGAGAGTAAATGAATAGAGATTGCACTTGTGTTTGCGCACACACTTGAGTGCTTTAAGATATCCTGCGTCCAATCAGAAGCGGAATAGATTAGAAGCACACTGGTGACTCCTCTGGTGGTGCTGGTGTTTATGGGCAGCTACAATCGCTTACCACCAGGTGATCCGTCTGCTCGTCTGTCAACTATCATATAAATCAATAACCTCATAAAGGCTATTTACGAGCTATTCTGGTGTCCATCAGTCTACAAACATATTTTACTATATGTCTTAAACCCGGGTTTAATTTTAGTTATTGTGTGTCACGTACTGTTTGGGCAGTTTTAGGGGCTTACGGGCCTCATAAAATGCCAGTTTCACTCGCAATTGCTGTAATTGGGTGACCTCTAAAATTAGGTTTACCTGGACTTATACTACATACTATCAGGTCGTATAACACAGGGTTTCTTTTTTATCTGCTAATACTTTTTACTATTAAGGTGACGGGTAGGGCACACTAGCGACGCAAATCGATTTGAATTTTTAGCTACTAAACCGGATCAATTTTAAACAATTTCGGGATTACAACCTCTCGGCAAACACCTATACTATTTATTTAATACTTATAGTCAACTGTTTGGTCTCCTTTTGCACTCGAATTTTGGATTACGGCCAAAAGTGGCCGGTTTTGGCGTGAATAATTTTTTCCCGTACAAAATTTGTGCATTGTTATTTAATAAATAGTATAAGGGTTTGCCGAGAGATTGTAACCACAGAATTATTAAAAATAGATCCGATAGAAATTAAAATTGATTGGCATCGCTAGTGTGCCCTGCCCGTCACGTTAACAGTGGATACCGAGGTAAATGTTTCTAAGCGTGTAATCATGACCCAGTTGGTCTGGTTCCCTGTCTAATGGTTGCGATAAAGGTCAGAAGATAGACGCTTCATTGTAATTCACTGGTGTCGCGGGTGTCTCGATATTAGACTTGCCAAATCTTAGATTATGGTCCAAACGTTCTGAGCAACGGCTAAGGGATACTACATGGAATAAAATGTTGAATGAGCGCTTTCATTGTAGTTTCTTCTTCAAATCAACTGTCTTTTATATGCGATTCCAGAAGAATGGACAGGTCTGCTGCAGCTGGTAAACAATTGCCGCCGCCCATGTAGGTCGCCGTGTGGTCACCGGCAGAGTAGAATAGGCCACTCTCACTCTTACCGAGGTGTCGCAAAAGGCGGCTAAGGTCAAGCTGCTGGCATGATCATCAGCACCCAGAGAAGGAAAACTCTGCATTTATATCAAAACCCTCGCCAACCCGTCTGCCAAGCGTGGTGAGTATGGCAACTACCCCTCATCTGATTGAGGGAGGCCTGTGCCCCAGCAGTGGGGACTTTAATGGGCTGACGATGATGACGATGATGATGTAGGTATACAACAGCGCTGCCAACCTTTTAACTGGAATATCATTTGTTCCTAGCATTTACGTACTACTGCGGCTACGCTCGCGTCAGAAAGAAAAAAAAAACTGGCCAAGTGCGAGTCGGACTCGCCCATGAGGAACCCTAGCAGCAAGTAAGATATATGGAAGGTAACTTGCGGTTTACGGTTTATAACGTATTAAAAAAAACTACTCACTATATAAAGTTCAAACCAATTTTCGTTGGTATCTTTCATGATTATGTTAGAAAGAGGGGGGGGGGGGGGGGGGATGACACACAATTTACCACTTTGGGAGCGTCTCTTGCGCAAAGTATTGTGTTTAGAAAAAAATGATGTTAAAAACCTCAACATCATTTCTAAAGACCTATCCATAGATACCCCACACGTATAGGTTTTGTGAAAAAAAAATAATTTTGAGTTTCAGTTTCAAGTATGGAGAACCCCATTTTTTTTTTATTTTTATATATTTTTATTTAATAAAATACATCTATTTACCAAGTTTCAATAGTATAGTTCTTATAGTTTTGGAGAAAAGTGGCTGTGACATACGGACAGACGGAAAGACATGACGAATTTTTAAGGGTTCCGTTTTTTGCCATTTGGCTACAGAACCCTAAAAAGAAGCCTTTATCGCTCTTAATACCTTCAACTGTAACCATTTAAAAAATCACGTCAATCTATTTTTCCCTGAAAGACGGACAAACAGACAGACACGCACACTTTCACATTTCATTGTTAGTATATTGGTATAATAATGGATGCAAGGCCCTAAAATATTTTCCTTGTGGTATATTTACTCGGGACGGCATAATATTAGGGAGATAACGGGCTATTTAGGGGCTTCTCGCTCTCGGGCCGGTCCGTCGCCGAATAAGCCAGCTAAGTCGTCGTATAAGCCAAGATTGCGCTACTCTTGGTTTATACGATTCAATCAGACTAAGCGTTTTTTAGCTCACTACGGTAAAGCCAAATAAGAAAGGGAAGACAATAAGAAGAAATAATTTTAGCAGAATATCATCATCATCATCATCAGCCTATCGCAGTCCGCTGCTGGATGTAGCCCACTCCAATTGTTCGCCACCGTGATCTATTAATGGCTTCTCGCATCCAGCTCTTGCCAGCCATCCTGCACAGATCGTCCCTCCACCTACCCAGAGGGCGCCCTACATTACGTTTGCCAAGACACGGTCTCCACTCTAGAACAGAATATAACCGAGGGATAAGTATAACCGTGAGAACGAATGAGCTAGCTCGATCCGAGTGTTACAGCCTCACAGAAAATTAATGTGAGGTGGCGCCTGCACTATATTTCGGAAGTGGAGTTAAAAGTTTGGCAGCGCACTGGTGTTCCATGGGCAGCGGCAATCGCGACCATTAGGTTACCCGTCTGCTTATGTGTCACTTACCACATAAGTAAATAAACGCCCGGTTGGTCTAGCAGTTAAAGTACCGGGCCGTGATCTCGGGGTCCTAGGTTCGATTCCCAGGTCGAGCAAAAATCATGTTTCCAATTTTCGGAACACAGCTCGGATTTGTGATCACCAATCCGCATTTGGCGTGTCCGCACGTGGTGGTTACGCCTAATCCCATCATAGTAACGATGACCTGATTTCTATAATGGAGACCTTTGCCCTGCAGGGGGACAGTATATAGGCTGATACTTTACATAAACGAGAATATTCTTCATCTTCCGTGATTTTGGGGCATCACTAGGGATTTCGTGAAGTCTCTTAATCTTCATTTTCTTGCGACGTATACGCCAGTCTGAAAGCGGTCTAATCTAAGATTTTGTGCGGTAATAGACAGTCTCGATGGTTCTACATAATTTTGAAGAAGCCAGCAATTCCGTAACGAAATTAGGGCCATAAATATTATTTATGAGGTGTTTGTGAGGTTACACAGTGCGACTAGGAAGTTTTGGCGGATGGATTAGTAGTTAAAGTAACTCTTATGTGATAGGCGGCAGACGAGCATACAGCTACCTGTGGTAAGCAAATACCACCATAGCCAATGGACACACTCACCATCAGTGAAGTCACAAGTGTGCTGCCAAACTTTTAAGTCCTCTTTCCTCAGATGGTCTCCGCCAAGGGTCTCCGGTACCTACCCGCCCGCTGCTTCACGCCGCATATAGTTTGCATTTTTATATTATTTTAATAATTATAAAAAAATATTTTTTGACTACTACAACCTTTGCTGTTTTTTAGGGTTCCGTAGCCAAAATGGCAAAAACGGAACCCTTATAGTTTCGTCATGTCCGTCTGTCCGTCTGTTCGTCTGTCCGTCTGTCACAGCCGATTTACTCGGAAACTATAAGTACTACAGTGATGAAATTTGATGGGAATATGTGTTGTATGAACCGCTACAAAAATATGACACTAAATAGTAAAAAAAAGAATTGGGGGTGGGGCCCCCCATACATGTAACTGAGGGATGAAATTTTTTTTTTCGATGTACATACCCGTGTGGGGTATCAATGGAAAGGTCTTTTAAAATGATATAAAGTTTTCTAAAAAACATTTTTCTTAAAGTGAACGGTTTTTGAGATATCAGCTCTCAAAGTCGTAAAAAGTATGTCCCCCCCCCTCTATTTTTATAACTACGGGGTATAAAATTCTAAAAAAAATAGAGGTGATGCATGCTAATTAACTCTTTCAACGATTTTTGGTTTGATCAAAGTATCTCTTATAGTTTTTGAGATAGGTTGATTTAACTGTAATTTTGGTTAAGTTATTGTGCTTACACTGAAAACGATGGCTGAACCTTATAAGATAGATCAAAAAATATACTACAGTATTGTACACCTTTAAAAATCCGCGATGATATAAAATCTTTATAATGTATATTTGCTGCTACGGAACCCTTTGTGCGCGAGCCCGACTCGCACTTGGCCGGTTTTTTTATAATATCTCTACCTGAAGATATTTTGCCACTGTCAATAAGTAGGTAATAACTGTTGACTACAGAAAAAGTTAGTCAAATTCATAGTCACTCAATAAAACGCCGGTGTTTTACATTTTATCGACCAACGGATTCTGCCGATACTACGCTAAACGCAACGCAATCGCGGGTTATAAGACTCTATTAGGTCAAGACAAGTTGTCACGTCAACTCACTCGACACACAATAGCAATGTTAAAAACGATACAATTCAACGATTTTTATTATTAGGATCACTTTTTTATGACATAGGTGGCAGACGAGCAGACGGATCACCCGATGGCAAGCGATTGACGCCGCCCATGGACACCGCCAACACCAGTGGAGTTACAAGTGCGTTGCCAACCCTTGAACTCCCCTTTCTCCCCCAGATTAGGACTCCTGTACCTGTAAGTGAAGGCACTTACGCAGCAAAACAGCACAGTGGTGCTCCACGCCGGTTTTCTGTGAGGTCGTGGTATCACTCCGGTCGAGCCGGCCCATTCATCCTGAAGCGTGGTTCTCCCACGGTTAACATTGCGGTACTGCAAAGCACAAATGAACACCTTACACTAAAAACCACTTGTTACCTACTATTTTTTTTTATATTTCACAACATCACATACATTGATTTGACTCCGAGATAGGTAGCTCAAGCACCTGTGTTACGGATATCTATTATTATTTGATAGAAATGGGGTGAGCCCTGCGTCTCATAGCCACTGCGACCAGTAGATGATCTATTGTGGCAGCCCCGTAACCTATTACAGCACCTCATGCAGCTCCAGTTCCAGGATAAACCCGAGAATGGAGCTGATGGGGGAGCTCTTGATCTCGTCAGCCGAGATCATGTGTGCTCCCAGGTGCCGGCTTCTGCAGCGGTGCAGCGCCATGCACTCGCCGAGGACGTGGATAATCGTTTCCTCGTCCTCGCGACAGAACCTGCAGATTTTGGTATCTGTAAGGCCCATGTTGTGCAGGTGCTTGTTTAATTTGCAGTGCCCTGTGAGGGTCCGAGTGAGTGCCCTAACACGCCCTACGGATATCAGATTCAACAGTGGGATTACAAATATATACATATAATACTTTTCTTTTGTAGGTACATACTTATAATACATAGGAAACACCCAGACCAAATTTAAAACCTTTGAATTGCATCAGTCCACCCCAGAAACTAGTCTTGTCTTGTAGTAAGTTAGCTGCCGTTGACACGACCTAAGAGGTCGGATGTCAAGTGATGAAGAGGTATCGAGTGGCGGCTGCGCTCCCTGACCTCTTTGATACGGTGTGTTGCGTTCGTGCCGTATCATGATAAAGGGAGCGTATAGTTAATTTATTATTTTATTAGTCAAATTCAAGTCAAAAAACCTGCTTATTTGCATAGGTTTGTACACAGCATTTTCAAATCTTTTTACCGTGGGAGAGCCACGCTTCGACATGAATGGGCCGGCTCGACCGGAGTGATCTTATCTTATTTGTTAGGGGCCATTTTCATGGGGCACGCCAACCCTTAGGGATCTTTTGTCTGACTGACCGGATGGCGCAATTGGTAGTGACCCTGCCTCTTACGCCAAAGGTCGTGGGTTCGATCCCCACCCTGGACAAACATTCGTGCGATGAACACTTGTGTTTGTTCAGTGTCTAGGTGTAATATATGTATTTAAGTATATATTTGTGTTCCTCTGTTGTCTGATATCTGTAACACAAGTGCTTAAGCTACTTAGTACGGAATCAGGTCAACGTATGAGATGTTGTGAGAATTACATTACATTTTTTACATTACATTTTGTACCTCCCCTATCTTTTGCGCTCCTACTCACGAAAGATTCGTTTCATCAGTGTCACGATGTCTTTCGGATTGAAGTGCCTGTAGTCTCCTGGTTTAGGATAAGCGTTACCTAGAAGACACATTCTGCCTCTGGCCGAATGTGTCTTCTAGGTTACGCTTATCCTAGTGAGTCGCATCATAAAAGATGTTGGTGGTATCACTCCGATCGTGGTACCCCGGCCTCACAGAAAACCGGCGTGAAGAAGCACTGTGCTGTTACGCTGCTTTAGTGACGGTACCGCGGCCGGGGCAATCCGGGGGAAAGGGGGTTTAAAGGTTGGCATTTGTGACTCCACTGGTGTCGCGGGTGTCCATGGGCGGCGGCAATCGCTTACCATCAGGTGATCCGTCTACTCCTCTGCCACCTATCACATAAGTAATTTAACTCGTTTACTTGCTTGACGCTTCTAATTTAACAAATAAACTTAATATGTATAATTTACATGTTAATACATATATACCTACATGTCAATACATAAATATACTTAAAAAAATAATATACATAATGCGATCTACCATCGGCTCGGAAAGTTGTTTCTAGTCGACAAGATCCGGCAAGAAACTCGCCGGATCTCTTTTTAATCGGCAAACTTTCAAACAATGTTGTATCATCATTATACCATATTAATCATTTTTTGTGTTGTGTTGTTTTACTTAACTCCTTAGAAACAAAATGAATAGACGAGTTAGTTTGTTTGGTCTTCATCATACTTAGTTTGTAACCCAGACCAATAGATAGATCATAGATTTTCATCATCAGCCTGTTGCAGTCCACTGCTGGATATAGGCCTCTTCAAATGTTCGCCTCTTCGATCGATCTTCGGCTACTCACATCCAGCTCTGGCCAGTTATCTTGCGCAGATTGTCACTCCATCTGGCTTGAGGTCGCGCTACGCTACATTTGCCAAGAAGATCTCGATTCGTTAGTCGAATTGTCTGCAGATAATTTTAAGTTGCCAGTACTACTCTTAGTTGTTCAAAGTAGATCGATGCCTTGAATCGATTTATTGATCTGGAAACACTCTAATACAAACTATCAAAAGTTCACACCTAGGTTTGTATTACTGCAAAACACTGGGTGAAAACAGCTTTTCTTTTCTAAAGTCAAAGAATCATGAATTTGAAAGAACCCGGCGATCAGGGGTCCCTCTTTTGTTTATGCTGCTATTGTGAAGGCCTTTTGTCCTTATTTGGATAGATAAATACGCAGCTTTTTCATGGAATGAATAGGTAGGTATTACTTAATACATTCCTATTTTTAATACCTTAAGTAAGCGGATCAAACAGGTTTATTCACGGGCGCAGTCTCGAAATATCATATGATTGCGTCACACTGTTAGATTTTATTGGTATTAACTTAAGATGACGGGTAGGGTACACTAACGACGCCAATTGATTTAAATTGTTAGCAACTTAACCGGTCATTTTTTTAACTTTGTTAATTTAATATTTATACTTAACTTTTGGGTCTGCTTTTGTACTCGAAATTTGAACTACCACTTATGGCGTTAATCCAAATTTCGAGTCCAAAAACAGATGAAAAAGTAGTGCACAATTATTAAATAAATACTATAAATGTTTACTTAGAGACTCCTGCTCCGAAATTGTTTAAAATAGATCCGGTTTAGTAGTTAATAATTTAAATCGATAGGTGTCGAAATTCAGCTTGAAAGTTTTGTCTTCCTAGCTGTACCCTCTGTAATTAAAGTGAATAAGAATAATAAAACTATACAGTTTTTATGATTTTCCAATGTTCCTCTTAGTTCTTCACAGTTTACCAAATTTAGATGCAAAATTATGATATTGGTAAATCAAATATATTGATAATCTCTAAAGGTACATTGAGCAACTGAAGCATTTATATATATATATATATATATTTGAACCGATTTAGATGATTATTTTTTAGTTGGAAAGCAGATAGTCCCAAATTTTATAGGGACACGTAATGATTTTGTAACTTTTTTCAAAATTGCAGTCCAGTTTTACGTTAGATTGAATTAATTTTGTGGCTCTACTGATGATGGAAGGTCAACTCCTCAACGGTAAGAAGTTAAAGGATAACTCTTTCAATACTGTACTCACAATAAGTTTGTTAGTTATTTGGCGAGGGTGGAAAAGGAAGCCAAAAAATTAGAACCCTCAAATTTTAAAGGCACACGTAATGTTTCTGTATCTCTTTTCAAACCTGCACCAGTGTTTACGACTGATTATATTAATTTTGTGGCTCTGCTAATAACAGTCAAATATTCAACAGAGATAAGGCGCCGACTTCGGTAAAACCTTTTCTCGAGAGTACTGTTATAAAATATTACCTTTTTGAAGTGTATAAAGTGATAAAAATATTATTTTACACTTTTCAGTTAGTGTTTTTAAAGGCGGTTTTTTCGCAGAATTTTTTTTTTACAAGTCTAGCTCGAGGGGGGGGGGGGCTAGGAAGGAACACATTAAAATGTGTCTGTGTGCGTGACAATTATGCGTGTTTAAAATTCGCTTAGGCATCAGAGGCACTGCTTACATTGCCATATCTACAATATCGCTTAGGACATTAATAAAACACCGGAGAAAATACCTTTTCTTTCTTAAAGTCAAAGAAACATGAAATTGAAATGCGATCAGGGGTCCAGGTTTTGTTTTATTAAACCGGGCTGCCATTGTGTCGGTCTATTATTCTACGAGGCCTATTTAGAAAATGCCCTGATAATCCGGAGTTGTTTAATCAACTGAATGTTCTGAATATTAATTACAGGCTTTCATCTCCTTTATTTTATTGCTGTGTAGTGAAGTTCTGTTGAGGATTTTAATGGCAATTCTGACGTTTCTGAGTCCCTTTAAGGCGACAAGTAACCCTAACTAGCGATACCTATCGATTTATATTGTTAGCTACTAAACCGCATATATTTTAAACAATTAAAGAGCGGGAATCTCTAAGCAAACATTTATACTATTAATTTAATCATTGTGCACTACTTTTTGATCTGTTCTTGAAATCTAAATCTAGGTTAACGCCATAAGTGGCCGTTTTTGGCGGTAATTCAAATTTCGAGTTAAAAAGCAGACCCAAAAGTTAAATAGAGCACTGTATTAAATAAAAAGCTGCAGCTTTCGAAAATGTTAAAAAGATGACGACCCGTTTGGAACAGTGGTAGTGAACGCTGCCTCTGGTGCAAGGGTTGCGGGTTCGATCCCCGCACAGTGCAAACATTTGTGTGCATGAACATATCTGTTTGTATTGGTCTGGGTTTTATCTATGTATTATAAGTATGTGTTTACAAAAGAAAAGTATTATATGTACCTATATATTTGTAATCCCACTGTTGATTCTGATATCCGTAACACAGGTGCTTGAGCTATCTATCTCGGAGTCAGATCAATGTATGTGATGTTGTGAAATATTTATATTTATATATTATATCCGGTTAAGTAGCTAAAAAATAAAATCGATTGGCGTCGCCAGTGTGCCCAACCCGTCACCTTAAAAGAGGCTAGCTCGAATTTAATTCAGCGACTACTCGTACCTTTTTTTTTTGTCGCTGTGAAAAATGCTGGCCTTATGCATACCCGAGATAGCGGGTGCCATCAGGGGTTATGTCGGGCTCTCCTCTAGGTATATGCCCAGAGACATACCGACTAAAAAACACAGCGGCGTTCCCTCATCACCCAATTGGGGAAAGGTTATGGGTATCCGGCAAAACCTTGGACTACCACGACCTTCCCCGGGCAGCGACTACTCGTACCTACCTTTAGGTCGCGATTTGTAATAATTAGTATTATTTAATGTTTTTCGTATTCTAATAAATATCTCTTTTTTTTTCAGGTAAGTAGCCTACTAACTGCGTTCGTCACACGTCATCGACCATACGTCAGGTATCAATAGTTGTTAAACCACAGTTTATGAGCTTATAGGTAGGTATTTGTAATGATCATCATCATCATCATCATCATTTCAGCCAATAAACGTCCGCTGCTGGACATAGGCCTCCCCCAATGTTCTCCACACAGATTGGTCCTGTGCCGCCCGCATCCAATGGATTCCTGCGATCTTCACCAGATCGTCGGTCCACCTTGTAGGAGGCCTGCCACGGCTGCGACTTCCTCCACTACGTATGTACGTAGCCTCCACTCGAGCACCTTTCCGCCCCAACGGCCGTCTGTTCTCCTCGCTATGTGCCCTGCCCATTGCCACTTGTGTGTCTTTTGTAATGATACTGAAACTGAAAAGAAACCTAACATCGGAGGTGAGGGAAAACACTATTACACTATAACAGTGGGAGAGCCACGCTTCGGCATGAATGGGCCGGCTCGACCGGAGTAATACCACGTCCTCACAGAAAACCGGCGTGAAGCAGTGCATGCGCTGTGTTTCGCTGCGTGAGTGAGGGTACCGGAGGCCCAATCCAGGGAAGGGGGGTTAAAAGGTAAGCAGCGCAGTTGTAACACCACTAGTGTTGCAGGTGTCCATGGGCGGCGGTAATCGCTTACCATCAGGTGATCCATCGGCTCGTCTGCATAGATGGCAGATCACTAATAAAAAATAAAATTAAAACGTTTTTTTATGTAATAGGTGGCAGACAAGCAGACAGAGCACCTGTTGTTAAACGATTGCCGCCGCCCATGGACACCCGCGACACCAGTGGAGTCCCAAGTGCGCTACCTACCTTTAAACCGCGCCTTTCCGCCGGATTGGGCCTCCGGTACCTTCACTCACGCAGCAAAACACAGCCAGTGCTGTTTCACGTCGGTTTTCTGTGAGGCCGTCGTATCACTCCGGTCGTACCGGCCTATTCATGCCGAAGTGTGGCTTTTCCAGGGCACCACAAACATATAATTAATATTAAGGTTAACTGGTAGAGAGTGCCTCTCGGCATTAAGTTCGCCTAATTGTATCAAAAATTGTGCAATAAAGTTGTAAATAAATAAATAATTATCGAATATCGAATAGTTTCTAAAATGTGTAACCACTATTCAATTGGTCTGGTTCCCCTGTTAAAGGGCTGCGAAGGTCAGACTGGCAGTCGCTTCATTGTAATTAAGAGACTCCCTGAATCCTGAATCATAAGACCATGGTTTTAGCGTACCCCTCGGTCCTCCTTAAGGTGAAGGTAGGGCACACTAGCGACGCCAATAAATTTTATTTTTTAGATACTAAACCACTTATAGTTAACTGTTTGGTCTGCTTTTGCACTCGAATTTTGGATTACCGCCAAAAGTGGCCACTTTTGGCGTGAATCAAAAAAAGGATCCAACATTTGTGCATGGCTAGTTTAATAAATAGTATGTGTTTGCCGCGAGATTGTGATCCCGAAATTGTTCAAAATAGATCCGAGAATTGTTCAGAATAGGTTTAGTAGCTAAAAATTAAAATCGATTGGCGTCGCTAGTGTGCCCTACCCGTCACCTTAAGTAAGGCAACACTTTAATATCATCATCATCATCGTCAGCCCATTAAGTCCCCACTGCTGGGGCACGGGCCTCCCTCAATCACATGAGGGGTAATTGCCATACTCACCACGCTTGGCAGACGGGTTGGCGAGGGTTTTGATAGAAATGCAGAGTTTTCCTTCTCTGGGTGCTGATGATCATGCCAGCAGCTTTACCTTAGTCGCCTTTTACGACACCTCGGTAAGAGTGAGGGTGGCCTATTCTACTCTGCCGGGGACCACACGGCCACACTTTAATATGTAGATATAAAATAAGATTATGCAAGTAAGGTATACGCTATGTCTGTTGTTCTTAAATAAATAATCTAAAACGGGCGACGGCTAGTCACTTTGTTGTCCATCGGTCCGTTTGTCTGTCCGTCGGTCAGTCTCGTAAATAATGTTCATAGCGAAAATGATTTGAGTGCCTAACTTGGCTAGAAATAATGGGAGATAAAGGAAATTCATTGCGGGCCCTAGAGCACGATTAATTAGGGTAGCTGTGCCGATTCGCTGTAATCGCCGTTTGGATCGCTTACACAGTATTAATATAATAAGGCACTAATAAGAACTTCAACTAATAATCATTATATTTGACGACCCAATTGGAACAGTGGTAGTGAACTCTGCCTCTGATACAAGGGTTGCGAGTTCGATCCCCGCACAGTACAAACATTTGTGTGCATGAACATGTTTGTTTGTATTGGTCTGGGTGTTTGCTATGTATTATAAGTATGTATTTACAAAAGAAAAGTATTATATGTATATATTTGTAATCCCACTGTTGATTCTGATATCCGTAACACAGGTGCTTGAGCTACCTATCTCGGAGTCAGATCAATGTATGTGATGTTGTGAAATATTTATTTATTTATATCGTCATTGCGTTTTCCCGTGGTTATAGTGGTTGACTGACCAAATGGCGCAATTGGTAGAGACCCTGCCTCTGACGCCAAAGGTCGTGGGTTCGATCCCCACCCTGGACAAACATTCGTGCGATGAACACTTGTGTTTGTTCAGAGTCTGGAAGTAATAATATGTATTTAAGTATATTTGTGTTCCTCTGTTGTCTGATATCTGTAACCCAAGTGCTTGAGGCGACGGGTAGGGCACACTAGCGACGCCAATCGATTTTAATTTTTAGGCTTCTAAACCGGATCTATTTTAAACAATTTTGAAACACTTATACTATTTATTAAATAACCATGCACAATTGTTGGGTCCAACACGTACGCGAAAAATTGATCAACGCCAAAAGTGGCCGCTTTTAGTAGCTGCCCTACCCGTCACCTTAAGCTACTTAGTACGGAATCAGGTCAACGTATGAGATGTTATGAGAATTATTATTATTATTTATGTCAGTTGTACCATAACCACGGGCAATTATGTCCCGGACTTTTGGAAGGCGTGCGTGGGGCCGAAGCCAACACGTAGAGGACCCGTTCAATTATTACTATTATAGTGGCCCACCCTCAGATAAGGGACAATAGTTCCACTTTAGCTAGGTGACTGCCTCGTTTACAACTTGTGCGGCTAAAGAATGGGATCAGAAATAACGGCGCATCTATTCACTTCTCGCTCGAACACTATTTTCGTCTATAGTCGCACCCCACGAGTGCGAGTATAGACGCAAATAGTGTGCGAGCGAGAAGTGAATAGATGCGCCGCCATTTCTGATCCCATTCTTTATCCGCACAGGTAGTACGCAGTGGGTAGTGCGTCGCACTTTAAAGCGACGGCTGCGTTTGGGGTCCTAAGTTAGGCTCCCCGGGTCGGGTCAAAATTTGTACCTGAGGTTTTCTGTTAAGAAATTCTCAGTGTCAGCCCTTAATCTGGATGTTGGAGGTCTTGTACCTCCGTGCTTCGGCAAGCACGTTAAGCCGTTGGCCCTGCGCCCAATCCCTCTCCGGTCGTGTAACACTTGTGTCCCATCGGAATATGAGGGATAGGGAATAAATAGTGCATGGTAGAAATACCAAAAGTCCGCACAAAGAGGTATGAATCCTGTTTCATTATTCGTACTGCGAAACAGTGGAGTCAGTTGCCTGAAGAGGTGTTCCCTAGACGCTACAATTTGGGGGTTTTCAAAGCGCGAGTGAATAGGTATCTTCTAGGTAATCGTGCTACATCTTAGACCATATTATCACTTACCATCAGGTGAAATATGTTCAAACGCTTACCTATCTACAGTAAAAAAAAAAAGTTAGATAGATAGATACACTTTATTGCACAAAATTTACAGATCTTAGTCTATGTTATTATATTAAAACAATGTAGGCGGTCTCATCGCTAATAGCGATCTCTCCCAGACAACCTCAGGGTAAAGGTATAGCGAATTAAGAAAAGGGGTAAGGCAGTGCAAGTCAAAAAAAAAAGAAAAAAAAAAGCCATTGTATAAATACGAGTATGGTATATACATACCTACATTATATTAAATAAATAAATACAAGCAGGTGTGTTTGCGCAATTACTTGAGCACTATAATATATCCTGCGTAAGTGACTGATCGTTGAGATTGGCTGCCTTAGATGAAATTGATTGGAAGATATTATTATAATAGCTAGGTGTCGATTAGATCGCGGAAGCGTTTTGTGTTTTTGGATAATCTTAACCACTCGTTTGGCGCCTATAGCATAAAAATAAACATGCTATAGGCGCCAAACGAGCAAGCGAGTCACCTGATGGAAAGAAATCAACGCCGCCCATGAACATCCGCGAAATAGCTAAAGTTCTGCCGGCCTCTTTTAAAAATTGTAGGCTCTTCCGGTCCCTAAGACGCAGCCGTCGGGAAGTACTCCCGCACCCAAACCGTTCCACAGAACTGAGGTACGTGGAAAGTTCCGCGAGAAACGCATAGTATTCGACCGCCGTCCATCGAGATGATGGGGATGGAACGACTATCTCTTGCGTGTGGTTCTATGTAAGAACTCGGCTCTTTGAATGATTTAGTTCTTCATAATTAATTCCACTTTATACAAATAGATGGCGCTAGGTATCGATTACATCGCGAAAGCGTTTCGTGTTTTCGGATTACCTATAAGCGTTGCCGCTCTCTGAAGGATTTATCTCTTTATAAATAGTTTAAAGGACAGTACAGATTATTACACTTCAAATTAATTGTAACAGCACTTCTCTATATCTAAACCGAATTTTTAAACATAAGTCCTTAAATTAAATGCCCTTTTAAGGGGGCAATTCTCCCGCATTCGGCATAGAGAGATATGAAATCATCGAGAATTATTATGAATGGACTTTTGACAATGTCAAATTCGACTTTATTTCGAATAGGCACGATCGCACTCCAGATTTAAACACATTGATCCCGTATTTACGGGTCACGGATACACCCTTTATGGAATGTTTGGAAATCTCTTCTAACTTTTTTACCGAGTACACGAGAATAGGCCCCCTGACTTGTGTTGTACCTACAAAGTTACTTTACAGCTTTCGCTGTGGTTTGAAAAGGCCGTTCTTCGTCGTAATGGAAATGAATCAATGTTATTGTATTACAACCGAAAGGGGGAGCCTATTTGAAAAGTTGATTGAGTTTAATTTTCCGCTGTATGGAAAGGAGGTTTTGTGTATTTTGCTTCTAAAAGACATCGAGTGAAAGGTATTTAATTGCAATTTAAACTTTAAAGCTGTAATAATAACGTCTAAATGAGAAGGTCGTAATAATTAAATTTAAAAACTTTAGGGTGTTTGTTTATGATGTTAGGTATTTGTCAGGTTAAATATTATTTTGGTGACGCCCCGACGGAACTAGCGCCGTCTATAGATTTTTATTAATTGTGGCGATTATGAGACATTTATTTGACAAGTACATTTAAGAATGCACAAAGAAAAGTATTAATCGTTTTTTGAGAACAAAATATGTCATAATTTGTTCCTAACAAGTAATTATAAAAATATACCGCGGGAGAGGCACGCTTCGGTATGAATGGGTCGGCTCGACCGGAGGGATACCACGGCCTCATAGAAATGTGGCTATTTTAGGGTCAATTCTACCAACATTATTCCTATAGTAAAACTATGGTATAGCTCTGTCATTCTATACAAATGCATATAGTAATACCATAGATTTATCCACGGATAAAGATTGGTCGAATCCAGCCTTAGGCAGTAGGTAATAAGAATAATGGTTTCTTGTACGAAGATAATATTACCCTAGTAAATCTCAACAAAAACCATTAATATTTTCCTTTAGGTATTCTCAGAAGAACTAAGAAGAACTTTTTTTTATGTGATATGTGGCAGATGACGGTTCACCTGATGGTAAGCGATTGCCGCCGCCCATGGACACTCACGACACCAGTGGAGTTACAATTGCGCTGCCAACCAAACAAAATTAAAGTTTTTTTTATGTGATAGGCACCTACCACATAAAAAAAAAGTTTCTAAAAAATGTGTCATTCATAACTGCCACAATTAATACAAATTTAGTGACGGCGCTAGTTTCGTCGATGCCTCCCCTTAATTGGAGTATGATCGTGATGAAGACATCTTTAAAAGCAATAATGGACAATGGAGCCGATCCATATCACCACACCGAACACCGGCTACATAATACATATTCTTCACACATTCTCTTACACGCGCGCGTAACAGTGATATCGACATGGTTCGGCATAAAACAGAGACAGACTATACGGAACGTGTGCGGGTGGGATACGATATACTTTTGAGCGCGGAGGTTAACGAACTTTTCTGTGTCAGCTGGAGCCAACTTTCTATTCCTGTAAATTTTGCGAATCATATGGTCCGGTATTATAGCTCTTATCTAGTGTAACGTATTTATTGACATTGAATGCTGCTTCAAAATAATGAGTAACCTCGACCGCTCCTGAATATCTGATGGCGATTGTACCCAAGCAAAATAACAAAAACACATTAGCGCTTTATACGTGTTTCATGCAACACAAAAACATCTCGCTGCTCATAATTCAAAATTAATCAAAACTCTTTTTAAAAGTACCTGGAATGTGAAATCATAAAAAATTTAGTGACCCGAAGTAGGGATGCGCAATGTAGGGCATGAATCCGATACTATAGAGGGGAAACCAATGATCCGATCCGCGGATCGTAACACACGTCGTCGATGCACTAACTTACCGATTTGACTTCTGTATGTTTTTGTTTATGATGCCCCATATTGTACTTTTCTTTTTTATATGCTAGAAGCTACAAACGGAGCGGTACAATTAAACTGATGATAACAATACATAACGTTCATACCACGTAGTCACACATCAAAGTATACAAAACTGACCTTTTTTTTTCAATTGACTCTTACCTTAATGTCAAACACGTTGGCTTTATTCAGATTTAAAAGTAAAAGGAAAGAAACAATTTAAATTTCAAAGTTTTAAATACAATTTAAAAAAAATAAGCGAATTAGGAAAAACATATAAATTAGATAAGATAGAACTTAAGTCTTTCATGTTCTGCATAGATCCTCTCGAAATGGTTTAGCTTCCGCTCCGATCCAAAAAAATAGTTTTTTGTATCGTATCGTTCGCAATCGGTTTTCCCAAAAAGTTGGATTGGATCGGCACATCCCTAAGCCGGAGTTGACCTTTTGCAGAAAGCGGGCGGGTAACAGGTGGGAAATGTTTTGTTTGGCTTTTTGCCTGAGTTTACTTCAGTTTACACGTTTGGCCAGGGGACCATAAGCATGCATTCGTATGTAAACATGGAGAGAGGCAAACATTTAATTATTTGGTCCCGTCTTTTTGCCCGTAATCGCATCTATCGTGGAGAGTGCTCTGAGGATCTGTTTGATCTACTCCCTGCAGCTGAAATCTTAATCGAACCACACGTGAGCGATTGTCATTCCATCCCCATCATCTCGATGGACTGGCGGTCTAATACTGTGCGTTTCTCGCGGAACTTTCTACCACGTACCTCAGTTCTGTGGAACGATTTGGCTGCAGGAGTTATTCCCGACGGCTACGACTTAAGGACCTTCAAGAGAAGGGCCTACTGTTTTTTAAAAAGGCCGGCAACACATTAATGTTCTCCAAACCGATATTTCGGTCATGGCGGCCAATCTCAAAGATCGTCATCGACGCAGGACATATTATAGTGCACAAGTGCACTCTCTATTCCCTTACCCTCATATTTCGATGGGACACCACTGTGACACGACGCAGGCACAGGACCAACGGCCTAACGTGCTTTCGGAGGCGCGGGGATACAAGACCAACACATTAGCGATCTCTCTGATTTCGCGGATGGTCATTGACGGTGATGATTACTTTCACATCAAATGACTCGCTTGCTCGTTTTCGCCTCTTGTATTAAAAAAACCTACTTACTACAGATATGCATTTTCACATATACCAGCGGTTTTCTTTCGCTAAATAGTGTAAAAATTTAATCCGCTAAATTGTCTGAAAAGTATACCAGTAGGCACTAACTATATCGATACTAGTATCTTAATACTAGTATCGAGATAGATGAACAATGAATCTATTCAAATCATTAATTCCACAGTTTTTCTCGGTATAACTAGATGCAAAATTGCAGTGGAGTCCCCATATTGCTACCTTGGCAGGAAGACGAAGTTCCGCTACATATGCAGTAAGAAAAATTAGGCGTCTGACTGATATCGAGACGGCAAGACTAATCTATTTCAGCTATTTCCACAGTGTGATGTCATATGGTCTACTGTTGTGGGGGTCTGCTGCTGACATACAAACTATTTTTGTATTACAGAACAGGGCCATCCGCGCTATATACAACCTTAGATCACGTGACTCACTTAGGGAAATATTTAAAGAAATAAATATTTTAACCGTGGCTTCCCAATTTATCCTCGACTGCATTATGTATGTACGTAAGAACTTGCACACCTTTCCAAAAAATTTCCATATTCATAGTCCTAACACCAGAAATAAACATAGGCTTGCCGTCCCGGATCTCACACTTCATAAAATCGGTAATACATTTGTTGGCTTAAGTATTAAGATATATAATAAACTACCACAAAATGTCATTAACCTATAACTGGATAAGTTTAAGTCTCATATTAAAACCTGCCTAACGAAGAAAGGTTACTACAGTGTACAAGACTATTTAAATGATAAGGATTCTTGGTCATGTTAATTGATTAATCTTTTGAGTTGTTATTCATAGTAGTCTATTAACTTTCATAATTGTAATTTTTTTTCTCTTCTCAATTGAAACTCTGTAACATCATCAATATTTGAAAATACTTACAATATTTGAAGTAACTACTGAGTTTCTTGCTGGTGTCTTCTCAGTAGAAATTGGCATTCCAAACCAGCGGTAGATATTATGTACCTATTTTGACATTCATAAGTGTTCTGTGTGGACCTAAATTGAAAAAAGAATTTTTAATCTTTATCTTTATCTTTACATACTCGCAATTATTTTGTTTATAGCAATTGAGTACTACGAGGTTATGTTAATTAGTCAACGACTTTTGATTTGTAGATGCCTTGGGAAACAAAATTTGTCTCACATCAGCTATTTTCAGAGCCCATCCAAGTTTTTACTCTTGGGACTAAGGTCGACGATCTTGGTAATATTGATGTCTCTTCCCTGAAAACGAAACACTAGCCCTTTTTGTTAGGGTTCCGTAGCCAAAATGGCAAAAACGGAACCCTTATAGTTTCGTCATGTCCGTCTGTCCGTCTGTCCGTCTGTCCGTCTGTCACAGCCGATTTACTCGGAAACTATAAGTACTACAGTGATGAAATTTGATGGGAATATGTGTTGTATGAACCGCTACAAAAATATGACACTAAATAGTAAAAAAAAGAATTGGGGGTGGGGCCCCCCATACATGTAACTGAGGGATGAAATTTTTTTTTTCGATGTACATACCCGTGTGGGGTATCAATGGAAAGGTCTTTTAAAATGATATAAAGTTTTCTAAAAAACATTTTTCTTAAAGTGAACGGTTTTTGAGATATCAGCTCTCAAAGTCGTAAAAAGTATGTCCCCCCCCTCTATTTTTATAACTACGGGGTATAAAATTCTAAAAAAAATAGAGGTGATGCATGCTAATTAACTCTTTCAACGATTTTTGGTTTGATCAAAGTATCTCTTATAGTTTTTGAGATAGGTTGATTTAACTGTAATTTTGGACTTTGCTGCTACGGAACCCTTTGTGCGCGAGCCCGACTCGCACTTGGCCGGTTTTTTTTAGTTTTCTCTCGAGACCTGGTGGTCGCATGACCAGAAATTTGTTACTCGTCTGATGTTTTAATTTGGGTTAGTCTACAGTCAGATTAGCATCCCTGTAGTAGATCTGGAGTAGATCTAGGGAACCCATTGGATCAGGGTGACATCAGACTGATCAGTATGAAAATTTTCAGGTATGGCCTATGTCCAGCAGTTAGGCGTATCTTTACTGAAAAGTCATTAAATCTCATTAATCTTAGTAGGTGTTCCTTTGACAAGTTTATCTGAAATAGTTTTTAGGCTATGCGGGGCTAAATTAAAAGTAGCTTTTCGGCATGAATGGGCCGGCACGACTGGAGTGATATCACGGTCCACAGAAAACCGCTGTGAAGCAGCACTGTGCTGTGTTTTACTGCGTGAGTGAGTGTACCGGAGGTCCAATACGGGTGTTTAAAGGTTGGCAGCGCACTTGTGACTCCACTGGTGTCACGCGTGTTCATGGGCGGCGGCAATCGCTTACCATCAGGTGATCCGTTTGCTCGTCTGCCACCTATCACATTAAAAAGTTATGCGGGGCGGGGTTAAAAGTAGCTTTAAATTCGTGTAATATTCTCACACGGTTCATAGTACGTGTAATATTCAGTCGGCACACATAGTGCTGCTCGCCAGTCCGTCCTGTTTGAACTTAGCTTTGACATGCTACGTATCTAAAAGCTTAAGGTGACGGGTAGGGCAACACTAGCGGCGTCGCTAGTGTGCCGATAATCGATTTTAATTTTACAAGCTTTTATTTAGTTTCACCTGTCCCGTTGTCTGTCGTTCTGTAATCAAATCTTGCAACTTAAATTTGATCCACTTCCCGGTTTCCGATTGAGCTGAAATTTAGAATGCATGTATAAATCGGATGACAATGCAATGTTATTGTGACAGAGAGCCGATCTGATGATGGAGCTGGAAGGTGGCCATAGGAACTCCGTAATTAAATGATGCAACCCTATCGAGTTTGGGCTCATTAAATTCGTCTTGACAAGTACTTTGACACTATATGGTAACCAGGGTCTGATGATGGAGCCGGAAGGTGGCCATAGGAACTCCGTAATTAAACGATGCAACACTATCGAGTTTGAGCTCACTGGATTAGTCTTGACGAGTACTTTGACACTATATGGTAACCAGGGTCTGATGTTGGAGTTGGAAGGTGGCCATAGGAACTCCGTAATTAAACGACGCAACCCCATCGAGTTTGGGCTCATTGGATTAGTCTTGATGAGTACTTTGATACTATATGGTAACCAGGGTCTGATGTTGGAGCCGGAAGGTGGCCATAAGAACTCCGTAATTAAACGACGCAACCCCATCGAGTTTGGGCTCATTTGATTAGTCTTGACGATTACTTTGATACTATATGGTAACCAGGGTCTGATGATGGAGCCGGAAGGTGGCCATAGGAACTCCGTAATTAAACGTTGCAACACTATCGAGTTTGAGCTCACTGGATTAGTCTTGACGAGTACTTTGATACTATATGGTAACCAGGGTCTGATGATGGAGCTGGAAGGTGGCCATAGGAACTCCGTAATTAAACGATGCAACACTATCGAGTTTGAGCTCACTGGATTAGTCTTGACGAGTACTTTGACACTATATGGTAACCAGGGTCTGATGTTGGAGTTGGAAGGTGGCCATAGGAACTCCGTAATTAAACGACGCAACCCCATCGAGTTTGGGCTCATTGGATTAGTCTTGACGAGTAGGTACTTTGATACTATATGGTAACCAGGGTCTGATGTTGGAGCCTGAAGGTGGCCATAAGAACTCCGTATTTAAACGACGCAACCCCATCGCGTTTGGTCTCGTTTGATTCGTCTTGACAAGTCTCTTGCTTTCGTCCCATATTAATTATATATGATTGATTGGATGGATGACCAAATGCCAAGGTGAGCACGTGCCGAGGGCTGAATTGTATGAGGGTGTATAAACATGTCTTGCCGCTAACGTTGCGCCTCAGGGTACCAGGGCGAACCCTGTTGTATTGTAGCCCTTATCCCTCTACAACGGACCTCTGGGGGATGGACCGTTATTTGTCTTATACTCGTGGGAATAACATGAAGAAAACAGAAACAACTACACAAAGAAAACGACGTTTAGAGAAGGCGAAATTGAAGAGACAGGAGAAGATTGCTAATGAAAGCGATGTCCACAAGCGGCAACGCTTAGAAAAACTAAGTTTAGCTACTGCTAAACATTTGTGGATTATGAGAAAGCCTTTGACTCGGTTGAAATCTGGTCTGCTCTGGAGTCCCTGCAGCGATGCCAAGTCATAATACATAGTCATAATGGCAGAAACGCTGCAGGACCTACAACAGATGCTGAATGACCTGGCTGACTCTTCTAAATGCATCGGCCTACGGATGAACTTGTACAAAACCAAGGTCATGTTCAATGAACATGTTCTACCGGAACTGATTGCAATTCACGGTGCTGTCCTCGAAGCTGTTCAAAAATACGTATACCTCGGGCAGACTTTGCAATTGGGTAAAAACAACTTCGAGGATGAGGTGAATAGGAGAATCCAGTTAGGTTGGGCAGCATTTGGAAAACTACGTCGTGTCTTCGTATCGTCGCTACCACAGTGCCTAAAGACGAAAGTCTTCAATCAGTCCGTCCTACCCGTCATGACATACGGAGCCGAAACGTGGACACTTACGGTACGGCTGGTCCACAAGTTAAAGATCGCTCAGTGGTCTATGGAACGAGCAATGCTCGACGTCTCTCTCCGAGGTTGAATCCGAAATGAGGTGATCCGGCAGAGAACCAAAGTCATCGACATTGCTCACCGGATTAGCAAGCTTAAGTGGCAGGGGGCTGGCCATATTAGCCGCAGAACCGACAACCGATGGGGTAAACGAGTTCTAGAGTGGAGACCGCGTCTTGGCAAACGTAATGTAGGGCGCCCTCTGGCTAGGTGGGGGGACCATCTGCGCAGGGTGGCTGGCAAGAGCTGGATGCGAGAAGCCATGGATAGGTCACAGTGGCGAACAATTGGAGAGGCCTACGTCCAGCAGTGGACTGCGATAGGCTGATGATGATGATGACTGCTAAACATAGAGAAAACGAATCGTTGGAACAACGCACACATAGGCAAAATACCGACAGAATACATACACAAGAGAGAAAGAAAAACGAATCTCTAGAACAACGCACATATAGTCAAGATAATAAATAATATCCTCCAACCGATTACGGCTACGGCGGCCAATCTCAACGATCGGCCATGTACGCAGGATATATTATAGTGCTCAAGTGTGTGCGCAAACTCAAGTGCACTCTCTATTCCCTTCCCCTAATATTCCGATGGGACACCAGGGTGACACGACCGGAGAGGGATCGGGCGCAGGACCAACGGCTTAGCGTGCTTTCCGAGGCACGAGGGTACAAGACCGCCAACTTCCAGACTCCGGGCTGACACTAAGAATTTCTTACCGAAAACTTTACAAATTTTTGGCCTGACCCGGGGATCGAACCCGGGACCTCATGCACAGCCGTCGCTTTAAAGTGCGACCCACTAACCACTACGCCACCGAGGCAGTCAAAATAGGCAAGATATCAATAGAATAAATACACAAGAGAGAAGGAAAAACGAATCTCTAGAACAACGCATAATTAGACAAGATATCGATAGAATACGTACACGAGAGAGAAGAAAAAAAAATAGATGTACTAAAAAGTTAAAAATAAAATTAAAGAAAAAAAACCTTTTTAAAAACAAGCTTTTATTATCTTCTCTTCTAATATATAAAATTCTCGTGTCACAGTTTTCGTTGCCATACTCCTCCGAAACGGCTTGACCGATTTTGATGAAATTTTTTGTGCTTATCCGGTATCTATGAGAATCGGCCAACATCTATTTTTCATCCCCCTAAATGTTAGGGGTAGTCCACCCCTAAATTTTTATTTTTATTTTTTAGACAAAATTTTTAATTTCTCTTTTTTTATGATACAACATACAAAAATACATACAATCCTCAATTTTCACCCTTCTACGATCAACCCTTTTATTTATATGGCAAAACAACGTTTGCCGGGTCAGCTAGTTTGTTTATAAAATGAACTAAAGAGTTAAAAATAAATTAACTCTAAAAAGAAATATAACACTTTGTAACTTGATTGTAACCTTTAACGACAAATAAGCGTCTTCGTCTAGGACAAAATAATTCCATATTGTACAAATTTATTTAATTTTAACACTAAAACTTTTTACCATACATAATTATTCAATCTCATCCCCCCTCTTTATCATAGTCCCCATTTATAAATAAAAGCGTGTTACATTTAATACAACACAACATTTTCCTCAAGCTATCACAATGTAACACGCTTTCATTTATAAATGGGGACTATGATAAAGAGGGGGGACGAGATTGAATAATTATGTATGGTAAAAAGTTTTAGTGTTAAAATTAAATAAATTTGTACAATATGGAATTATTTTGTCCTAGACGAAGACGCTTATTTGTCGTTAAAGGTTACAATCAAGTTACAAAGTGTTATATTTCTTTTTAGAGTTAATTTATTTTTAACTCTTTAGTTCATTTTATAAACAAATAATAAAAGCTTGTTTTTAAAAAGGTTTTTTTTCTTTAATTTTTTTTAGCTACTAAACTGGATCTATTTTAAACAACTTCGGGGTTACTCCACTTATACTATTTATTAAATAACCATGCACAAATGTTGGGTCCAGCGCGTACGCGAAAAATTGATTCACGCCAAAAGCGGCCAGTTTTGGCGCGAATCAATTTTTCGCGTACAAAAACGGAAATTGTTTAAAATAGATCCGGTTTAGTAGCTAAAAATTAAAATCGATTGGCGTCGCTAGTGTGCCCTACCCGTCACCTCAATATGCAGAGGTTATCCTTTTCTCTCGTTTGATGTGAACTACTAGACAAGCCATTGCCTCAGTGACGTGACATTTTCCCCTCACGCGAGTCGACTTCCGTTTAATCAGTCGCGATGTCACCTGCTAAATGTTTCATCCGCCAATGCCACTCGGCCTACTAACCTAGATCAGTTGCTGGTGTGAATAGCGGAACGGTTTTCCACTCAGCCCGTTCCGATGATTTTCGATTCGGAAATGTGAAGCTGAGAAGTGAGGGTGTGGTTTTGTTAACAGAGGTAGCGGGTGGAACCGCATTTTTTTGTGCAAATAAGTACAACACCCCGTTGGTCTTATGGTTTAAGTACCGGGCCATAGTCTCGGGGTCCTGGGTTCGAAACCCAGGTCGAGGTATGTTACAAATTTTTCGAACATAGCTCTGTTTGGTTTGGTTTGTGATCAACAATCCGCATTTGGCTAGCGTGGTGATTCATCATCATCAGCCCAGTTAAGTCCCCACTGCTGGGGCACGGGCCTCCCTCAATCACATGTGGGGTAATTGCCACACTCACCACGCTTGGCAGACGGGTTGGACGAGGGTTTTGATATAAATGCAGAGTTTTCCTTCTCTGGGTGCTGATGATCATGCCAGCAGCTTTACCTTAGTCGCCTTTTACGACACCTCGGTAAGAGTGAGGGTGGCCTATTCCACTCTGCCGGGGACCACGCGGCAAGCGTGGTGATTATAGTAGCGATAATCCCATCATAGTAGCGATGACTTGATTTCTATGATGGAGGCCTTTGCCCTGCAGTGCGACAGTATGTAGGCTGATACTTAACTTTGTTACTTTAAGTACAATATCAAATAACAACACTTGCATTATGTAATTTTGCAACCTTATACAGGGGAACCAGACGTTGTTTGACTGGGTCGCCAAAAATCGTGGAATCGATTCCACTCAACATCCGTGTGGTGTTTGTTCAGTATCTGGGTGCATATGTATTTAAGCTTTTTTTTGTAATTTTTCTGTTGCCTGATCCATAATAGAATAGCTACAAACTACGAGGATCAAATCAATGTACCTATGAGAGGTTTTTTCTTCTACTTTGTCTCTTTTCACGTTAGGTGGGGCTCGAGCTCTCCTTGTCTTTCTGCGTCAGGACAATCTGTCCTGCGTTGTTAGGGCCCGCAATTGGGATTTCCTAACTAGGTTAGCTGCACTAGTTCTCCAGGTCAAGAGTGGCCGACTACTTCCTTTCTCGCCTTCTAGGATTGGCAATGCCTTCTGGACCACTTGTTGTCTCTCCGCATGACATGGCCGTACCATCTTATTCGCCTTTTGGTGAGCTTTTCCAGGACAGGGATGTATGAGATAAGAAAGAAAGAAATTTTTATTATTTTTGACATCACAACACTATATACGAGTACAACATCAGTTTCATAAGTCCAAACAAAAAAATGAATACAGAAAAATAAACAAAGCAAAGAAAAAACAGAATAATAAGGGTACAGTTGTACGAATTTGTTCCTCCTTATTAAATAAGTCGTACCAAAGTTGGTAAAATATGTGAACTTTGATACTGTGTAAACATCTAATGTATTAGCCTTATTTTAAGCATATAATTATTCTTATTTTTAAAACATTTACGAATTCAATTACATCAATGTGTTAACAAAAAGATAGAAAGGGACAAATAATAAGTACGTTACTATATAATATATTATTATTAACTCAATTGTTTATCCACAGTTTGAGAAACTATCCAAAACTCCCGTTTCTTATTACCGTGGTTGTACCTTGAGCCTATTCTACTTGATTGACATCGTTTGCCCACAAAGGGTCATATATGACCCTGATTTAACACCGCGCGTTCCGTGTCTACCCGCAATGGGAACAGTTCGGGACATAGATATATAGATACACTTTATTGCACAAAAACAGGTGTAAAAACTAGATATTACAAACATTATGTACCTAGATTTGGACATTTGTGCCATTTGTGGTTGATGATAAAAAGATATCCAGTTGGATTATCCATTTGTAGTTTAAGTTCTTACAATTTAATACAGCGCCATTACTAATTATATAATTATCATTCATTTATTTTCAAGTAACTTAAAACTCATGCACATTCAATAATAAATAAATTAAAAATAAACTAATACAATCAAATAAAAATTGGCCGTGTGGTTCCCGGCAGAGTAGAATAGGCCACCCTCACTCTAACCCAGGTGTCGTAAAAGGCGAATAAGGTAAAGCTGCTGGCATGATCATCAGCACCCAGAGAAGGAAAACTCTGCATTTATATCAAAACCCTCGCCAACCCGTCTGCCAAGCGTGGGGGGTATGGCAATTACCCCTCATGTGATTGAGGGAGGCCCGTGCCCCAGCAGTTGGGACTTAAATGGGCTGATGATGATGATGAATTAAATAAAAATCATTCATCACATTACGTTAGATTACATTACAGTAGATTACATTACATACATTAAATAATAACATATTAAAACAATGTCACAATCAATTAAATACAATTTCGATTTCGTTAATTACTGTGTCTATACGCCATGTGCAGTTTGCAGCAATGGCTTATATGTTTGAATTTAATGATTTAATGTTTCTGTCAGTAATTTTAGAATTCTACTGTAAAAAGTAAACACCAAGAACTAAAAAGTGTCAAATAATAATTTTAACACTTCGTACACTTCAGATAACATTTTAGAACAGTACACTCGAAAAAAGGTGTTACTGAAGTCGGGGCCTAATTCCTATTTAATGATTGAATGTATTACAAGATGTATCTATATAGTATTGGGCGCCGACTTTAGTAACACTATAATGTATCAATACGGGGATTAACACGATATTTATTATGTGAAACAACATTGTGTACTCACATATTTGGCTCGACGTTTCGGCTACGTTACAGCAGCCGTGGTCACGAGCGGTTGAGTCCGCTCGTGACCACGGCGCAACGCGAAAATCTAAAAAACTATTTAGTAACACTATTTTTCGAGTGTACTGTATAAAATGTTATCTGAAGTGTATGAAGTGTTGAAAATATTCGTTTGTGGTTCTTGAAGGCGGTTATTTATTTCGTAGTAAAGTTTCATCCTTTTTAGTGTCTCATTTTTCGGCAGCAGCCCCAGCCCGAACTTGACCAAACTTTATACATAAATACCTACATCTAATGGAGATACCTCCATCTCTTCCATGGAGAGTGATCTGAAAAGCTGTTTATAATCGCACGACTAGACTACGTGGTAAACTGGTCCAGGTCCCATACTATCTGGAACCAATCCCTTCCAGAATGCTCCGTTTTTCAGTGCTCAATTTTCCCACGCTCGTGCAAACTCTGGAATGAGCTTCCAGTCGCGGTGTTCCCTGATCGCTATGAAATGTCCTTTTTTAAACGAGGTTTGAAAGAGTTCTTTCACGGTAGGCAGCGGCCTGACTGTACTCCGGCATTGTTGATGTCTATGAGCGGCGGTTACCATTTACCATCAGATAAGCCGCATGCTCGTCTGCCTATTCACAATAAAAAAAATATGGTTATAACGTCAGATTTGTATAAAATAACAGCGCTATACGATATATTAAGATTGGTCGAATCGGTCTTTAAACTCTTAAATTCTCTAGCACGTCACTATTTTTAGGGTTACGTACCCAAAAGGTAAAAAATTAAGTTTAATAATATTAATTTTTGAAGAAAAATAAAAACCGACTTCAAGACTACACTAACAATATATACAATTGAACTAAAAAGTATAAAATAATATTTTAATTACAAGCCAAAGAACACTAAAGGAAAATCAACGAAATTATTAATACTTATAGCATACTATTTACATTTTAAAATCAGTTATTTTTGGAGTCGGTGCCAGCCATGGAGGACAGGGAATCCCGTTCCAGAACAATAATTATATTACTGTGTTTACAACAACGTATTAAACGCCACGCCACGGAGTGGGCAGGCGTCGGTCGCGCGCAGCGGGACGTGGCTGAGTGAAATACCCGAATACGGGCAGACGACGCTGATGGTTGTGTCTTAATGCTTAAAAAATTTTATGCGCTTCTTTTCAATTGTCAATTGTTTTTCATTAGTTTATGTTTCTTTTTTGTGTTATTTATAGATAAATTATTTTATTGTCTTCTTTTCAACTATCGGTTGTTTTTCAATTATTTATGTAATTTCTTTTTGTGTCATTAATATATTGTTTTTGTTTTGGCTGGCACCGACTCCAAAAATAACTGATTTTAAAATGTAAATAGTATGCATAAGTATTAATAATTTCGTTGATTTTCCTTTAGTGTTCTTTGGCTTGTAATTAAAATATTATTTTATACTTTTTAGTTCAATTGTATATATTGTTAGTGTAGTCTTGAAGTCGGTTTTTATTTTTTTTCAAAAATTAATATTATTTTTCACTTTTTAGTGGAAAGTTAATGATTTTTAGTATGGGTAGGCCTTACTAAACGCGCTGCCCAAATGAGGCAGGGTCGTTTAGAGGAGAGTGACGCCGAGAGGCAAGATCGCTTACAAAAGAATAGAGAAAGAAATTCTATGACCATTGCGAATGAGAGTGAGGAGCAGCGGGCTCACAGACTTTCTTTGATGAGGACATATACAAATGTGTCAAGAAGTTATGAAACTTCAGAAATTCGCGCTCGACGACTCGGTTTAAAACATGAAAGATTGTCAAACGAAACCGAAGAGCAATGTTGGTTGCCTTGCCTTGATTCATGAGCGTTTATCAAAAGAGACCGAAGAGCAACGTTCTCATCGCCTTGCCTTGATTCATGAGCGTATATCAAAAGAGACCGAAGAGCAATGTTCTCATCGCCTTGCCTTGAATCATGAGCGTTTATCAAAAGAGACCGAAGAGCAACGTTCTCATCGCCTTGCCTTGATTCATGAGCGTATATCAAAAGAGACCGAAGAGCAACGTTCTCATCGCCTTGCCTTGATTCATGAGCGTTGATCAAAAGAGACCGAAGAGCAACGTTCTCATCGCCTTGCCTTGATTCATGAGCGTATATCAAAAGAGACCGAAGAGCAATGTTCTCATCGCCTTGCCTTGAATCATGAGCGTTTATCAAAAGAGACCGAAGAGCAACGTTCTCATCGCCTTGCCTTGATTCATGAGCGTATATCAAAAGAGACCGAAGAGCAATGTTCTCATCGCCTTGCCTTGAATCATGAGCGTTTATCAAAAGAGACCGAAGAGCAACGTTCTCATCGCCTTGCTTTGATTCATGAGCGTTGATCAAAAGAGACCGAAGAGCAACGTTCTCATCGCCTTGCCTTGAATCATGAGCGTTTATCAAAAGAGACCGAAGAGCAACGTTCTCATCGACTTGGTTTGATTTGCGCTCGTTTATCAAACGAGACCGAGGAGCAACGTTCTTATCGTCTTAATTTGCAACGCGATCGTTTATCAAATGAATCTGCCGAATCCAGAGCGACTCGATTAGATGCTATGCGACAAACCACTCGCAACCGCAGGAACGCATGTTGTGTTAATGATTTTGAGGAGGCTATAAATATTTTTGCAGACGTTCCATGTGCCATTTGTAATAAAGCGTTATATCCACCACAACGTTGTAATTTGCATACTGCAATGTACAGTGCATTATTACCCGAAGAATTGTTTTCACAGGGTAATATCGTAACATGTTCTCGCTGTCAAAATAATATTAGGAAACGGAAAATTCCGTCGGTAGCTTTCTGGAACAAAATTACAGTCGCGACTGTGCTTCAAGAGCTAGCTAACTTAACCAAACTTGAAGAACAATTTTTATGCCGTGTTGTACCGTTTCTTAAAATAATGAAGCTTCAAAACCGTTTCTGTCAAGATTGGTGCAAGGGACAAGTTACTTTGTTTGCGAAAGACGTAGTTGAAGTTGCGGAACAACTACCACTTGCGCCAAACCAAGTGGGATTAGTTCTGGTTGTGGAAAGTCTCGAGAACTTGCAACGCTCCCAAGAGTTTAATTACAATTTGTTCGAAAGCCTCCACCCAGTCTGTTCCCATTGTGGTGACCCATTGATCATGAGCTGGTTTTCCACCACTTTTGCGACTTTGTGACCTAATTCTTAGTTATGATCATGCAGTTCATATTGTATATTGATTTTCAAGTCGTTGAGAGTGATGTTAATTATGGAGGCCATTTTGAAAAAGAAAATGACCACTTAGCATTTGCCCAAGATTTTGAATAATATTTATTTAGGACCACCTTTCTATGTGTTACCGTTTAGTCGGACTGTTCACCATAACCTGGTCTCCAAAATATTCTTTACTAATATAATAATAATAATAATAAATAGTAATAATTGTTCGGAAGCTGCCACTCAATCTGTTATAAATTCTGTAGGTTGTTGAATTTGACCTGGTCTCCCACCACTTTTCCACCATTACATCCTGGTCTCCCACCACTTTTCCACCTCTACTTTTTCCAGACCGCATACTTCCCGAAATCCAGACCGCAAACTTCATATATATACCGAATTTCATCTCCAAACAACGACGTAATCTCTGTATTTTTTGGTTATTGTTGTTTTGTTCAAAAACCACTGAGTCAATTTTGATAAAAAAATTATGGGACCACCCCTGAATGATGGCCTATCAAACAAAAAAAGAATCATTTAAATCCATTCATAATTGGCGGAGAAATCGAGAAACATACATACAAAAAAAAAACATACGGGTCGAATTGAGAACCTCCTCCTTTTTGAACTCGGTTAAAAACTGAAACTCGCTTTAATAAAAAGAAGAATAGACAAAAATTGTATCCGCTGAAATTATTTTGCTGTATCGCCGTGGTCGTATCATCGACTGGCCGGCTGGCACATTTAGTAGTGAGCCTGCCTCATACGCTTAACGGTCGTGCGTTCTATCCCAACCCTGGACAAACATTCGTGTGATGAACACTTGTGTTTATTCAGTGTCTAGGTGTAATATATGTATTTAAGTATTTATTTGTAATTCCCCTGTTGTCTGATATCCGTAACACAAGTGCTTTAGCTACTTAACGCAATCAGGTCAATGTGTGAGATGTGGTATGAATCCCATTTCAGTTTTCTGACACCGACATCTGCGATTCCAGTCTTAGAGCATATGTCAGAGTTACGTATTCTATCTGATATTTGGATGCCTAGAATGCATGGCTCTTTGACAAATCTTGAGTTTGGACTTCAGATTTTCAGTTAACGACCAGGTTTAAGAATGGGCAAAATACAGCCGTCGATGAGTTTGCGTTTAAGATGACGGGTAGGGCACACCAGCGACGCCAATCGATTTTTATTTTTAGCTACTAAACCGCATCTATTTTAAACAATTTCAGGGTTACAACCTCTCGGCAATCAGTCATACTATTTATTAAATAACCATGCACACATGTTGGGTCCGTTTTTGTACGCGTCCACTTTACAATAGATCCGGTTTAGTAGCTAAAAATTAAAATCGATTGGCGTCGCTAGTGTGCCCTACCCGTCACCTTAAGTGTCTGTGGAAGGCCCCCCTTCATGTACGCTTTCATGGCCCAGAAGCTCTTCCAGGCATTTTGGATACGACGCTCGACTTCTGTTTCTTGCCTTTTGTGGAAGGAGACTATCTGGCCCAGATATATGTACTCATCGACGTACTCTATCAGTTGCCCATCTACCATTATCCTACCGTTGGTGCTATTAAATTTAGAGAAGATTCATTGTATGTTATTGTAATTAAATGTTATTATTATTATTTATTTTTATAAGTTTTTACTCAATGATTTATATCATTGGTTTTATTGATTTGCACGGGCCAGGACCAAGTACATATCATAATTATCTATTCAACTGTATTTTGGACATTTTGAAGGAATTTCCGGGTTAACCTGCAAGTATTTAAAATACATGCTTTTTGTAGTTTGATGAAGATTTCATCTCGAAGGCCTAAGGTTCTTAAAGAAGGCAGTAGCTGTATGGGGATGACACCAGTGGCGGACATAACTATAGGGACTATGGTGACTTTTCTCAATTGCCACATTCGTGCAATCTCATCTTTTAAATCTGTGTATTTTGTTATCTTTTCAACTATTGTCTTATTGAGATTATGAGTGTTGGGTATGGCGATGTCTATCAGCTGTGCAGTTTTGTTTGTTTTGTCTAAAAGTGTAATATCTGGTCGGTTGAAATGGATGGTTTTATCGGTTAGTATGGCTCTATCATAATATAATTTATGTGTTGAGTTCTCAAGAACAGTTTCTGGGGTGTATTTGTAGTATGGTGTTTCTATTTCATGCAGTAGGTTATATTTATAAGCTAGTAATTGGTGGATTATATTAGCAACTTGGTCATGTCGGTGTTTGTAATCTGTCTGGGCTATTGTTTTACATGCTCCTGTTATGTGTTGTATGGTCTCTGAGGCGTTGTTGCATCGTCGGCATATATCTGTTACAGGTTGTTGCATGATGTGCTTTTGATAGTTTCGGGTTTCTATTACTTGATCTTGAATGGCCAAGAGGAAACCTTCCGTTTCTGGAAAAAGTTCACCTCGTCTCAGCCACTCGTTCGACGCTTTTCTGTCCACGTTAGTTTGGCTGAGATCAGAGTAGTGCCTCCCATGAAGAGATTTTCTTGACCATTCATGTTGTTTTGTCAGTCTGTCTGTTTGATTTTCATTGTTTTGGGTGCTATTGTCTTCGAGATTCATTGGGGTCAATTTTTGATCATTTTTTACTACTGCGTGATGTAGTTTTGATGCTTGAGCTTTTTCATGAAAGTATTTCCTTAAGTTTGAAATTTGTTTCGCATGTAAGTTTATTATGTCTATTAGACCTCTGCCTCCGTCAGCTCTTGGTAGGGTCATCCTCTGGATACAAGAACGTGGATGGTGCTTCCTGTGCTTTGTCATGCTCGTGTGAGTCAGGCGCTGCAACGACTTCAGCTCGGTTTTAGTCCAGAATAATACGCCAAATGAGTACGTCAGCACCGGAATGGCAAAGGTATTGATTGCTTTAATGGTGTTTCTTGAGTTAAGTTGTGATGTAAGTATGGAGTTCAACCTGTGTTTAAATTTTCTTATTAGGGTTTCTTTGGTACTTTTGTATTCTATTAATTTTGACTGATTATAACCTAAATATTTGTACACGTCTCTCTCTTCCAACGGCATAATGACTTCTCCTGTATCCATATTGTAGTGATGTTGATAATTTTTACCTGCTTTGATTGAATTAATTCTGCATTTATCTATTCCGAATTCCATACCTATATCATTTGAGAACCTTTCTGTAATATTTGCCAGCTTTTTTAAATCTTCTTCTGTAGTAGCGTAGAGTTTGATGTCGTCCATGTATAAAAGGTGACTTAGTATTTCTTCGTTGATGTCATTTTGTCTGTCTGTAGAGTCGTTTATTGTATCTGTTTGTTTATATTTTAAACTGTAGCCTACATTGGGGTCATTCAACATATTAGACAGAGGATTTAAGGCTAGGCAAAACCAGAGAGGGCTAAGGGCATCTCCCTGGAATATGCCTCGCCTAACTCTAATGTCTTCTGTTTGGATGGTCCCATTATCTGTATTTAATCTTAATTTTGTTGACCACTTCTGATTAATGTTTTGCAAGAATGTGTATATGGTAGGATGTATTTTGTATATATTTAATACTTTGATTAACCAGCTGTGGGGCACTGAATCATAGGCCTTCTTATAATCAATATACATGGAAAATAGGTCACTTCTCGCTTTTTGTACCTTTTTAAGTATGACAGAGTCAATCGTTAGTTGTTCTTTACATCCTTGACTTGCCTTTCTACAGCCTTTCTGTTGTTCCGTTAATATTTTATTGTTATCTATATGTTGATAAATTAATTCCGTTATGCATGATGTCATTATTTTATATAAGGTTTGTAAACACGTGATGGGTCTGTATTTTGCTGGATTAACTGTATCTTCCAAATCTTTAGGTAGCATGTAGGTTACACCTGAAGTAAGGTATTCGGGGGTTTCGTCTGGGTTTACAATGAAATGGTTTATGAAGTTATGTAAAAATACGTGTAAGTAGTTGAATTTTTTTATCCAGTAATTATGTATGTGGTCTGATCCAGGGGCCTTCCAGTTGTGTTGTTTTTCAATAACTATCTTAAATATATCAATTGGTACTGCTTCAAAGTCCATCTCTTGTAATTCTGCAAATCTATTTTCTTCATATTTAATCCATTCTGCCTCTCCAGCGTGTTCTTTGGAGGTTTCCCATAACTGAGCCCAGAATTCTCGTAGATCTTCCGCAGCTGGAAACCTGTAATTTCGATTAGAATTGGAAGTGTTAGGATTTGAAATGTTTCGGTAAAATTGTTTCTCATTGCTATAAAATTGATTGTTTTGTGTTTTTCTGAGAGTGCATGCCTTATACCTTTTCAATCTACTGCTTATTACTGTCAATTTTTGTTTAAGAGTGTCTAAGAAATGAATTAATTGAGTGTTAGCCTCTTCGTGTATTGAATGTATTTTGTATTGTGTCATTATATATTCTACATGCTTAACAAGTTTTCGACTTCTGTTCCCATTAATGTAATGTGTCATTCTGCCTATTTTAGTTCTTAAATCTTCCACTTTGCGTTCCAGTCGTGTTTGCCAATTCGGTTTGTAGTCATTTTTCTTTACGATTTGTCTCTCATTATTATTATTATTATTATTGGTCATAACCCTAGTTTTTGACCTATTCATCCTCAGTCCAATCTCAAGACTGGCCGCGCTGTGTTGTCTGAGCATAATTACGAGCTCCGCAATTGTGCTAGCAAACAAAACTATATCGTCAGCGAAGCGCAAGTTAGTCAGTCGCAGCCCTCCTACATCGATACCTTTCGTTGTCCAGGAGCATTCCAGCTGTTTAAAGACCTCCTGTAAAGTACTTGTAAAAAGATTTGGTGATAGCGGGTCACCCTGTTTTACGCGGTTAAGTAAGTTGAATGAAGGACCAAGGGATTGCAGCTTTACATTTGCAGTACTATTATTATGTGCGATTTATGTTTTGTTGGATAAGTGCCAAAATATTGAACCCTGTGTTAGCCTAACATTAACATAAAATTGGAAAGATAGATAGATAGATATAATTTATTGCACAAAATACACAACTTAAGTACTAGGCATTACAGAAATTTTGTGTACAACTTCGGCGGTCTTATCGCTGAAAGCGATTTCTACCAGACAACCTTCGGGTAAAGGAGATTGGATAGTAGAGAAGGGGTAGGGGGTGCAATATTCAATAAGGAAAAAAAAAAGAAACTGTAAATGTTAAAACATAACTTATAACCCTAATACATAAATAAAATACAGTATTATAAACTAATAAATAAGTTATGCTCAAATACATACACATAATATTGTGAGATTGATATCAGAAAAAGACAAAAATAATAATAATATGATAATCAAATGGATCTAAGATGGACCATCGACTACAGGCTACCGATAACAGGACGATTGTAGAAAAGTTAATGGGATGAGGAAGAGTGAAGAAGCGGGTGTTGAAGTTGCAAAAAGTGAGTTTTGACTCGGGCTTTAAAAATGGGCAATGATTGAGACTGTCTTATGGATAGGGGTAAGAAGTTCCATAAACGGATGGACTGCAAAAAATTTATGGTTTATATTTAAATAATGTGAGTTGTATGCAAGATATTATTCTTGTCCCTATTCTTTTTACAATGCAATTTTTGAAGTTGTTGCCGAAGACTCATTAACGAATTCACTCGGCGTCGACCGCACAAAGGGTTGCGTTATAGATAGGGCGCTGCGCGGGACATTTGTGGACATCCTTGGGAAATGATAAAGAGATCGGGCCCAGATCTGAACCTTTGTCGTTGCGCCCGGGGCGTGGTGGCCTAGATAAGGGTAGGCGGGAAATTGTAGCGTTAATACTGGGTAGTGTAGAGGGTTGAATTAAAAATAAATTCATTCTTGTTTATGATTTTAACACTGTTTTTAGTGTTCCGTAGCCAAATGGCAAAAAACTGGACCCTTATAGATTCGTCATGTCTGTCCGTCTGTCCGTCCGTCCGCATGTTGTCAAAGCCACTTATTTCCGAAAAAATAAGAATTTTACTAGTAAAACTTAGTAAATAGATTTTTTTTGTTAACTGCATTACGACATTTACACAAAAAATAATTTGGGAGGTCCCCATTCTTAGAACTGAAACTCTATTTTTATTTTCAACATTTGTGCGTGGTTATTTAATAAATAGTATAAGTGTTTGCCGAGAGGTTGTAACCTCGAAATTGTTTAAAATAGATCCGGTTTAGTAGCTAAAAATTAAAATCGATTGGCGTCGCTAGTGTGCCCTACCCGTCACCTTAAGAAATTCTCAGTGTCAGTCTTGTGCCTCGGAAAGCACGTTAAGACGTTGGCCTTGCGCCCGATCCCTCTCCGGTCGTGTCACACTGGAGTTTCATCGGAAAATGAGGGCAATTGAATAGAGAGTGCACTTGTGCTTGCGCACACACTTGAACACTGTAATATATCCTGCGTAAGTGCTGATCGTTAAGATTGCCCGCCTTAGCCGAAATCGGTTGAAGGATATTCTATTCAGAGAGCTATTCTAAAGATTGCCCATCACCTGCCCAGAAGATACCCAACTCATAAACTTTACTCTGAATGCCAGCTTCTTACTATCCATCATCGTTATCGTCAGCCCATTTAAGTCCCCACTGCTGGGGCACGGGCCTCCCTCAATCACATGAGGGGTAATTGCCATACTCACCACGCTTGGCAGACGGGTTGGCGAGGGTTTTGATATAAGTGCAGAGTTTTCCTTCTCTGGGTGCTGATGATCATGCCAGCAGCTTTACCTTAGTCGCCTTTTACGACACCTCGGTAAGAGTGAGGGTGGCCTATTCTACTCTACCGGGACCACACGGCAACTTACTATCCGCCAACTTTATATTACTGCGACAATTCTGTACTTTCACAAACATACTAAAAATCGTGCCCGTACTTCTCACAGATCCCTGAAGTGGGACTGCCCTGGAGCCCAATTCTCGGGACGTGCGATAAAATGTCGTATTTTCTGTAATGTCACTTTTCCAATGTCGTACGAAAATGTCACCAAAATGTCACAAAAGTAAAAAAACTCTATTCTCGTGCCCATGCGACAGTAAAAGTCACTTCCTTAGAGAATATGGCCCATATCATTTCCGCTAATGCGTTCCATTTTGTTGATTGATACAAATATACAATCGAGAAATCTTAATGGTTATTGCTTAAGTATTACTTCAACATTTTCTAGCATTTTTATATCAACAGTCAATTTTATGTTTGTATAACATCATAATTATCATAACTGCTTTAAAATAAGATCAAGAAAGACGAAAAAGAAAATAGATTTTAAGAAATTGTAATTCCGTTACACCGACCGAAAGCCAAAAGATTTGTTTTAGACTGTGGCAAAAGACGCGTTAAAAGAAAAAAATGAAATAAAGAATTTTCTTTACACTGATTTTATTACTGAGATAAAAAGGCTTAATGACGAATATTTAAAGACTACATACCTTTAATGTGATACTGGTGAAAATGAGTTCCAAGTAAAGAAAATATAAGAAAATTCAAAAATCTTAACTAAACAATCGTTCACACAGAGAATCAATCATCTTCTTAGTTTGTGCAGTTAATTTAAACTTGTTATGTGATTTGAACAACCAAACGTCAATAAACACCAAAACGCGAAACGACTCAAACGAATTGGAGAAATATCACCAAAATCACCGTGATACTTCACCGTGATACAACACCGCGACACGTATCGTATGGTCAAGACCATACGATACGTGTCGCACGAAAATATATGACATATGTCACCATTCGACATCGCGAGAATAAGCAAAAACGTTTTCATACGATATCCGCCATGTTTTGTTGATATATGTCGTATGATGATAAATGTCACGAGCCCGAGAATTGGGCTCCTGTAGTCAAACCTGCTTTTTCTAGAAGATCTAGCCAATTTATGGGCTCCTACCTCTACAAAAAAGTTTATAAATTATAAAATGAAATTATAAATTTCACGAAATCCAGATTTCGACAATTTGTTTCAGCAATGGTTACAGGAGAAAAATTATAATGAAACAGAAGACCTAATGGAAATGATTATCTAAAAGGAAACTTAAATTAAATCATTCATAATGAAATGAGCTATTTTATATATTAAATGTTTACTTTTATACACTACAAGAAACATAAAAGACATAGATCACTAAAAATACATATATACATAACATAGTCAACAGCTCGTCAGATAAAACATTTTGAACCTATCGATCTCATGTCATGGGCAAAAGCCTACTGAACTGTCATTATTTATGATGACGTACTGTTGACCGTACAACTAAAAACTTAGTATATTATTATAACCATGCTACATAAAAACACACACACATACGCGCACTCACTCCACTTCACACAAAAATGCGCGCACACACATGCACGTATGCAAAAACAAACATGAGAAGACACGTCTGGTCTCTACAACACAGGGAATCCTAGTGTGGAGTCCAGCGTTACACTATATCATGTATTTTTTTTTCAAATCTTTAATAGCCTTTCACTGTAATAGGTCTACGTAAAATTAAGCATGGTAAGGAACGTGTACGAGATCGATATTTGAATTATAGAATGACGTGCAAGAGTGAGATAGATGACGCATGGCCGACGACTGTGAAAGACGTAGTAAAGACTATTATAGAAGCTTTTATTCCCGAAACCTGGGTGTATTATTTATTCTGTCCCACATTTGGGGGCTCGTCCGGGATGGATAAAGAATAAACATCGAAGGAATCGGGATAAAAGAAATTATAACGACGAACGACGAATGAAAAAAACGACGATCGAAGAAAACTAGACTACGCATGGCCGACGACTGTGACAGGCGAAAGACTTAGTAAAGACTATTATAGAAGCTTTTATTCCCGACACCTGGGTGTATTATTTATTCTGTCCCACATGTATGTACCGAATAAATATTTTTATTTTATATTATTATTATTAATAATATCCATAAAGTGACGCTTATCTACCCCGGTACAAGTTTTAATCTTGACTTCCCCAAAAGTTCATTGACACGTATTTTAGTGCTCAACGGCTGGTTTAATGCCTCATAAATATACTTTATGGCACTAAATCGGATCGTAAAGCTATGACAATAATATCAAACGACTCTCTTATTTATGGCGCTATTTCATTATATTTGCTTGGGCGAGATGATCACTGACAAAATTTTATGTCAATGTTGATTGAAGTGTGGCTTGGTTATAGACCTGGCAAAAACGTATCTTTCAAAAGATTGTAATATTTGCATCTGGATCAGTGCAGAGATGCTGAAGAATGATCAGCTTCATTTGGAACATCGACTCACAGATAGATCTGTGATTCATTCCGCTCATTCATTTGGCTCACTCGGATCATTCAGCTCATTCGGATTATTCGGCTCATCGGATCATTCGGATCACTCGGACTCGAGATCCATTTGAGTCGAATGATACATTCGGAGTGAACATTAGAGATTCGGAACGGTGTATCATTTCGATGAGTCGGATCACTGAGTCGTTTCAGTTTTAGTTACACACTTCTAATTTCTTCTAATTTATTATTATCAGAGGCATTAAGTAGGGTTATTTATGTACACACAGCGTCAGAACAATTTCCCCTCCCGAAGTGCAAAAATAGCACACTAAAGGGCAGTCTAAAGTCCAAGAAGGGTACTTGCATCGAAATGTTGATAATTAATATGGATCTTCCTGACTTTGTAATGAATGCCCCAAAATATTAATTTCGGACGTATCTCGTAAACTATTACAAATACTTACTCGTTCATAAATTATGATACAATTTTGTACCTCTTATAGAAAAAACTTTTTTATTTAATAAATCAGGATATTTTTTTCATCTCGTTAAAATTATTTACAAAATTAGACGCATATCCACTTTTTTGTTTGGCTTTATGATTTCATAAAGCAAGATATAAAAGCAGTATTAAGTATACTCTAAAAATACAACGCGGCGAAGACAAAGTTCATGTGAATTTAGGTTTTACTTTCTTTTAGGATAGGTGGGCGGTGAACGGATCACTGGAGGTATGTGATTTCTACTTCCCATAGACACCCAACACACAGAGTGACAAGTACGCTGCCAACCTTTTCCTTTTTTCCCCGAATTGAGCCTCCGGTACCCTCACTCACACGGTAAAATACAGCGCATGCGCTGCTTCACACCGATTCTGGCCGTGTACAGTCATGTGCACTAATAAGTAACAACCTCATTCAAATATAAACCTTATTGTTCCGCTTTAAGAATCGAGGTGTTTACATTTCATTGCCGGCGACTGTACGTGTAGCCCATTCATACCTAATCGTACTTCTCCCAGCGTATACTTACATTCATGCCTGTTTTCTGTGAGACCGTGAGCGAACTTTTTTATGCCGAAACTTGGCTCGCTGAGTTCTTTTTAATGATATAGGAGGCAGACAAGCAGACGTATATACCTACTATACGATGTCCTACTTATATTTCATTTAGTCTAACCGAAGACTAGTCAAAATTGAATCAAATCAATCAAAAGAAATCTTTATTTGCGTAGGCTTGTACACAGCACTTACAAATCGTCATTCATTTAAGTAATTGAAAACTATTTATAAGTACTTATGTATAATTTACATGTTAATACATGTTTTCTCCGCTCACTAGAAATTTAACCTAACTTTATTTTTCCTTGTTTTTATGACTGCTGTGGTAAGATGTATTGTGTCTGTTCCAGCTCTTTAATGCTTACAATGTAGGTTAGCCGGTATTCGTCGTTTCTGTTTTTTTCATGTTTTTTTTATGAGTATTGAGTATAAGTAGGTTTATTGTATTATATAGTTATGTATGTATATTTAGTCATATTATATATTCATCATCAGCCTATCGCAGTCCACTGCCAGACGTAGGCCTCTCCAATTGTTCGCCACTGTGATCTATCCATGGCTTCTCGCATCCAGCTCTTGCCAGCCATCCTGCGCAGTACGTCCCCCCACCTAGCCAGAGGGCGCCCTACATTACGTTTGCCAAGACGCGGTCTCCACTCCAGAACCCGTTTACCCCATCGGTTGTCGGTTCTGCGGCTAATATGGCCAGCCCACTGCCACTTAAGCATGCTAATCCGGTGAGCAATGTCGATAACTTTGGTTCTCTGCCGGATCACCTCATTTCGGATTCGATCTCGGAGAGAGACGCCGAGCATTGCTCGTTCCAAAGCCCGCTGAGCGACCTTTAACTTGTGGACCAGCCGTACCGTAAGTGTCCTCGTTTCGGCTCCGTATGTCATGACGGGTAGGACGCACTGATTGAAGACTTTCGTCTTTAGGCACTGTGGTATCGACGATACGAAGACACGACGTAGTTTTCCAAATGCTGCCCAACCTAACTAGATTCTCCTATTCACCTCATCCTCGAAGTTGTTTTTACCCAATTGCAAAGTCTGCCCGAGGTATACGTATTTTTGAACAACTTCGAGGACGGCACCGTGAATTGCAATCGGTTCCGGTAGAACATGTTCATTGAACATGACCTTGGTTTTGTCCAAGTTCATCCGTAGGCCGATGCATTTAGAAGAGTCAGCCAGGTCATTCAGCATCTGTTGTAGGTCCTGCAGCGTTTCTGCCATTATGACGATGTCGTCAGCAAATCGCAGGTGAGAGATGTATTCGCCATTGATGTTGATGCCACGTCTCTTCCAGTTCAGCGTCTTGAACATATCCTCCATTGCATTTGTGAACAATTTCGGGGAGATGACGTCCCCTTGTCTCACTCCTCGATGCAATGGTATAGGACTTGTTTGCTGGTTCTGTACTTGGACGGACATAGTAGCGGCATCATAGAGACATCTCATCACCTGGATATATCGCCAATCGACTTGGCATCGCTGCAGGGACTCCAGAACAGACCAGATTTCAACCGAGTCAAAGGCTTTCTCATAATCCACCAATGCTAGACACAGGGGCTAATTATACTCTTCTGTCTTCTGTATAATCTGCCGCACTGTGTGGATGTGATCTATGGTGCCGTATCCGCTCCTAAACCCAGCCTGTTCCGGTGATTGGAATTCGTCGAGTCTCCGCGCAAGACGGTTCGTGATCACTCTTGAGAACAGCTTATAGACGTGGCTTAGAAGGGAAATGGGTCGATAGTTCTTCAAAAGGGTTTTGTCCCCTTTTTTGAAAAACAAGACGACCACACTCTTACTCCACGCCTCCGGAGTTCTCCCTTCGAAGAGGACATCGTTAAAGAGCTTTTGGAGTTCCCTCAGTACGGGTAATCCTCCAGCTTATTATATTATATATTACTCACATGTATGTTTATGGATATAAATTTATTTAGCCATCATACATATTTCTGCATCGCCTAATGGTTAACTGGTAAAGAATGCTGTATAGCATTAAGTACGCCAATTGTACTTTATTTTCTTGTGCAATAAAGAATAAATAAATAATACATACACTGTTATTTTTTATCGTTTACATCCCGAAAACCACATAGTGCATATCGTGAGTGAAGTCCATTTAGCATATTTAGATCAACAAAATAAACCAAAAAAAACTGATGTTCATCACGTTACTGCCGGGGTGATATACAATTTTGTATGCAACAGCAGATTTTTGTTTTCGCTTCTTTTTCTGATCTCACATGCTAAATGATACCTATTAAGAGGTTTTCGGGATCTAAACGATAAAAAATGACGGTGTATATGTTGATTAATTATGGTATAATTATCTGGGGAAATAGTACAGACGCAATGTCAATTTTTACTGCACAGAAAAAGTTGGTGAGAATTTTGGAAAATCTATATAGTAGAGACAGCTGTAAACCCTATTTTATTAAACACCAAATCTTAACATTACCATGCATTTTTATATTAGAGATCTGCAAATTCGTCCGACAGCATCCGTAACTCTATACTAAACGAGGGGACGTGCAAATGAAGCATCAAACCCGTGATTGAAATAAAATAATAGTAACAACTTCACATTTACAATTACATTCCAATAGCCTTTATATTATGTCTATTTTAAAATTTATAACAATTTACCAATTCAATTAAAAAATGAGAATAATTATATAAAGCTCGTCAAACAATTAAAAGAATTACTGATAAAAAAGTTATTACACGTTAAATGAATTTATGACTGACAAAATAATTGTCTAAAAATTTTTAAATTAGTAAAAAGTATATTTTTTTTATTATATTCGTTTTAGTTCGTTGGCCGTGTGGTCCCCGGCAGAGTAGAATAGGCCACCCTCACTCTTACCGAGGTGTCGTAAAAGGCGACTAAGGTAAAGCTGCCGGCATGATCATCAGCACCCTGAGAAGGAAAACTCTGCATTTATACCAAAACCCTCGCCAACCCGTCTGCCAAGCGTGGTGAGTATGGCAATTACCCCTCATGTGATTGAGGGAGGCCCGTGCCCAAGCAGTGGGGACTTAAATGGGCTGATGATGATGATTCGTTTTAACTACATAAAAAAACCTAATTGTATTTTTGACATGAAAGGCGTCATCCTCTCATCAACTGCTGTGCCCAACAGGGTCCAAAATTGTGTCTGAATAACTTTATAGTTCACCTATTGTACATTTTGGAACGCAATAAAATATTGAATTGAATACATAAAATATCCTAAAAAAATAAACGTTATCTTCCTACTTTATGAGTACCTAATGATGTTCACTGCACTGGTGTACCAGCCCCTTTAAAGCCTATTTATGAATCCAGGCCAAGGTATGAGCTCGTGGCGAGTTAAGTGAACTTTAGTTAAGGTGGGGTATTGATTCACAAATCTAGGTCATTCCGAACCCCAGGTTATCGCAATTAGGAGTGCTACCTTCGTGCAAACGCATGAGTGCATTTTGAGGGTACTATGTATGTAGGCTTCGGTAAAAAATATCGATAATCTAATCGATGTTGTAGTTTTCCATGAGCGGCGGTGATCACTTACCTTCAGGTATGCCGCCTGCTTGTTTGTCCGTTATAATGATAAAAAACTATCATCCATATTTATAATCTCGATACCTATTATCATTTATTATCATAAATGTATTTATTTCAATTATTTTTTTAGGGTTTTGAGTTTACCCCCTAGTAGCGTGGCTAGACAAATTGATGTTTTCCTGTAGTATTTTTATAGATTTTATTATTTTTGATAATTTTAGAGCTCCTAAAATACTTATACTATTTATTTAACTATATGGTCTCCTTTTGCACTCGAATTTGGGATTACCGCCAAAAGCGACCACTTTTGGCGTGAATCATTTATGATACAGAAAAAAACTGACCCATCTTATTAAATAAATAGTATAAGTGTTTGTAAAGAGACTGGAGTCCTAAAATATCGTATGAAATAGATTATAGATCTGGTTTACTAGCTCAAAATTAAAATCAATTGGCATTGCTAATGTGCTTTACCCGTCGCCTTAATGAAGGATTATCCTCCATTAAGCCGACGTACAATAAAAGTAAAAAAAAAAATTGAAATAGGTTAGGTAGATTACGATAATTTTTGGGATATCCTCAGCTAGACAATATTGATGTGTGTATATAATAAAGCATTTTTTATATTTTTACAATAATAATGCTAAACAAACCAGAACAAACATCCCTTACTGTTTGAGTCGCATACATTTAAGCCGGGACACGTTCCATGATGAATTGAGGACCTCGAGCCGGCTGCGGAGCCGGAGGCAGCTCAGCACGTAGCAGAACTTCTCTAAAGGGTTCTCATTTATCAAAACTGTCAGATAACTCTGCTCGGCTGGGTGCGGCCGGGAGATCGGCTTGTAGACCTCTTTTGTATTAATTTTTCCACTGAATAGATTTCCATCCTCATCTTACGAAATTGAATTTTTGTTATAAATTATCTATATATATATTATTGGGTATGTATGTATTGTTTATTATTATTTATGTAATGTAATAATATTAATATATAAAATAATGTATATTTCTGCCATTCTCAATTGCATTTGTTAAACTTCTTTGCACTGCCTTCCCTTATTACGAATAAGATATTTCTTTCCTCTACCCAAAGGTTGTCTGGAAGAAATCGCTACAAGCGATAAGACCGCCTTATTGTACTGTCTGTTGCTGTTGTATCATGCTTGTATTTTATTTTTGTGCAATAAAGAATATCTATCTATCTATCTTAGGAGTAACTCCCGGTTACGCCAAAAGATGTCGCTCTGGAGACGCTTAGGCGCCCGGGGTACGCTTGGCGATGATTCAGGGTTTGGGTTTTAATTGGGGAATCGATTTCGATCAAAGATAATAAGCAAGTCACATACAATAAAAAAAAATCTGCAAAAAAAACCGCCTTCAAAAACCACGAACTAAAAAGTGTAAAATAATTTTGTTATCACTTTGTACACTTCCAATAACATTTTATAACAGTACATTCGAGAAAAGGTTTTAAACTTTTTAGTTCGTGGTTTTTGAAGGCGGTTTTTATTCGCAGAATTTTTTTTTCAAGGCTTTAAGTGCTTAATTTTTTTGTTAAAAAATGAGACAATAAAAATACCTTTTTAATATTTTACGGTTTTCATTTTTTAGCACACTACAATTGCACTCATATCCATCCATAATAATACTACAAATGTGAAATTGTGTGTGTCGGTCTGTCCATCTGTTTGTCGGCCTTTGCCGTAAAACGAGTGACGGATTAACATGATTTTTATGTGGAGAATGTTGAGGGGATGGAGGGTGATATAGGCTAATTTCTGGCAAACCGTATCCCACGCCAGCGAAGACGCGGGCGACTAGTCAAATATAATAGTATTAGGGCGTTTCGAGGGGTAAAACAAAATACAAATTAATGTTTTCGTCATCACAGGTGGTACAAAGTTGACAAAGGTATAAACAAGGTTTCCCGTTCCCGGGGTATAAACAAGGTTTCCCAATCCCATTTATTTACAAAACGATCCAGTTCGGGACAAGCAACCGAATCAGTAGTTCACTGAATTAATTAACAACGGAGTGAATACTAATGAACACTACAACCGAGTACGTTCGGCTGCATAGAAATGTAAACATTTTAGTAGCTCGTCATAATAGCTATCTCTGAATTTTACTTTCTTACACAGAATGACTATACATTTCGTGTTCAACTGCGACAAGGTACTAAGGTGTATACATATTGTTGCAGCTGACTGTACTCCTGTGACCGAGTTGACCAAGTGCTGTTCTCTCGAAGGCGAGTGCTGGCGAGATTACTTTTATACGCTTGTATAAGCTCGTTTTTGAAAGCACTTGTATGCGTGTATAAAACCGCACCTAAACACGTACAAGCGTTTACGCGCTTCTAAGCTTTTATAAACGCGAGCCGACTGAATCTATATTGATACTGACACGACATCACTACCGATTCGAGTGAACACGAAGATAAACCAACACGCCGAATGCTCCTATATATTCATATTCTTTATTGCACTCCATATGTTACAAAACGTGGTAAGAAACATACGACTACGACATATATCGTACGACCCTATACAGAAAATATGCTAAGCTGAAGCCATCCATACTTAGACTAGACGTGTGGAACTCTTTACTGAAACGACTCAGTGATCCAACTCAGCCAAATGATACACTGTTCCGAATCTCTAATGTTCCCTCCGAATGTATCATTCGACTCAAATGGATCTGGAGTTCGAGTGAACCGAATGATTCGAATGAGCTGAATGATCCGGTGAGCCGAATGATCCAAATGAGCTGAATGTACCAAGTGAGCCGAATGATCGGAATGAGCGGAATGATCCGATGGTCCGAAAATTCCGATTGAGCTGAATGATCGGAATGAGCGGAATGATCCGATGAGCCGAAAATTCCGAATGAGCTGAATAATCCGATTGAGCTTAATTATCCGAATGAGCGGCATAAATGACGTATCTATGTGAGAGTTGATGTTCCAAATAGAGCGTTTCACTGTTCCGCATCTCTGCACTGTTCCAGATGCAAATGATCCAATCTTTTGAAAGATACGGTTTTGCCAGGTCTAATTAGACCGCTAATTCATTTTATACTTGAATATTACGCTATACACCATGTATTTTTTAATACCCAAAAAAATCTCGAGGGAATTAGACTAATAAAAACAAATATTTTCCTCAAGGAACTTTTTCTTCTTCATCTTAGCTTGCAATTCCCGGTTCAATCCAAATCTGTCGCGTTGAAACCCAGGGTACGCTTGCACCATCATATAGGATTTGGAGCGTTCATTTTTCATACAACATAGGGTCTAATCTAAAAAAAACATCTTACCATACAGAATCAGCTGATTGATGCAATTTGTATGGGATGATGATTTTTTTTAAGATTAAGCCCTATGGTCCTTGGGAAAATGTTGGGTTTTCATTAGTGTAATGTCCTCTAGAAACTTCTCGAAAGTCACGGTGTATGTTTGACTTTTCGTGACCACGCCCGACATCCAAGAGCCAATACTCAATATTCAATCAATTATTGCATACAATAATAAATAAATAAATAAATATTTCACAACATCACATACATTGATCTGACTCCGAGATAGGTAGCTCAAGCACCTATGTTACTGATATCAGAATCAACAGCGGAATTACAAATATATACATATAATACTTTTCTTTTGTAAATACATACAAACACCCAGGCTAATACAAACATTCATGTTCATGCACACAAATGTTTGTACTGTGGGGGGTCGAACCCGCAACCCTTGGACCAAAGGCAGCGTTCACTACCATTGTTCCAAACAATGTGAATAAAGATGGTGAACAAATAGATAGATGGTGAATAAATTGTGTTTGGTCACGTCTCAGCCGCTGATTTCGTGGCCCACCCACGGTTTGATGTAATAGGTGCCACGTCGTGTCGTAATATATCAACGCAGACCGGTTACAGGCCGATCGTCTTTTTAGTTGTCATTCAATAGGAAATATAATCAACCACTGATGCAGCCGAGAAAGCTTGGGACACAACCGGGAAATAACGTTTAGACGATTATAAATCAGTCGCTGATGTATTGGTGCAAATCTAGAAGTATGTATATCAAGGAATCAGGAAGTTTAAAGGTTGCCAGCGCACTTATGACTCCGTGTTGCAGCAGATGTCCATCGGCGGTGGCAATCGCTTACCACCAGGTGATCCGTCTGCTCATCTGCCACCTATCACAGGAAAAAGGAAGAGTTCTTCTCCCTGATATAATTAATAGGTATTTTTACCTTCCGTACTTAGGTAAAGTACCTTAGCTAATGCGCCATCGAAGTCATAAAGTACCTTAGCTACTGCGCCATCGAAGTCATAAAGTACCTTAGCTACTGCGCCATCGAAGTCATAGAGTACCTTAGCTACTCCGCCATCGAAGTCATAGAGTACCTTAGCTACTGCGCCATCGAAGTCATAGAGTACCTTAGCTACTGCGCCATCGAAGTCATAGAGTACCTTAGCTACTGCGCCATCGAAGTCATACAGTACCTTAGTTACTGCACCATCGAAGTCATAGAGTACCTTAGCTACTGCGCCATCGAAGTCATAGAGTACCTTAGCTACTGCACCATCGAAGTCATAATGTACCTTAGCTACTGCGCCATCGAAGTCATAAAGTACCTTAGCTACTGCGCCATCGAAGTCATAAAGTACCTTAGCTACTGCGCCATCGAAGTCATAAAGTACCTTAGCTACTGCGCCATCGAAGTCATAAAGTACCTTAGCTACTGCACCATCGAAGTCATAAAGTACCTTAGCTACTGCACCATCGAAGTCATAAAGTACCTTAGCTACTGCGCCATCGAAGTCATAAAGTACCTTAGCTACTGCGCCATCGAAGTCATAAAGTAGGTACCTTAGCTACTGCACCATCGAAGTCATAAAGTACCTTAGCTACTGCGCCATCAAAGTCATAAAGTACCTTAGCTACTGCGCCATCGAAGTCATAATTGGACCCTTGGAAACAATATCGAACATTCCAATTACTGTCCTCAGTAATGAACGGGACAGACTAAAAGGAAATGTCATAAAACAATGTAGAATGAAATACATTCGGAAATTCGTGTCCGATAATTTGTGCAAAATGGGACATGATTTTATTTCTCGCTTACACGAGCGACGTCCACGTGCAGTGAATTGGATCTAACGAAGCCTTTCCGGACGTCCGCGTTCCGTACATTCCATTCAGTTCCGTTTAATACGTCAAACGTCAATAAAATGAATGGCAGGATAGGTTTTACGAAATGTCTTTGTGAATTTTGTAAGATAAATAATAAGCAGATGCTCAGTAGTAGCAATTAGGGTTCTGTGGTTGACCAGTGGGACTGGGAGTATTATAAGGTGCGTGCACAGCACGCATTCGGACGCTGCACGCATGCGTGATAAAAAAACATATTTTATTACATGAACATGGAGTGAAGCTTAATGTAAATGAGCGTATTGGAAGCCCGATCTGAGGGGAAAGGTGAGTTTAAAGGTTGCCAGCGCACTTGTGACTCCACTGTAGAGATGCGCAAATCATGTCCGGAACTGGATTGAACATTTAACGGTTAATTTGCCCTCCGGAACCATTTCCGTTGACAAGTTCGCGGAACTGTTTAGTTCCAGCGATATGTCGCACCAGTGGAAAATAAGCATAAGTGCCATAAATGTGGGAGAGCCACGCTTAGGCATGAATGGGCCGGCTCGACCGGAGTGATACCACTGCCTAACAGAAGACCGGCTTGAAGCAGCGCCTGCGCTGTGTTTCGCCGTGTGAGTGAGGTTACCGGAGACCCAATGAGGGGAAAGGGAAAAAGGTTGGCAGCGCACTTGTGACTCCACTGGTGGTGTCCATGGGCGGCGGAACTGCTTACCATCAGGTGATCCGTCTGCTCGTCTGCCACCTCTCATATAAAAAAAAAAAATAAGTGGTCTTACTTCGAATCATCTATTTTATCACGTTTGAAAAGTATGTTTAAAGTACAATTTGTTGAATTTGTTCCATTAATTCGTCAAATTTTAGAAGAAAAATATGAAATAAATTCGACATGTATATATTTAAACGTACTTCTCAAATAATTCTCCACTGGAGGTGCGATGTTTGCGCCTTTTCATGAGCCCACTTCTCGTGCTCGTGTTATTTTGAAAACATGGCGGATATCACCTAAAAACCATACAAAAAAACCGGCCAAGTGCGAGTCGGACTCGCGCACCGAGGGTTCCGTACAAACCTGCAAGGTTTAAAAAGTTCGTTGACTTAGAAATTTTTTTTTTCACGGGTTAAAGGCAATTAGATCTAATTATTTGATATGAATTTCAACTTGATAGCTCTACGCGTTCATGAGGAAAAAAGTAATAAGTTTATATTTATTAAAAAATATATATTTTGTAATGTAACTAAAAATTTAAGTTTTTCGGAATTTTTCCTTTATGTGTGCTATAAAACGTTGCTTCATGCCAAATTTCAAGATTCTAGGTCGACTGGAAGTACCCTTTAGGTTTTGATTCCCTTGCGAGTACTTGCGAGTTTCAAAATATGCAGCTTAAATTGCTGTTTCTTTTGATTGCGTTGACATAGAAGTTTGATTTTGTTACAGCTTAAAGGTATTATACATCTGAGTATTTGGTATGAATTTCAATTTAATATCTCTACGCGTTTATGAGGAAATGGGTAGTAAGTTTAAAATTATTAAAAAAAAAAAAATTATGTGATCTAACTAAAAATTTATGGTTTTCATAACTTTTCCTTTATCTATGCTATAAGACGTTGCTTCGTACCAAATTTCAAGATTCTGAGTTTACGGGAAGCACCCTGTAGGTTTTGATTCCCTTGCAAGTGTCGAAAATTTGCGGCATAAACGGCTGTATCTTTTGATTGCGTTGGCTTAGAAGTTTGATTTTTTCACAGCTTCAAGGGACAGTAGACCTGAGTAATTGATATAAATTTCAGCTTCATACCTCCACGAGTTCCTGAGAAAAAGGGTCTTGACAGACGGACGGACGGACGGACAACAAAGTGATCCTATAAGGGTTCCGTTTTTTCCTTTTGAGGTACGGAACCCTAAAAACTATGTTTTAGTGATATATGTCGTATGAAAATAAATGTCACTAGCACGAGAATTGGAGTCCAGGTATCGCGACGTAATCGATCTTAGTTCGCCAATGTATAAACAGTTCCCATCTTTATCTTCTGATGCAACGAAACAAATCAATTGATTTACCTTCATGCTTGACAGGCTTAGAACTGACAACCAAAAAATATACTATTGACACTGTGGTTCCACTGCTAAGCGGGACTGACACGTGTACCTTTCCCATTAATCCTTCCGTGACGTCACTCTCTCTCGAGCGTGTTGCCTCCATTCATTCAACAAAGGGATATAATAAAAGAGCATTGGAAATGCTATAATCATGCAGTATTTACCTATGGCTTAACCGAGTTTAGTACCACACAAAGTATAGTGCGCACACTACCTTTGCGTGCGTTTCCTTCTTATGAAAATTTCTACTGAAGTTTTGTGAACATATTAGCTGCAGTGCTAGTTGCTGTCGGACCTTCAAGAGTTCACTCCTTCCTAAAATCCAGCAGCAACGCATCCATCACTCATAAATTGTCCGATTGATGAGATATATACTTATAAGCATGTAATAGGCTTGTGTACTAGGTCAGAGATTGGCAGATTTTTTAAATAGAATTGAGAAATAACAGTCAAAAGGAGCTATGTACAAAATTTCAGCTTGAAACCTTATGTATTATTTTTGTTATAAGCCCCCAAAGGCAAAGATAGGCAAGTAAATTTTAAGTCTTAAATTTACGAAATATTTATATAGCAATCGATATCTTGTTCAATCTGTAGCAACTTTTAGAAAACATTTTCATAAACCCACTATTTCATATAGCTATCGATTAAAACTATCTCGCGATGCGGACAAACTAGTGAGGGCTGACGTCACGCCTCGCGTCGTTGTTTGTATGGAGCGTATTGGGCAAGTCTATTTTTAAGTGGTTTTCAAATTGTCCTATCTCGAAGAGTTGCCAAGCTAAAAAAATTTTTTTTTACGATCTTTTCACTTTTGAGGGTTTCTTAAATTACCAACAAGAGAAAAAAATAGGACACAAGCCTATTAACTTACCCTACCGTAATCAGATGCACTCGAAACTTCTGGTAATCAATTTTGTTTTTTTTTACTAAATAACCTGATCCTTTAGAACGGGCGGCCATGTATATGAGGCTCATATCAGATCCTGTACATAATTTGCTACGCTCGAGTAAATCCCGAAAGTCCTTATCTTTACTATTAAATATGAAGATATTGGCACCCCTCTATTATAATGGACAACATTTCATATTTTTAACATGTCCATATTGTTTTTTTTATATGAAAGTAGACATAAAATGAACAGACCCATATTTTTTCTTTTTTCAAAATTTGTCCACTTTCATGCATAAAATAATTATTGAAATTCTTTTTATTCTAAATAGACGTAAGCGCCAAATGACGTCATCGGACGGCTGAATACAGCGATATTCCTTTGCTTATCATTGTTTTAATAAAAAAAAAGGTACTAATGTCAAAGGTAAATAATACTAGTGTCAACATTGTCAACGTCATTCATACATTCAACGTTGACAAGTTGTCTTTTTTTTTGACAGTTACATGTCATGGGTTTGGCATTTCGTAAATTTAAAACTATAATGTGTTAAGCAAAGAAATATTTTACATTCTGCCGTCCGATGACGTCATCTTACGTTTTTTAGTTTTTAATTTTTTTCTCAGTAAATAAGCAATATAAAAAATAAATAAATATATATTCGAGCAGCGGAAAAGTAAACAAAGAATTGGTATTTTTTGTTTCAGAGCTTAGCAATTTTGAAATGTTGTCCATTAAGAGCGTCGCCCTTTTCGGTGCAGTAATTCCCATTCTTCTCTGGATTTCCATCACTTTTAATTCCTTGTAGGGCATGACAGTCATTTCCTTTTTCTTCAAGTTGTTGAACGTAATATTTTCAGTTAATAAATATTTCTTCTTCCTCTGCTCAACGCTCTCTTGCCAATGTCACTGAAGTGCTTTCTCATCTTGGTCGGTCTTTATGTATTGGATTATTTTGTATCTCTCAATTCTGTTTTTGTTATCTTCTGTATTGCATGTCATGTTCTGTATGACTGCCTCGGTGGCGCAGTGGTTAGTGGGTCGCACTTTAAAGCGACGGCTGCGCAAGAGGTCCCGGGTTCGATCCCCGGGTCTGGCCAAAAATTTGTACCTAAGTTTTCGGTAAGAAATTCTTAGTGGCAGCCCGGAGTCTGGAAATTGGCGGTCTTGTACCCCCGTGCCTCGGAAAACACGTTAAGCCGTTGGTCCTGCGCCCAATCTCTCTCTGGTCGTGTCACAGTAGTGTCCCATCGGAATATGAGGGTAAGGGAATAGAGAGTGCACTTGTGTTTGCGCACACACTTGAGCACTATAATATATCCTGCGTACGTGGCTGATCGTTGAGATTGGCCGCCGTAGCCGTAATCGGTTGGAGGATTATTATTGCATGTCAATATGTATATTTCTTCTAACGCAAAGGAGTCACCCAAGGTCCAGCCTGAAAACCAGCGCTGCAGCTGCTGCTTGCAGCAGTTGCAGCATATGCTGAGGCTGAGGCTTGTTGGCCGCAACTTTTATGCTCTGTACCGTTTTTTTTTAGCAATATGTTGTGTTCAATAAATAGTTTCTTTCTTTCTTTCTTTCCTTCAAATTTATCTTCCATTATTGTTTTTATAAACTTGCTCCCTCTCATACTAACGACAGTTTTGGGCGAGGATCTATTCTCATTTACCATTTGTAAAACGTCTTCGTATTTTTCACCTTTAAAAAAAAACGTTTTTTTTTAAAGGTGAAGACGTGTCTTTCACGGGCTTTTGCTATATAAACGTTAATAGAAAGTTACTTTTAAGATAGAAGTTTTCTTTATATTTGTTACGGAAAGTTGTATCTAACATTAGAAACTTTTACATCCACCTCATATTATGCTCAATTGAGCGTGTTGACCTATTCTCAAAAATAGGAACTTAAGCCATTCTCAAAACTAAAAATGTCGTAGAAATTAAGCCTCGAACCAGAGAAATGTCTAGATCAAAATCCAGGAATGGGATTGTAGAAAACTTTGAAGGAGGTCCTCGTCTAACTACAGAACAATTAAGTAGTCCTTGTCCACTGTTGCAAGGATCTGCGCTTACGCTGCTCGACGACACTATGTCACAAGCAAAGCTCGGTCGTTCAACAGCTACCTACAATCTGTTATCATACTATATACACTTATCTTAATGGCAATATGATTGTAAATAGCTTGTGCGTAGAATTTAGATATTTTGCAAATATTTAAGCAACACGACTGTTCTATACGGAGCTTGAACGGCTAGTCGTCAAATTAGTGACGGATTTGTTATGTTTTCAGTGATAGGTGGCAGTTGAACCGACGGATCATCTAATGATAAGCGATCGCTGCCGACCATGGACACCCGCAACATTTCTTCCTTCCTCCCAAATTGGGCCTCCGGTACCCTCACTCACTCGGCGAAACATAACGCAGGCGTTTCTTCATGGTTTTCTGTAAGGCCGTGGTATCGTTTCTCGAGCCACTCGCACAGATACTAAAAAAGTCGAAGATAATATTATGTCATGAATAATGTATGTGAAACCCGGGTGTCTTGCGCCGTCATAGATTTCAATGAAAGTCAATTTTAGCAAAACATCCCCAGCTGTGAAGTATTGAATATTTATGGCTTTTGGCCGTATTTCACAATATTTGGTTAGGTTTTATAAGCTGCTTTTCTTTATTAAACAATATGCTTTTATTCCTTGCGAATTTATGAATCCAACTTGACTTTTTCAGGTTGTAAGTATTATTTTTGTAACTCTTTCATGCAAATATTGAATGTATTTTTGTAAAACTTCACAATACAATTCTTATAGTTTAAACAACAGCGTTTTTACTGCCGGGTGAAAAAAAAATGCAGGGCAGCGTTCGGGAAGCTACGCAGCATATTTTCGGCCCATCTACCGCATCAGCGGCTCAAGACGAAAGTCTTCAATGCGCACAATTATATTCCTGTACATCATGTTACCCTTTTGGGCATAGCCTATGAACGTGAAATGGATTAATGATATTAATTTTAATGTTAATGTATTTATTTATTTTAATAATTTAATTTTTTTATAATGAAAATCATGTTAGTGATAAATTGTCGCTGAATAATTCGTGCATATTATAATAACATTTGTCAATAAGTAGTACCCTCAGTTTTCTTTTAAACGTGTTGATATTAGGTTCACTTCTGAGTGCGTTTGGTAAATGGTTATGTTTTTTTAATGCATTACAATATGGGCTGGAAGCAAACATTGCCAAGCAACTGTTTGGTAGTTTATATTTATTTAGGTTATTCGTACGTGGGGTGTATCGTCTATTACATAATGATTTATCAAAGATGTCAGGGTGGTTTCTTATAAATTTACTTATTTCAAAAATGTATATTGATGTTAATGTCATAATTTCTAATTTTTTAAAAGGAGGTCTACATGTGTCCATATTATTTGAATAAATTATAGTTCTAATGCACTTTTTTGTAGCATTTCATCTGCTTTTGTGCTGTGTCCCCAAACAATAATGCCGTAGCTCAGCCACGAGTGAGCATACGCGTAATAGGGAGCTATAGCTGTTTTCTTGTCGGTGTTTAGTTTAAGCTGGAAAAGTGCATAAGTAAAACGGGATAGTTTGGATTTTACCTTTAGTATGTGGCTTTTCCAATTTAAATAACAGTCAATTCCTAGTCCTAGTAAAGTACAGTCAGATACAGTTTCTATATTATTATTGTCAATTTCTATATTAATGTTCAGTGGTGATTTTTGGTAAGGTCTGAATTCTATTATTTTGGATTTGCTAAATTTAATCCTTACTAATATTATAAAGGCGAAAGTTTGTTTGGATGGATGTATGGATGGATGTTTGTTCCTCTTTCACGCAAAAACTACTAAACGGATTTTAATGAAACTTTACAGTAATGTAGCTTATAGATCAGAATAACACATAGGCTATAATTTATAAAGATATTGTGTGAACGCAGACGAAGTCGCGGGCAAAAGCTAGTTTGTAGATAAATTTGTTCCAGCCAATCTTTAATTTTAGTCAATATTTGTTTTAACTCTACCTCTGTTTCACTAGCAGTTTTGAATTTATACAGTAACGTGACATCATCAGCAAATAAGACGCTAGTTGTGTTTATGATTTTAGGTAGTTCGTTAATGTACATGAGGAAGAGCACACATCCCAATACACTATGATTGTAGTCATATAAATTCGGCTTCAACTATCGCATTGCCGCCAGACTCCCGAGGTATCCCTTAAATAAATACTGGGGGTCCAAGGTATTCCTCTGCGGGTCTTGCTCTGGTATTTAGTTAATCTCATGCAAGGTTAAACATATTCTATAGTTTCAGTGGCATTTTTCTGCGCAAAATAAAATCAAATAACATTTAGGTGCTAAGCAATTTTTTGGAAACTGACAAAATTCTCGATAGCTTAGTTGGTCAGAGCAATTTTACTCGTTTGCAAAAGGTCGTGGGTTCGAACCCCATTTGAAGACTGGCGACCCGTTCTAACGGAGTTGCCACACTGGCGGATAGCGAGCGTTGCGCATCCGCAGCGTGAACGCTGCGTTGCCGCGACGTGTTCGCTGCGTCGTCGCTCCGCTTTGAAAACGCTCGCTATCTGCCAGTGTGGCAACTCCCTAATACTATAAATTTGAAAGTATGTGTGTCTGTCTGTCTGTCTGTCTGTTTGTCCGTCTTTCACGGCATGACGCGGTTACTGTAGTTGAACGGATGGAGAGTAACATACGATAATGTATCAAAATTGTAGTTATAATGCAACGCGAAAATCTAAAAAACTGAGTTACATACGAGTAGGCTACTTTTTGTTACTTTTTTAAAGCGAGCGAGGCCAAAAGCTTTCATCATCATCATCATCAGCCCCTTTAAGTCCTCACTGCTGGGGCACGGGCCTCCCTCAATCACATGAGGGGTAATTGCCATAATCACCACGCTTGGCAGACGGGTTGGCGAGGGCGATATAAATGCAGAGTTTTCCTTCTCTGGGTGCTGATGATCATGCCAGCAGCTTTACCTTAGTCGCCTTTTACGACACCTTGGTAAGAGTGAGGGCGGCCTATTCTACTCTGCCGGGGATCACACGGCAAAAGCTTTATAAGCGCATTATTCACCTAAATAAGATAAATATTTTTAATCAAACCGGACGGCATACGCGTTTGTTATTTTAGACTCTACATGCCTAGCTAAAAAAATGTTAACTATCCGAAAAACTTTACACCACAGCGTAAATGTTTATGGTTGGAAAAATAATTCTTTATCTGCATAGGCTTGTACAGAGCATTTACAAATCGTCATACATTTAAGTAATTTAAAACTACTTAAGTAGTTATGTATAATTTACATGTTAATATTCAGTCATATTATAAAGAACTCACATGTATGTTTTTTCTAAATTATATTCCACGGAAACTGGTTCCGTGACTTTTTTGTGCTTATTCTTTTTAAAGGGTCACAAAATTGTAACATTTTCTCCGCGACAAAATTAAATTAAATAAAATTACAGTATCTTAAGCTCAGGAAGTCATGTATGGTTATTTTTAGTACACGTGTATGTTTATGGATATATATTTATTAAGCTGTCATAAATATTTCTGCATCGCCCAATGGTTGTCTGGTAGGGAATGCTGTATAGCATTAAGTCCGCCAATTTAACTTTATTTTCTTGTGCAATAAAGAATAAATAAATAAATAATACATTAATATGCTGATACATAAAATATCCTAAAAAATAAATAAACATAATGCGATTCTACCACCCGGCTCGGAAAATGTTTCTGGTCGAGAAGATCCGGCAATCCGCCGGTACAGGCCGGTTAATCATTCTTCTGTTTGCGTTTGTATTTCATGGGTGTAATTTCTTTGTATTAATTGTGTTGTGGTGTCCAAATTAAAAAATGTATTTTCATTCTTTCTAAAATACACATCGCGTACAAAATGGTTCGTAAGAGAGTCTAAGAGCGCGAACAGGAGTCAACATTTCATTTCATTTCAGCGTAAAATACCGCGTCCTCCTCATACGTTTTTTCCCCGGACTACAGTGCGACAGCTTTGGACGCAACCGGGATTTGCACAGTAAGATGAGGAGTCACGTTTCTACCTACTGCTATAGTTAGGCCAATATAAAAAGCTACATTTGACACTTCTTTCTTTTCTTTATGTGATAATGGCAGACGAGCAGACGGATCACCTGATGGTAAGCGATTGCCGCCGCCCATGGACACCCGCGACACCAGTGGAGTCACAAATGCGCTGCCAACCTTTAAACTGTTTGCCACTGTTCCAAATGACGACTCGTTTGGAACAGTGGTAGTGAACACTGCCTTTGGTCACATTCACTGATCTGACTCCGAGATAGGTAGCAAAAGCACCTGTGTTACGGATATCAGAATCAACAGTGGGATTACAAATATATACGTATAATACTTTTCTTTTGTAAATACATACTTAAAATACATAGGGAACACCCAGACCAATACAAACGGACATGTTCATGCACACAAATGTTTGTACTGTGCGGGGATCGAACCCGCAACCCTTGGACCAAAGGCAGCGTTCACTACCACTGTTCTAAACGGGTCGTAAAAGATGGCCGCCGTTACCGTAATCTGTTGGAGGATAAAATATCACGAGTAGTGAAGGTAGCGTTCATTGCCAAGGCTACAACCGCGTTTGGCCTTCGTGCGACGTGCGTGGAATGCCCGATGCGACGTGTAAACAGACGGGCCAAGTTAGCGAAAAAAATTAGGTCAAATTATTAATATTGATGTCCTCCTGTCTCAAAGATAAGCCACGTACGGAGGAAAAAATATATTATACAAATGTATGGCCATAGATGGGTAATGTTTATAAAAAAGTAAACTTCGTTAATAACTTTTAATCATAATCATTTATTTATTTATTGGCACACAAAACAGAATAACATCAAAAAAGCATCAAAATTAACAAATTTAATATTTTTAGTCCAGACATTATCCCAAAAATCATGTGTACACATCACGACATCAAAAGTAATGAGACTAAATAAAAATGTCTACTATTTAAAAAAAAAACAAACCTCAGATCTTAAAATAACAATTAATAATATTACAAGTAACGTGCGGCTATATTGGTCTAAATTATACACTTTTGGAGATATTTTTTATTGCTGCCCGTTTGAAACTTGGCAGGTTGTCATTAAATATATCTATAGAATCAAAATTATTTATCAGGAGTTCATTGTAGAGGCGACACATTCTAACTACAGGGTTAAAGTATGATGTGTTGTTTTTATATTCATAAACATGAGCAAATATTACAAGATATTATATAAAATATTGTTAGGTGCAACCATGATTCACCGTAAAGATATATGAAAATAAATATTTGGTATTTTTAAATTACAATTCATTTTCATTATTATTACATGCATGTCAATCATGTTAGTTTACAATTTATTATAATTAGACATAATTTTCACACTTCCACATCTAAAGTTATTTTATAGCTTATCATCAAAGAAAGATCTAATATCATAGTAAGGCTTTTCAGCAAGAAAGCTGTTAAGGATCATTTTAAACTTCTTATTATCATTGATTGATCAATACAAAACAATGAATGGATAAATTGATACAATGGGATTTTGTTATAGATCTTTAGAGCCTCTTAATTTACTTTTTCAATTGTTAATGGACGTTAATGGACATTTCATATTTTTAACATGTCCATATTGTTTTTTATATGAAAATAGACATAAAATGAACAGACCTATATTTTTTCTTTTTTCAAAATTTGTCCATTTTCATGCATAAAATAATTATTGAAATTCTTTATATTGTAAATAGACGTAAGCGCCAAATGACGTCATCGGACGGCTGAATACAGCGATATTCCTTTGCTTATCATTGTTTTAATAAAAAAAAGGTACTACTGTCAAAGGTAAATAATACTAGTGTCACCATTGTCAGCGTCATTCATACATTCAACGTTGACAAGTAGTCTTTTTTTGACAGTTGCATGTCATGGGTTTAGCATTTCGTAAATTTAAAACTATAATGTGCTAAGCAAAGAGATATTTTACATTCTGCCGTCCGATGACGTCATCTTACGTTTTTTAGTTTTTAATTTTGTTCTCAGTAAATAAGAAATATAAAAAATGAATAAATATATATTCGAGCAACGGAAAATTAAATAAAGAATTGGTATTTTTTGTTTCAGAGCTTAGCAATTTTGAAATGTTGCCCATTCGTTAAAAAAAGTCAACTTTGGGTGTTGCTGATGTCCATGGACGGCGGTGAGCACTTACGACCAAGAGGCTTAATTAAAAGCCGTCCCGTAACGAACGAAAATATATATACCTGTCCTGTATTTCGCGTTATTTATTGGTATTTAGCGTTATAAATGGTTAGTTAATAAATAGTATAAATGTTTGCCGAGAGATTGTAATCCCGAAATTGTTTAAAATAGATGCGGTTTAGTAGCTAAAAATTAAAATCGATTGACGTCGCTAGTGAACCCTACCCTTCACCTTGCGACGCACTACTGCGCCAACCTAGTACTATATAACTAGGAGAGAGCTGAATAAACTACGCAGCCAGGAGTCAAGGCCGCTGAATGCCAAGGCCACTACGCATGACCTTGGACGGCGAGCGTAGGGCCGGTACCGGCGAACAGTGGCTGTGTTGTCAGCTAATTGAAATACATTACCCACAAATAGTTGCCGGGCGTCCGGATAAAGATGAGAAGTCAGGCTTTTTGGTTGCGTATCCGAGTAAATTAAACGGTGGCCGGCTTCTCAGGATTTGAATATTTTATAGTAAGCAAGGACTCGCGGTAGGCGGTAGAGTAGGTCATTAATTAATTAATAATGATTTTTTTATGAGAAAGGGAGGCAAACCAGCAAGCGAGTCACACCAGAGGAAGTGGAGATGCGTTGCCGGCCTTATTATTATTATGAATAATATACCCCTTATCCGCACGAAGCAGTTCGCTTCCATATTTATAATGCGGACGGCTATGGAATGGAACTCCCTGCCGAGGTCTGTCTTTCCTGACCACTATAATCTGGACATGTTTAAGGCAAGAGTGAACAGGCATCTTTTAGACAAGCACGTATCATCCTAGATCTCGTCGTCGTATTCTATCAAGTGCGATTGTTGTTGCTTGACCACATAACGCCTATTGACCAAAAAAAATTCGGAACTGAGCTGTGATCTAATTCATGTGAGCCATTCCGAGACATTACCGCTCTCCGCCGTGTGATATCTCTCGCGTCATCTGTGACTAGTGAGGCGCTACAGCGGCCGTAGTTCGATTGAATAAGTTACACACATACCATCAGAGATCTAGATATCGGAGTGCAGCGAACTTGTAGCTCTAACAATTCCTGACAGAATACCCACAGCAAAATTTTTTTGGCCGGCACTTTCAGATTTGGACTAAAAATATATGAAAGTCCGAGGATATCCTTTGATGTAATTTCTAACGCCTAAAAGTTTTCACGTTAACGTTTACATCACTGCACAGTTTCCCCCTTGAATATTAAATTAAACGCAGCTAAGGGATTTTTTTAGCCGTGTGGTCCCCGGCAGAGTAGAATAGGCCACCCTCACTCTTACCTAGGTGTCGTAAAAGGCGACTAAGGTAAAGCTGCTGGCATGATCATCAGCACCCAGAGAAAGGAAACTCTGCATTTATATCAAAACCCTCGCCAACCCGTCTGCCAAGCGTGGTGAGTATGGCAATTACCCCTCACGTGGCTGAGGGAGGCCCGTGCCCCAGCAGTGGGGACTTAAATGGGCTGATGATGATGATGATGATGAAGGGAATTTTGGCACAATATCCTGATGTGTCGACTGTCCTATCCTTAACAATTACCTATGTGTCTAGATACTAAACGATACTATGTCTAATACAGTGGATGTTGTTGTAATATTTTTTTTATTTGGTAACTCTGTTTATAGTTTTATTTAAGGCGACGGGTAGCCCTAACTAGCGATACCAATCGATTCGTAACCGACTTGAAAAAAAAGGAGGAAGTTCTTTTCGACATGTATATATATATTTTATGTTTGTTCGCCGATTATTTTGCCATTTATAAACCACTTTATATGATTCTTTTTTAGTTCGAAAAGAGATAGTCCCGGATTGGTACCATGATAAGGATATCAGGATCTGGTGATGGGTTCCTGGAAAAATTTAGGGGAACCCTTAAAATTTAAAGGCACACGTAATGTTTTTTATCATTTTTCAAGACTGCACCAGTATTTACGCTTGGTTGTATAAATGTTGTGGCTCTCCTGATGATGGTAGGTCAACTCTTCAAAGGTAGGAGTTAAAGGATAACTCACCTTTTCTCGAGTGTACTGTTATAAAATGTTATTTGAAGTGTACAAAGTGTTAAAAATATTATTTTACACTTTTTACTTTGTGGTTTATGAAGGCGGTTTTCTTTTTGCAGATTTATTTTTAATTTGGTAGCTACTAAACCGCTAAAAAACAGATTTTATACTATTTATTTAACAATTGTGCACTAACTTTTTTAACCAACACGCAATTTTAAAGGGGCTGGCACGAGTATTGTTCCGTATCGTAGTATCCTTAGTTCGCGTTTTTTAATAAGGAGATTAAAGTTTCAATTTTGCAAGAGGTGAAAGGCTTAAGCTTAAGTACAATATCGTCTTTGGCTCACAGCCATCGTCATCGAACACTAGCTATTTTGATGCTGTGGCGTAGATTCCCCTCCAAGGATTTGGGTTGTGACAGTTTTCCAACTGTCAGAGATTTTATCCTTCGTATTTGTGCTTTGAATATTTATGAAGTTTTATCATACCAAAGTTTAACAGTAAAACTTTAGATTGTTTGACATTTTCAAACGTCGTCAAAGAATAAGTGCCTTATTTGGATGTAAATATATTTTGCAGGTTGAGTGAGTTCTACACTTAACGAAAATCGTTTTCGAAGAATCGTAGCGTATGCGTATCGTAAGCAATTTGTATGAAAACTGAACAGCGCCCTCTATCGCATATGAGCATAACTATCTTCTCTTTCACTTGGAATTAAAAGGTGACAAAGTACTTGCCTCTCTGGCTCTCTGTAGCAATGCGTCGTAACGGTCTTCGTAGCGCAGCTCCGTAGCACGACATAACCGCGCCTACGCATATACTACGGCGTAGCGGGAGTTCAGCCACGTTTGATTTATGTACCTATTTACTTTTTTTATCTTGTTTGAGAAACCACTGAGCAGCAAATAAACCGAACCACTCGCTTATTTTCATACAATACAGTTTGGAAGCCTATGCTGTGGTTATAGAAATTGGAAATGTTTTATTCAGTGCTAAGTAAGAGTGTTAAGTACAAATAACAACAATATTACAAATAGGTCATCATCATCATCAGCCCATTGAAGTCCCCACTGCTGGGGCACGGGCCTCCCTCAATCACATGAGGGGTAATTGCCATACTCACCACGCTTGGCAGACGGGTTGGCGAGGGTTTTGATATAAATGCAGAGTTTTCCTTCTCTGGGTGCTGATGATCATGCCAGCAGCTTTACCTTAGTCGCCATTTACGACACCTCGGTAAGAGTGAGGGTGGCCTATTCTACTCTGCCGGGACCACACGGCTAATAGGTAGTTACAAATAGGTAGTTCAGAGTAATGACTTACTTTAACTTAATGTCCTATGTCCCCTAGGTGGGGCAAAGGCCGTCCACAGTGCTCCGCCATCTCGAACGGTCTTGAGCTTCATGTTTTACTTCGCCCTAAGTTAGTCTTAAGGTCTTCGCTTCCGCAGTGATAGTCCGCCGCCAGGATTGTTTAGGGCGGCCACGTTTCCGTTTTCCTTGAGGGTTCTAGTCTAGAGCTTGCCTCGGTATGTGGTCCGGTTCCCTTCGGAGCGTGTGGCCGATCCAGTTCCATTTGCTACGTTTTATTTGCTGGTCGATCGGAGTCTCACCGCAGCGATCCCACAGATCTACGTTCGTGATTTTCTCGGGCCAGTATACCCCGAGAATACGGCGAAGGCAGCGGTTAACGAAGACCTGGAGCCGGTGCGAGATGTCTTTGGTGACCTTCCACGTCTCAGTTCAGAGTAATAGAATAGTGGTAAAAGAAATGAGAAAATGGTTTTATTCAGTGGTTAGTACAAATAACATTATTACAAGTAGTAACAGGACAGAAAAACAAAGTATGTCATTTTTTTATGTCATACTTTTAGCAGTGTTATGACGTGGTATGAAGAATATTCTTATACCAAAAAAAATGTTAGAAATTTGTTCAAAATTGTATGCTATATATAAAATAAATTACATTAAAATTGAAATCAAGGTAAGCACTACTAATAAATTTACATTTTAATTGGATTTGTTTCAAGTTTGATTAAACAATAAAACAATATCTCTCAATAGCTCAATAACTCTTATAGTAATAATACTTAATATCTCGTAGTAACAGTGGGAGAGCCACGCTTGGGCATGAATGGGTCGGCTCGACTGGAGTAATACCACGTCCTCACAGAAAACCGGCGTGAAGCTGTGCATGCCCTGTGTTTCACTGCGTGAGTGATGGTACCGGAGGCCCAATCCAGAGGAAGGGGGGTTAAAAGGTAAGCAGCGCACTTGTGACACCACTGGTGTTGCAGGTGTCCATGGGCGGCGGTAATCGCTTACCATCAGGTGGTCCGTCGGCTCGTCTGCCACCTATGTCATAATATATAGCGACTAGAAAGAGCACTTATGTATTTTTTAAGTGATAGGTGGCAGACGAGCATACGGATGAGCTGATGGTAAGCGATTGCCGCCGCCCACGAAGACCCTTAACACCAGTGGAGTCACAAGTGCACTGCCAACCTTGAAACCCCCTGTCGCCCGGATTGGGCTTCCGGTACCCTGACTCACGCAGCGAAACACAGCACAATGCTGCTTCACGCCGGTTTTCTGTGAGTCCGTGGTATCATTCCGGTCGAGCTGCCCTATTCATGCCGAAGTGTGGCTATCCCACGTCTGCGCTCCCATTTGTGCACTATAGGTATTATCTCCTGCGTCGATGGCTGATCGATAAGATTGGTCGTCATAGCCGAATTATCAGTCATCATCATCATCATCAGCCCATTTAAGTCCCCACTGCTGGGGCACGGGCCTCCCTCAATCACATGAGGGGTATTGCCATACTCACCACGCTTGGCAGACGGGTTGGCGAGGGTTTTGATATAAATGCAGAGTTTTCCTTCTCTGGGTGCTGATGATCATGCCAGCAGCTTTACCTTAGTCGCCTTTTACGACACCTCGGTAAGAGTGAGGGTGGCCTATTCTACTCTGCCGGGACCACACGGCTGAATTATCAGTAAAAAGGTCAAAATGCCTGCGGTCGTGGATAATCCGTAACTCCCTGCTAACTCCATCAGACAAGCGCCTAGAAACGTCACCCCTAATTTAGTTACTGGAAAATATTTATTTACTTTTTTCCGTATTTTTGTCAAGGGAACCCGTGGCAACGAGACCCTTTTAGGTACATTAGCAATTTGCAAAAAACGGATTCACATTTAAAATTCTTTTTATCTTTTTATGATGTTGAGGAGGCAAAAAAGCTTAATTACATGCAGGGTAATCACGAGAAGAGTACAAAAACTAAAATAAATTAATAATCCTAGAAATAACACTTTTATACGATATACCATCATGGAATGCCGACTTCATCATCAGACCTTGAAAACTTATCGTAGTCAAATTTCATTACAAGACTTTTTTTAACAAATCCAAACAAACCGACCGACCCGACCCGAATAGACGACCCGTTTGGAACAGTGGTAGTGAACGCTGCCTTTGGTCCAAGGGTTGCGGGTTGGATCCCCGCACAGTACAAACATTTGTGTGCATGAACATGGCTGTTAGTATTGGTCTGGGGATTTCCTGTGTATTATAAGTTTGTATTTACAAAAGAATAGTATTATATGTATATATTTGTAATCCCACTGTTGATTCTGATGAGGTGCTTGAGCTACCTATCTCGGAGTCAGATCAATGTATGTGACGTTGTAAAATATTTCATCATCATCATCATCATCAGCCTATCGCAGTCCACTGCTGGACGTAGGCCTCTCCAATTGTTCGGCACCGTGATCTGTCCATGGCTTCTCGCATCCAGCTCTTGCCAGCCATCCTGCGCAGATCGTCCCCCCACCTAGTCAGAGGGCGCCCTACATTACGTTTCTAGTTGTCTGTAGTAATCTGGCTAGGTAAAATATTTATGTATTATTTAGCACCGCCGCATAACTACTTTGAAATGAAAATTGCTTGCACAACAACAAAATGGCAAACGAAAATATTTTAAAAACAAGCTTTTATTATGCACGAAAAACAAAAATAAATTCATAAAATTCGTAGATTTTTAAACTTTACAATTAACAATCTAGAAAAGTGATCTGTTTAACTGTTCGTGTAGAAGTATGATACATTAACATTATATGATCTATATAACCATTATATTTGTTGTTGTATTAATTTTTTTGCGTACAAATGTTGGGTCTGCAATTGTGCATGGTTATTTAATAAATAGTATAAGTGTTTGCCGAGAGATTGTAACTACGAAATTGTTTAAAATAGATCCGGTTTAGTAGCTAACAATTTAAATCGATTGGTGTCGCTAGTGTGCCCTACCCGTAGCTTGTCGCGGCCGAGATCTATGCGTTAACGAAATTTCGCGACAAGCTCATAAATCACTGTTTATATTTTTTTAACCCCCGACGCAAAAACGACGGGGTGTTATAAGTTTGACGTGTCTGTGTGTGTGTGTGTGTGTATCTGTCTATGGCATCGTAGCTCCCGAACAAATGAACTGATTTTGATTTTGTTTTCTTTTGTTTGAAAGATGAATACGGAGGGAGTGTTCTTAGCTATGTTGGATAAAAATCGATCCAAGATGGCCGCCGTCACAAAGATTTGGATTTTATGTTTTAACTCAACTCCCACAATATGGGAATCATATAAAAGGGCTTGAGTAGCAGAATATATTAATTGAAAAAATTTCAAATCCAAGATGGCCGCCGTCAGAAAATGACGAATAACCTATTTGTTGTTCCAACTACCTCAATATAGGTATCAAATGAAAGAGCTTTAGTTGTGTAGGGGGTTTTTTGAATTTTCAATTTAATAATCTTAATTTATTTATATAAACTGTTATCAGTTTGGTCTATATTTCCGTCATGCTAATAATATTATACCAGTAATAGTTAGCTGGTTTTTTATTCTGTATTTTTTTGCGATTTCTTTCTCTAATAAGCAAGCATTTTCATCGTTTGTTTCAACTGCACAGTTTCTCAGTAACTTTTTTGCTTTCATTTTCCTGTTTAAAAAGTAGCAGCAGCGGTGGGCAGCCATGATTGGCGCATTTAACTTGCGGCTTCACTGATCGCATGCATGAGTACATGTACCGGTGTCATTACCGACGTCTGGGAATTCACGGGCTGAAGAGGGTAAGGAAGCGGGAGCGACTTTTTATAATGCTAGAGGTAACAAACGAACGAGCAGTTTGAATGTTTGGGGTATAGTGATTTTTGTTATTTATTCTTAAGTTAATAATGCACTTGAAAATTTATCGACAGTCTTCGGGTGGAAATCGAACCCACGTTCTTTTGCTAACCGGGTAACTGCTTTACCGACTAAGCTTCCGGAGACCTTGGTAAATCGACAAATTTTATGTGTGTAACGAATTTTGTGAATTTTTTGAGCCGACATATATTCAGTGGAAATATTGTTAAAATAAATTACCACCAGTTAAGATGAAACTGCTTAATTTACCTATAATATTGATGAAACTATCGTCGGCTCACGGCGAAGCAAAAAGCACTTACAAAATTCGTCGACTTACCAAGGTCTCCGATAGCTTTGTCGGTTAAGCAGTTGCCTGGTTAGCAAATGATCGTGAGTTTGAGACTGTCGATAAGTTTTAAAGTGCATTATTAACTTAAAACAAGCAGTTTTCCTGATGTGAAGCGATTCCCACCGCCAATGGACACACGTAACAAGAGAGGAGTCACATATGCACTGCTAACCTTTAAATTCCCCTTCAAACAATTGAGTTTCCGGTACTCACTCGGCAAACGGCTACGCTGTAGCGTAGCCGTTTGCTTCACGCCGGTTTGTCCGTGGTGTCACTCAAGTCGGACCTGCCCATTCATGCCGAAGCGTTGCTCTCATATTTTTTCTAGGGCTTTAAACTTAGACTGTTTGAATGAAAATTGTTAGAAAACGCCTTCTGCTGGATTATTAGGGAACGCAAAAGTTTAAATTTCCTACGTGGCACTGTCTGTTGTAAACCACCCAATAGCAGCAGATATTTCCATACCTATGGATTATAGTTTTATTTACTTGCAGAAAAAATTTAACAAAACTCTACCGTATATTTACGAAAACTATGATTTACTACGATCAGGGAATTGGACTTTGTATAAACCCCCTATTTAAATATAAAGGAGGTTCATAACACAGCGTGCGTGGCGACCACAAAACATCATACCTAACTATACAAATCTCTCGAAGTAAAATATGTACCATTATAATTAAAGCTCGTATATTCCATGCCCTAGGCAGATCGCAAAGATCGTGTTAACCAGAGAAACATGCCGTTGTCGCTCGCACCAATTAGCGTCGAATCTTGTTCAACCCTGAGATTTTTAAATATTTATTATAAAATATTATTCGGCGAAAGAGAAATCTCTTGTAAATGTTGGAAGCTCTACACTGGAAGTTGTAGACGAGTACTACCTCGGACAAAAAGTCCATCTTGGTAAGTCCAACTTCCAGAAAGAGGTCGATCGACGAATCCAACTCCTCTGGGCAGCGTTCGGATAGCTACGCAGCATATTTTCGGCCCACCTACCGCAGCAGTGTCTCAAGACGAAAATCTTCAATGCGTGTGTGTTGCCTGTGATGACATACGGAACCGAAATGTGGCCGCTTAAAATGTGCCGATTAAGGAGGCTCAAAGCCTCGAGAGCAAAGGAGAGGGCTATGCTTGGAGTCTGCGTGATCTTATCAGAAATGATGAGATCTGCAGGAGAACTAAGGTCACAGACATAACCCAAAGGATTACATGCCTCAAGTGGCAATGGGCAGGGCACATAGCGAGGAGAAAGGAGAGGTCTTCGAGTGGAGGCCACGTACAGGAAGTCGCAGCCATGGCCGGCCCCTTCACAAGGTGGACCGACGATCTTGTGAAGATCGCGGGAATCCATTAGATGCGGGCGGCACAGGACCGATCTGTGTGGAGAACATTGGGGAAGGCTTATATCCAGCAGTGGACGTCTGTTGGCTGAAATGATGATGATGATAATAATGAAAGAGAAATGAATGTTTTATCATTTCTATTCCTGGTCAGTTAAAGTCGAATCAGTTAAAATGTTTAATTCAGGAGGAATCTAGCAAGAATTCTTTTTTAATTCAAGACCTAAGTTTTTAACTTAGGTCTGTTTCGACCAATCTTTATCCGAGGATTTATCTATTGTATAACGATGACATATCATACGAATCGAAGTGTTATACTATAGATTTAATCTCGGATATGGATTGGTTAATTTGTGTTAAAATATTGAATTATCTCTAGATTGCCTTGAGGTGTATACAAGATGTCTTATAAATACCGCGACATACGAGTAAAGCGTGAGCTGATTTTTGTCAGTCGGTCCATTCTGTTATTCTACGTGTGCTATTCTACGAAAGCGCAGAAAGCTCTCGCCCTAAATGTGCCTTAGTTACTATAATTAATATATAATAAATCCATACAACATCTCATACATTGATCTGATTCCGTTCTACGAGTATGAAGCTTGAGCACGTGAATTACAAATATACTACAATATACTACATACAATTCTTAAATACATATTATTACACCCAGACACTGATCAAACACAAGTGTTTATCACATGTAAATTTATTCAAGTTGGGGATCGAACCCACAACCTTTGCCGTAAGAGGGGTCACTATCCAATTTTCCAGCCGGCCAGTCAAACAATTTCCTATGCAAGCTATGCAATACTATATGACGTAATGTCGCCGGGATCATTTCAGAATGCGCCTGCACACGCCCCACGTTTGCTGCATACGCTAATATATTCATAGTGTTGCCACAACAGTTATACACTATAGACCTGTGTGACCTCAACGCATGAGTGCTATCGATGCTTTGAAAGGAGGCATGTCTATTCATTTTAAAAAATATTGATCTCCGATTCGATTCAAGTCGGCCATACTAGAATCGATTCTTGTTTAAATCGAGCATTAAAAGATCGATTTTCGATTAATCGAGCCAATTTCAAAAATTACTAATTGCCTAATAAAGATACAGGACATTATTGATGACCATTTACTGCAAATACAAGTAATTGGATAGAAGTATTATAAAATTAATAAACATAATATCACGCCTATATTCCCTCGAAAAATAGGTAGTAACGCCACCTTCGGAAGCGTTCATAAATATTTACTATATGATTCGTTCAAATTATTGACCAAGTAAGTACTACCAGTTGCTTTTGCGTCCGACAACAGCAACAAAATAAAAAAAACGAGGAAGATTATCATCGCTAGTTTTTTGAATGGATCGGTCCGATTCGGGAGGTTTATGAATCGATTCATTGACGACGTAGGGTTCAAAATCGATCTGAAAAAATCGATTTTTCAGATCGATTTTGATATTACTCTAAATAATAGATTTTTCGATTAATCGATTTTAAATCGACATGCCTAACTGAAACTGAAGTTGATACCTTAAAATACTATTGACGAAAGATCGAACATTTTTAAAACAATAGGACCAGTATCATCCTTATAGAAAGAAAGAAAGAATGAAGTAAAGAAATATTTATTGTTATAGACATCACAAAATAGGGCATACTTATAGCAGTTGTAAATTTAAAATTAAATTAAAACACTTACGAGTATGTACCTAAATTCAAAAAGTGTTAAAAATAAGAACATTTTTTTGCCAATTTTTAGTAGCTTTAGATTCAAATCTCATTTAAGTGAAATGAAATAGGTAAGAGCGAGATAGCTCCAACTCAAGTATTTTATTACTTACTGGAGCATCTCAAAACATGGATGAGAATGAATATGAGGTTGTTTTCTTTTTTTCCTTTTTTTTGGAGACCTTTTGCTGTTGTATTTATATAAGTTTGTCAATGTATTTAAAATCTGTTATTGGCTGTAAGTAGTAATATAAATTTTAAATAGTATAATTTAAGAGCTGTAGATTTTGAAAAACAATAAATAAATAAACAATAAATAAATAAATAAAATTATTTGTATAGTTGCAAACACAAATAGGCACAAACAGAAAACAATTAAAATACATATTACTTTCATTTAATGCTACTTAAAAATCACCGCGGGAGTGCTACACTTCGGCGTGAATGTGATGGCTCGACCGGAGTGATATGCCTCACGTACGTGACGTGGCGTGGGGCAGTAGTAGTTGGTAGTATATCGCCTGAGCTGTTTGTATGTCAAGTAAGTGAGGGTAACGGATGCCCAAACTGGGGGGAAGAGGAGCTCGAAAAAAGGAGTTTGCAGCGCAGCGTGAGACTCCACCTGATGTTACGGGTGTCCATGGGCAGTAGCAAACTCTTACCATTAGGTAATCCGTCTGCTCGTCTGCTATCTATCACATAGGAAAACAACACCTGCACGGGGTACGCTGTAATGTGGAGATAAGATAGATAGTTAAGTGATGGAGAGCGACATAGGCTACTTTTTGTCTCTTTCAAAAGCGACCGAAGCCGCGGGCAAAACGTAGTCTGTATTTAGTCTGTATTGTAGGCGGTTTTTATTTTCATGCTTCTTAGTGTCTCATTTTTCGGCAGCAACCTATAACTAACAGCCTAAATGTGAGTACAGTGTTGAAAGAGTTATTTTTTACTCTTAACCGTCGAAGAGTTGACCTCCCATCATCAGCTGAGCCACAAAATTAATACAATCAGACGTAAATAGTGGTGCAGCTTTGACAAAAGACACAAAAACATCACAGGTGCCTATAAAATTTGTTGGGTTGCCCTTGATTTCTCTGGGATCCCATCATCAGGTGTTCTTGCGAATAAAAGAGTGTGTTCTGCAAATCGGTCAAAAATTGAAAAATCGGTGAAAATACGTAAAAAACATACATACAGTCGAACATAGAACCTTCTCCTTTTTTGAAGTTGGTTAGTAAAAGATATTTTATCGCCCTGTTGGTCTAGTGGTTTAAGTACCTCAGGGTCCTGGGTTCGATTCGCGGGTCATGCAAAAAAAGTATGTTTCGAGCTTTTTGAACATAGCTTGGGTTTGTGCTCACCAATCCGCATTTGGTAAGCGTGATGATTAAGCCTAATCCCATGATAGTAGTGATGACTTGATTTCTATGTATGAGGCCTTTGCCTTGCAGTGGGACAGTTTATAGGCTGATACTTTATCGATAAATAAAACTACTCCAACACTATCCCCAATGTCTGCTTGGCGACTGGTCTTTACACGTGCCGATATATTATTCAACAATCCAGTGGGAACCTATTTATATCCGTCGGCATCTACCTTCACTTTACGGATCGAAACTTATGTTAATTTAACACTTTAAATTCCATCTCCCGTTTCTTCGTGGGCTGATTCCGTGGGGATCTACATTTTCCACCATTCATTACTAACGGTGAAAATTTTTGAAATTCAAATAGGTTAAGTATTCTTCATTATGCAGTTAAGGACACGAAATGAAAATGTATTTAGAAATGAATTTCTCCAGCGCGATAGGTATAACGAAACGAAATTCAAGATGAAATTCTTATCTCCGTCTCTATCGCACATGCTGTTCGCCTCTATTGTTTCGATGCGGCAGTTTTTTCTTGTTCTCTCTCTCTGGATTTTTCAAATCTATGTGCGTATTTCTATCATTGAGGCGGTGAGGGAAAACATCGTGACGAAACCTGCACGTTTCGGATAGTTTCTGAAACGTGTAACCATGATTAAGTTGATCTGGTTCCCCTGTTAAAGGGTTGCGAAGGTTAGACGGCAGTCGCTTCATTGTTATTACCAGACAACCCAAGTTCTGAATCATGGTCTAAGCGTACCCTTGGCTTCAAAACAACAACTTTGGAGGTAACTGGGAAGTACACGATATGACAAAGAATAAGAGTTCACTAAATATCATCATCATCATCATCATCACCCCATTTAAGTCCCCACTGCTGGGGCACGGGCCTCCCTCAGTCACGTGAGGGGTAATTGCCATACTCACCACGCTTGGCAGACGGGTTGGCGAGGGTTTTGATATAAATGCAGAGTTTTCCTTCTCTAGGTGCTGATGATCTTGCCAGCAGCTTTACCTTAGTCGCCTCTTACGACACCTCGGTAAGAGTGAGCTAAATATCATACACCTATGAAATATATTTAGCTTATACTAATGTACCTATATCAAAACAAAAGGTGGACTAAAGTGCTTACCGAATGACAGCCAAGAAAAAGGGCCGACCACCAGGGTAAATGTGGGCTGATTATGATGTATGTATATCAAACCATACGCCAAACGCCGTGTGGTCCCCGGCAGAGTAGAATAGGCCACCCTCACTCTTACCGAGGTGTCGTAAAAGGCGACTAAGGTAAAGCTGGCATGATCATCAGCACCCAGAGAAGGAAAACTCTGCATTTATATAAAAACCCTCGCCAACTCGTCTGCCAAGCGTGGTGAGTATGGCAATTACCTCTCATGTGATTGAGGGAGGCCCTTGCCCCAGCAGTGGGGACTTAAATGGGCTGATGATGATATCAAACCATATGAGCCTTGTACCTCATCATCATCAGCAACCCACACTCGTCCACTGCTGGACATAGGTCTCCCCTAATGCACGCCACTGCTCCCGATTTTCGGCCACTCTCATCCAGCCCACACCAGCCAGCCTTCGAATGTCATCATCCCATCTTGTCGCAGGGCGTCCTACACTACGCTTACCGAGTCGCGGTCTCCACTCATGGAGTTTACGGCTCCAACTGTTAATGGAGTACCTCTCGAGGTTGTTCAGGAATATGTCTATCTAGGACAAACGCCCCAATTAGGCAGAAACAACTTCGAGAGAGAAGCCTATAGAAGAATTCAGCTAGGCTGGGCAGCATTTGGTAAACTTCGTCAAGTCTTCTCGTCACCCATCCCTCAAAGTCTTAAGCCTTGTACCTACTCGTATATTATTACCCGCGGCCGGATGTTCATCAATCATCCGGAATACTTATTCCGGTAAGCCGGTGACCCGGATCCCCGGCCCTATTTAGCGGTCAGGTAGCTGGTGACGTCATACAACATGTATCAGGCAGGGGTGGTCGCACACGCGTGGGGATTAGGTGTGTTGTTTAAATTTGGACGTTGTATTAAAAGGGGATTAATGGTGTTTTTTGTTTGAAAAAATGTGGGGCATTAGGCGGCTATTTACCTTCGGACCTTCAAGAAAAGAGCGTATTCTTTTAAAAGGCCAACAGCGTACTTGTCACTCCTTTAGCTACTATTATACATACCTACAAATCAATAGTTATAATAATAAAATGTTAATGAATAATGATTATAAAGTACTGGATGTATACAAGCCTATGCAAATAAAGATATAAAGGGACTTGGTATGATGATGACACAACATTGTATGAAAGTTTGGCGATTAAAAAGAGTAACTGGCGAGTTTCTTGCCGGATCTTCTCGACCAGAAACAACTTTCCGAGCCGGTGGTAGAATCATTATGTTTATTTATTTCTTTTGTATATTTTATGTATCAACATATATATGTATAACATGTAAATTGTACATAAGTACTTATAAATAGTTTTAAGTCATTAAAATGTATGACGATTTGTAAGTGCTGTGTACATGCCTATGAAAATAAAGAATTATTTGGTTGATTATTTGATTGACTTCGCCCTTATCAGTAAATCATTATTTAAAAAACTTCGAATACTTCCTTTGCCTTGCATGTATATACGAGAATCAGAATTCAAGCTATTTCAAAAAACACGCCGAATCTCTTCCTAGACAAACAAGACTTGCTAGTAGGCTTTATTATCCTAAATGCAACTAAATTTTTAATAAGAGTAGCGTTTTCCTAATGACTATTAAAATCCTTCAACAAATAAGGGAGAGTTATCATTACATCTGTTGAAAAAGCGAATGAATACGTGGCTTCTATATTTTAATAAATAATATTTTGTTTATTTATGTATTAGCATTATAAATATTTTAATATATATATAAATATACAGTTCACTCTTATTTCCCTTTTTCAATATTGCACCACCTACCCCTCCTCTACTATCAAATGTCCTTGGCCTGAAGGTTGTCTGGTAGAAATCGCTTCCAGCGATAAGACCGCCGAAATTGTACAATTAAGTTTCTGTAATGCCTTTTAAAGTTGTGTTTTTTTTTGTGCAATAAAGTATATCTATGTATCTATCTATCTTCTTGACTATTGTTTTTATAAACTAGATGACCATTAAATCGCCAAAATTGACATTAATTATTTGTGTTCTATTGTATATTAGAATTTCCTGACATTGTTTTTTATTGTATAAACGAAATTTTATATTTAATTAATTGTAATGTAATACTCCCAAATATTTGCACGTCGGTACACCAAGAACCGGTAAAACGAAATTGAAACTATTAAAATGCACTGTAATAGTTTCAATTTCAAAGTAAACTCGTTTTGCGAATCAAGTTTTCTGATTTCTGATCAGACTATTTTTTTGTATGGAACAGCTGATTTTTTTTCGCTTATATAGTTGATCTATCATGCTGATTGGACTTTATTCACGATACCTATAATAAGGTTCTCAGGATGTAAACTATAAAAAATAACCATATATACATCTAATTATTTTCTTTTCTAAATGCATACTTATAATAAATAATAGATACGAGTAAAACAATCATAAAAGCCAAATCGATGAAAACAACATAATATTTGAAATTAGTTATAGGAAGCACTGTGTTGTTGTTGCTGATCGCCTATTTCTGGCCTCGGTTGTGAGTAACTCTCAGAATTCATTGGAAATTTAATGGGACAGCGAGACTCGCCCTCTGAGGTTTTCCTCCAATAGATTGACGCTACGCAAGGTTAGATTTAGTATGCTTTGTTTTTGTTAATATATTCCATCTCATCTCTCCGTGCATCACGTTTAAAGCTTATCGCTTCGGATCTCGGGGTACGGTTGGATTATGATCCACGATTCGGCAAGATTCATACCACATCTCTTTCATTGACATGATTTCGTATTAAATAGCTGAAGCACTGAAAAATCAAAATATCATTATTCAATATAAGTCCACACAGAACATTTATGAATGTCAAATATATGTTTATTTGCCAGAACACAGGTTATAAAGGTCTTTATAATAAAATAGAAGAACAAGTATTCAATCTGCATGCAGGTGTGCAAAATCAAATGGTTGGCATGCAGCAATATTATTTCTTCGTCATCAGCCGTGTGGTCCCCGGCAGAGTAGAATAGGCCACCCTCACTCTTACCGAGGTGTCGTAAAAGGCGACTAAGGTAAAGCTGCTGGCATGATCATCAGCACCCAGAGAAGGAAAACTCTGCATTTATATCTAAACCCTCGCCAACCCGTCTGCCAAGCGTGGTGAGTATGGCTATTACTCCTCATGTGATTGAGGGAGGCCCATGCCCCAGCAGTGGGGACTTAAATGGGCTGACGATGACGATAACGATGAATATTATTTCTTATTTGACTAATTTATTAATATAACTCAATAATTTTATTAGTTGCGCATCAGATTTCTATGATTTATGTATTCAGCCACACTGTAAAAACAATATTTTAATAGCCATTCAGTTAATTTTATTTTGAAACTCTTGCTCTCTAAAGTCTTAATTTCATCTGTAAGATTATCAAACTGAGTGATAACCATGTTAAATGCGTTATTTTTATAAATGAAATGTAATAAATTGAAGAATATTAGAAATACCTGCTACGCGATTCGATTCCTAAAGCGTACTCCCTTTTGGAAAGGTTGGTAGGGCATTTGTGGCTCCTTTGACGTGGCAGGTGTCTATGGGCATCGGCAATCGCTTACCATCAGGATAAGTCTGCTCGTCTGATCCCTATAATACCAAAATAAAAAAAAGATATCTATAATGTTCCTACATACGAGTACAGAACCCTCTCGGTGGGCAAATACGATATGCACTAGTCCGGCATTTTTATTTCTTAGGGTTGGTCACATTTGCACCTGATGGAAATCTACAATAAGGTCTAGGATGTTACGCATTTGCCTAGAAGAGGTGTGTTTACCCCATCGGTTGTCGGTTCTGCGGCTAATATGGCCAGCCCACTGCCACTTAAGCTTGCTAATCCGGTGAGCAATGTCGATAACTTTGGTTCTCTGCCGGATCATCTCATTTCGGATTCGATCTCGGAGGGAGACGCCGAGCATTGCTCGTTCCATAGCCCGCTGAGCGACCTTTAACTTGTGACCGATGGGGTAAACGAGTTCTAGAGTGGAGACCGCGTCTTGGCAAACGTAATGTAGGGCGCCCTCTGGCTAGGTGGGGGGACGATCTGCGCAGGATGGCTGGTAAGAGCTGGATGCGAGAAGCCATGGATAGATCACAATGGCGAACAATTAGAGAGGCCTACGTCCAGCAGTGGACTGCGATAGGCTGATGATGACGTCTGTTTAATCTTGCCTTAAAGATAAATAATATAATATAATAATATCCTGGCAGTCAGTCACAACGATCAGCCACGTACACAGGATATATTATATTACAGTGCTCAAGTGTGTGCGCAAACACAAGTGCACTCTCTTTTATCTTACTCTCATATACCGATGGGACACCAGCGTGACACGACCGGGAGGGATTGGGCGCTGGACCAACGGCTTAACGTACTTTCCGAGGCACGGGTACGAGACCGCCAACTTCCGGACTCCGGACTGACACTAATAATTTCTTACTGAAAACTTAGGTACAATTTTTTGCCCGACTCAGGGTCGAACCCGGGACTTCTGGCGCAGCCGTCGCTTTATAGTGCGACCCACGAACCGCTACGCCACAGAGTCTGGAAGTTGGCGGTCTTGTACCCCCGTGTCTCGGAAAGCACGTTAAGCTGTAGGTCCTGCGCCCGATTCCTCTCTGGTCGTGTCACAATTGTGTCTCATCGGAAAATGAGGGTAAGGAAATAGAGTGCACTTGTGTTTGCGCACACACTTGAGCACTATAAAATATCCTGCGTACGTAACTATTCTTTGAGATTGGCCGCCATAGCTGTGATCGGTTGGATATTAGTTTAATGGTCGCTCACGTGGAAAATATAGAGTTAGTACACTCATCCTTTATCTTTTCCAGTCTTCAAACCACAACGGACTTTGAGCAATCGAAGCTCCGATTTCGAATCCATATTGCATACAATACAAAAGTGCATCGTGATACAGTTCGTATTGTGTACCAGGAAGGTTCCAAATTGTGAAGCGAAGCATTCCTTTAGTGGGGAGCGTGTTGTTATTTCAAGCAGACATTTGATAATGGGGCATATGTACGCTGTAAGTGGTATAGAATTTGTAGTGTCGAATAACCTGCTTTGAGGGGAAAAGATTTCATTTTACAGTATATTTTCTTCAACAGTATCATATTTTTTATACTACGTCGGTGGCAAACAAGCGTGCGGCTCGTCTGATGGTAAGCGTACCGCAGTCTATGGACGTTTGAAACTCCAGAGGATCTGAATACGCGCTGCCAACTCCTTAATAACCTTAACACTTCTAAACAACCATAACGTTTAAATACTTATAAATTATCAATCTTTAAAATGTTAATCCGAACCTAATGTCTAACGCCACCAGCAAGTCAACACTGTAAATCGTTCTTGGCTGCTGCGACACAAACAATTATGTTTAGTGCAGAGCCAATAGAAGTAAGTGAACAAGACTGTAGTTTTTATGGTAAACTAGCTGACCCGACAGTCAAAAAAAATTGTAATGTGGCAACAAATATGAACTTTATATAATAGCAATAAAACTCAAACTGATTCTACGTTTTAGTTAGAAAACGTTTGTATGTGAAAAAGAAAAGAGCTGTTTTTAGGGTTTTTCCGACAATTATTCGATTTTTTCTCGCCTTATAAACCATCCTTGGACTTCAACGAACATTTAAAAAAAAGAATTGGCCAAATTGGTCCTGGCGTAGTTGAGTTATGTGCTTACCAACACATTTTGCGATTCATGTTTATATTATAAGAAGATAAAGATTATTATTATTATTAATCTTTTTTGAAGAACCTCATGCTGTATTCCCCCGGGAAAACCTCTGATGGCAGCGCATTCCACAGAAGCTGAAGCGTTCGCCACTAAAGATATTCGACCATTTGGGTTCCAAAGTGTGAGAGTGGACGCTCTGACGACTTTCATCATTCTTGCCTTTCTGAAATACATACGTCACTTCGGAACCCGGAGTACGCGTGAACCAGACGTGAAATGAAAACGTGAATGCTGTCATCTGCCGACGAGCAGACGGATCACCCGATGGTAAGCGATTGCCGCCGCCCATGGACACCCCCATCACTAGAGGAGTCACAAG